>JAJEKV010000120.1:264862-840458 GCA_021234155.1 Isoetes taiwanensis | reverse complement strand
ATGCCCCTTTTCCTTTTCCTTTTCCTTTCATCGCTTTTTCTCCTTTCCTTCCTCTTTCCCCTTTCATCGCTTTTCTTTTCCCTTCCCCTTCATCGCTTTTCCTTCCCCTTTCTTACATCGCTTTCAGCCTCCCCTTCCACCTCCCTTCCTCTCCCCCACCACCCGTTTCCTTTCCCTTTCTATCATCTTTTCATTTCTCCCGTCTCTTTCCTTTCCTCCTTTCCTCGCTTCATCAGTTTTTTCCCTTCTTAATGCTTTCCCTTTTCCCTTCATCGCTTTTTCTCCTTTCCCTCCCTTTCATCGCTTTCCTTCCTCCCTTAGACTGGGATACATAACAACAAACCTCCTTTAACCTCAGAATGAAACCCATTTACATCGACAGATACTACATCCAGACTCAACTTCCATAACCTAGGTATCCAGCAGAAGCATTTCAGAGGCTAAAATTTAGAGTCAATCATCCGAACTTAGGAGACTAACTTATACCCAGTATCCACAGTGCATTCTGTGAGGCCAAATTTGTAGCCCGAATCATCCAACTCATCCCAATTACTTAATTCATACAACCCTATGTTCCAGAGTACCCTTAACCATAAATAATAAACAAGCACTTTACCTTGCATCCCATCATTTTATCCATCATAACTAATCGACACCCTACGCCCCTAAAAGATGCATTTATAAACAACAATTTGAGCATCATCCCATGTGTATCATTTTTATTCATTCACTTGACATTACATCCTGTAAATTCTTCCATGCTCGGATTACCCTTCTTTTCCCAAACATCAAAGATCAAATCGCAAAATATTTACACAAGTGAATCCTGCTGGTCGCATTGTCTGCAGGTAGAAAAATTTCCCACAACAAAGCCTTCCATCATACTATTTCAATATCAGCCCCACGTGTCGCACCCCGCGGACAAGATACAAATGTAAATCACATGCCGACGTGTCATTCTTGAGATTCAATTCAAAATAGTAAAAGAAGGCAAAGATGCATCATTTTACCCACCATCCCATTCACTTTACCTGATTAATTACATCCGTAAAATTTTCCATGCTTCCGGGATCATCTCTTCCCAAAACATCATAAAGATCAACTGCCAAATACTATGGGTCAGAACCCTATCATCTGAATTTCCCACCATCTGCCCACGTGTCACCCTCATGATAAAGATACAAAATGTAAAATCTCCAAGTATGCCTGGAATGGTCATTCTTGAGATTCAATTCAAAATAGTAAAAAGAAAATTTGTAAATAGAAAAGAAGGAAGTACCGTAGTCCACCCAGCTCCTCAAAGAATAGTGAAATCGCTCCAAAGATTATCCCATTCATCTCGCAAATACAAAATGTCTCAAGATTAAAAGAATGTAACAGATGAAAAGAAGGCAAAAGACTAAGAATCTGACCGGAGATCAGATAGATTTGTTGTCCCAGATTCTAAAAATCAATCTCATTTGAAGCTATTTAGTGCACTCTGCAACTCCTCAATATGACTGAATTTTCTATAAAATTTGCCATACCGAAAGTAAAGCTACTGCAGAATCGGTATAACACGTGATCGCGAATACACCAACACACGACCGATGGCAATAGCTTAAATACGGTGAATAGCTTAAACAAGTGCCGCAAGCATAAGTAAACCTTGATAAGTCACAGAAAATTGGCTTTGTAAGAATGTAATAAAGCAAATCATACCTAGCTGTCCCTGGATCAGGCTGGGGCCAGCTTCTTCCAAGAATCGTCGCATGAGAATCAAATATACTAACTGTGATGGTATCCGCAATGGAAATATACATACACCCTTAGGTCCATAAGCATGGCCCAAGGCCCCGATAGTATTTTGAATTTTGAAATATCCCATCAGCAAAGAAACCACGCACCTAAGGTAACCATCGATCATTGCTAAGATCCGTGCATAGCCAACCGCTTCAAAGATCCGCAAAACTCAAATGGTATGATGAACAACGCTTAGCTCAATTTCAACCAAGCTCAAGCTCAAATCCTCGCCTGTAGGATACATGTTCAACTGCACGCAAAAATATAGCTTTTAAATATTTTACTGCTAATATTGCAACCAAGGCTTGTCTCGTAGGAAGATAAGAGCATCCACATTCAATCTCCGACATGCCCGGACTTAGCTCTTAGCTTGATTCCGCATCTCGAGCAGCAGCTTCTGATTCAATGCAACCCTAGAAAACTGTTATTAAAATGACGGCATCATCTCCATCGGTTGACCAATCAAGTCCAATTAGGTCATCCAACACTTTACACAATAACATTATAATATAAGATACTTAGCACATAGCTTCATAATGGAAGTAGTTAAGAACCTCGTCTCATAACACGAGGTAACTAAAAACAAGATCCTATTTGAAAGTGCCGGAAATACCATTATAGCAACTGCAGATGCAATGTGTGCCTTCATCGCAGTCATTTTCCTAGTGCAAACATCAATGCTCAATCAAAGAGGGTCCGCAACATGAAAGAAATCGAAATGTAATGTGGCATAGGTAGAGTGCTACTTTTGCAAAAGAACTTGGCATCTGGAAGAGGTTGCATTTGCGCCATCTTCCTCAGCAGAGGCAAGTGCATCGAGCCTGCTTCCTTATAGTTCCCAACTCTGGGCACCAAAGGAACATGCCCAAACTTTTGAAGGCATGTACATCTATGTTGTTCTTATTAAACATAGAATTTGTGGTAAACATAGAAGAAAACTGCAATCTAAATGTGGACTCAGTTTTAACCGCGCAGTTGAAAAGGAGCAACTCGTGGGTGCGGAGCTTTACGTACCTGGCCTTGCATATCTTCTTTTCGGCTGGCTAAAACAAAGAGGTAGGTCAAGTAATCAACCTAAACTTTCCATTCAACCGATCGCAACCGCGGATGGCGGCCCCTTAAATCATAAATTGTATTGCTGAAGAATATTTCATTGCTATATCCCTTTCTTTAGGAAAGATGACTCACTTTTAAATTAATCATGTCTCTATTTCTCATGCGCGTTTTCACAATTTATGCATGCTAGTCGCATTGCCGTGAAAATCACAAGAACTGGGTCGGTTACCGTTTTGGTCGAGAACAGATGATTAATCAGGTTGCAAGGTATGCTTATGATCTAATATCGCGGTTCGCTAAGGTTTCTTTGTCTTGTTATATGTAAAGCATTTCATGCTAAATAAATATTTTTAATGTTTTACTACTGTGTTGTGGCAACGCTTTATAGAGCGTAATGTACTTGACAAGAAGCACAACCGATTCATGCAGCTTTAGGAACGTCGGCACCAAGGAGTGTTGGCCTCAAACGCCCTACAATTATTCGCCAGAGAACCCAGGGAGAATCTTCAAGACAGAATCTCTTGGGGAATTTATGAATCTTGAGAAAAGATTGGGAATCTTGATGGGATCTTTGAGATTCTAGGGAATCTTGATAGAATCTTGGAGAACATAAGGAATCTACATATGATCTAAAGGAATGTTCATAAAATCTTTATTAACGAGGGGAAACTCGGGAATCTTGAGGAAATAATGGAGAACCTAAAGGAATTACAGAATCTAGGGGAATCCAAGTTAAATCTTTCATAAAATCTTTGGGAATCTTGATGAAATCATGGAGAATCTAGAGGAATCTCATATAGAATCTTAGGGAATTCAAGATAATCTATATAGAACCATGGGGAATCGATGAATCTTGAGGGCATCTTGAATGAAATGTGGGGTCTCAGAAAAAACAACTCTATGTAACTCCAGGAATCTTCATAGAAATATTTGATAATTTAGGGAATCTTGACAGAATTTTAGAGAATCTTGAAAATATACATGAATCTTGAGAAAACTATATGAATCTTGGAGAGAATCTAGGAGAATCTTCATGGAATCTTGGAGAACCTCAGTGGATTCTTTCTATGATCTAAAGGAATCTAAAGGAATCTTCATAAAATCTTTAGGAATCTAGGGAATCCTCGATGAAACTCTTGAGAAACTAAAGGAATCTTTATATAAGCCAAGGGAATCCAAGAGAATCTAAGACAGGAATCATGGGAATCTCTTGGGCATCTTTTGGAAATCTCGAGAGAATCTATGGTGAGAATCCAGTGAATATAGAACCTTAGAGAATCTAAGAGAATCCACATAGAACTTTGGAAGTCAATGTGAATCTTCTGAGAATCTTGGAAATCTAAGAGAATCTAGAAGAATCTAGGGAAATCTTTTAATGGAATCTAAGAGAATCTTTATATGATCCAAGGAATCTTTAAGAATTGATGAAATCTCATAAGAATTAAAGGAATCTTTCATAGAATCTAAAGGAATCCAAGAGAATCTACATACAGAATCATGGGGAGTCTAGGTGAATCTTGAGACAATCTGGGGAATCTAGGCACCTCAATAGAGTCTATGGGAATCTATGGAATCTTTGTACCCTTGAGAATTTAGAAATCCAAGGAATCTTCATGTACCCTCGATAGAATCTAGGTGAATCTTTATCAAAAATTAAATGAATCTAGGGAATCTACATAGAATCTGGATAATATAAGGAATCTAGGGGAATCTGATGGAATCTTGAAGAACGCAGGAGATTCACATAGAAACTTCGAAGAATCTAGAGAAATCTTGGGATCTCAAGATCTTAAGGAATAATGGAAAATCAAGAGAATCTATGAGTTTATGGAAATCTCTTAAGAGAATCTCGAGAACTAATAATAGAATCTAAGAGATGTACCGTATTTTGCTTCTAGTTGGATTTTGCCACCCCACCGCATGCCCCACATAGCACAAAGACCTTGTATATATATGTTAATTATGAAGTATTCTCTTATTTCTAGAATTTTTGTTAGTCACCGCAGAGTTTCATTCGATAATGGTGATCAATTTTACCCATATAGGGAGACACCACAAATCTCTAGAAATAAGGGGCCTTACTTCAAATCGAGATTGGCCCGCTGAACGTGCAAGATCGATGGTCCGCATGTGAGCCAACTCTTATTTCTGGGCTTTCAATTTCCAAATGCTGGATTTGTGGGCTTTTAATTTGGGCCGCTGGATACTTGGGGAAAATCGATTTCACCATCAGCCATGTCTGGTTCTACGCTAGACGCATTCTGGCTAGATTGTAAAGATTTCAAGAACTAACTACCGCCATAAGCCTAAATGCGCCTCAGATGTCATTTCTAGCGATTTTTTCTATTCCCCGCCCCCGGCCTATGCTACCTAACGAATCGTTTTACAAAGCAGAAGATGCCAAATTGAATGGTGAAGTCGTATGCCTCTTCTTATTTCTCTAGCTTCGCTAACCGGAAGGGTTTCTTAACGATTTTTGACACGATCCATCTCGTTCGCGCCCATTTCGCATTTCAAGGCATTTCTGATTTGGAGCACCGTGGCATTTCGATTTGTGGCACCAGAAAGCATTTGTAACCTGTTTATGCTTGATTTCGCTTCACCGCCGATTTATTTCGAAGCTTTGATCACCGTTTACTCTCAAGATTTCATATGCCCGTTAAATGACCGAGCAATGAGATGAAAGGATCCTTTTAGAATTGTAATTCGTATGCAAAAGCTTCCGCCGTTTGGACCGGGCCCAAATTTCGATGATCTAGTATACAACATTAAGAAAACAAGGAAACGGCCGCACAAGCAAAAGAGTATAAACTTAGATTTTATGAAGGTAAGAAACCATGCGTAAGCAAATGAACTAGCACTCAATTTACTTGTAATATGAGGTATTCCATTTGCAACTGAATGAGGCATTAATGCAAGAGGGACCTCGGGTTTGGTCGAAAGTGAACATTGTCATCCTGATTCCATTGGTATTTGCATTATTATCCTCAAAGATCGAGATGTCCGCTATTCGCGATCTCAGACAAGCAAACTTTATCGACGCTTCCCCGCTTGTTGTAAAGAATTTCCTTTTAACCTGACGGAAACTGCAGAGGTTCTCTCGACAAGAGGCGCTGGGTGCTGATGAAGCCAACCCATATCTCTCAACGATTCTTCCGTAAATGCTTTAGTAGACTGCAAGTAATAGACTCTCCTTCCATTTTGCGTGAAAGAGGAGCCAAATCTAGCCCAGCATTTCTTATCAAACTAAGAGTATGCCTTTAGAACCCCCGCTTGGGATACTTACAAAGCTTGCCTATCTAGTGGCACTTCCCCCAAATAGACAGTAGAACTACCACATTAAGTGATTCATACAAAAGGAGAGTAAACCAAATGCATACAAGAACTGTGGACCTGAGATATTTGCAAAGGATAATGTCCCGTAAATTATTTATACACAAGAACCCTAAAAGATGGCTCACCTTTCTACATTTCAGAAGCGTAACGCTCTCAGAAAGAGCCAACCAAAGCACCGGTATATGGGAAAATAAGAGAAAGTCAAGTCAAGTATTACCCTCTCACCCTTATCAGACATAAAAGACCGATGAAGCAGCATTTTCGAAAACATCCTGCAACAAACTCCATATCCGTGAATAAACTCCGGAGCAAAGTGCCGCCTAAACTCCATCATCATGCATGGTGGCCTAATACAAGAAGGGCTGCTACTCCATTCACGGGTCGCTCACCGGGTGACGGGATTAGGGTAGACTGGCCGCTTCAAAATTTAAATGCATCTAAATCGAGATTTTACATGTACAAATGACCATTGTTATGGCTTTTTCTTTAAAAATAATATAATACCCCTTATCGTGAAATAATATAAGTCTCTAAATGCTTTCATGCACCTAAGTGGCTTATAATTTCGAAATAGCTAGATCTCTACTAACACATTATCTTGATGGCAAAGGCTATAAAGCTTTCGTCCATCGTTCCGTCCTTATATTGCATTTCGGTAGCCTTTTATCTCTCATGGGTCATAAAAAGCTAATACGTGTTTGTACCTTTTCGTCACATATAGAGAGATATTTACAAACAATAGTTATTTCAAAACAAAGGACGAAGATATCTTTTTAGTTGTAAATCTTTGAGATATAAAGGGCCCACCATGGGTAGAATCGAAGAACCAGAACTAAGATTACCTATGATATGTCCCATATTTAAAGATTTCCCAGCCTCATCTTACATTATAACAAGCTTTTAAATAAGCAGTGAATGGACCAATGTTTCACCACTCACGAGATTTCATGACGGCAACTAGGGCTAAAAGTGCGAAAAGGCTAAAGAACGTCCAAAAATATTAAAAAAAAAGGGCACGTAAAACCCCAAGAATAGCCATTTCAATTTAGGGTTCAATTTAGGTAGGCAAATTTAGGTGCTTGATCGAGGATGAGGGATCTGGAGATATCGCCATTTCTTTACCATCTTGCCGCTCATATCCAAAGATTTTCACCAAGAACTCATTAATATAAGATACGAGTTTAGCGATGGCAATATCACTCGCTCTCGATTGGATGGCCGAAAGCTCTAGGGTCCTTTAAACAAATCTCGAGTTCTGTGGTTCCTACCAAGAGAAAACGCCCTTACCTTTCTATCGGAACAGAAAGGTAGCGTAGAAGTTGGAGGCAGGTAAATGTATGTGGTTTCCATTGATTCCCGCCCATTTCATCCGCCAGGCTCAGCGCTTTTCCACTGCATTGTGCCGCAAATACAGATTAGTCGTCCATAATTCCATCAGCAATGTTCACCCGGAGTATCGGGCTTCCTTTCCGCGAATTCGTCAGGTAAGTTTTCCGTGATTGTCCAATGGTATATGCTCAAGTAAGATCTATATATACCGTGCTTAGGGTCGCCAATGGAGGCTCCCCGGCCATTTGGCGTATCCACAAGACGGGCCCAGTTGGCATCCCGCATCCATCCCATTTCCACCGGGTTGTCCCTTTCATCAATGGTGAAGCTCAGAATCGCCATGCTCCGCGGCCATTTGTCGCTGAGCGTATGGGATGTGTCGTATAATTCTGTGACCCTTGCTACACCCGGTTCATTGCTGTCCACACCAAAGGTAAGTGGAAATATGCATGTATGTAGAAGCTGGCAGTAAATGTAAGGTATAAGCCTATCGATTCCATTTATCCGCTAGCTCCATCAGCGCTTTTCCACCGCATTGTTAAGCCGCAAAGACGATTAGCCGGTTGCCCCAAAATATTATTTTGAAAAATGGCTTTGCAGAAAGCAAAGAGATGCAAACAAACCGTGCATGTAGAGGATTTAAAAAAAAGCTTGAAAGTTTGAGTACTTCCACAAAGTTAATGGTATGGAAGAGGAAACCGCCTCGAGCAAAGCATTGAGATGCACTTCCATTTCTTACAAAGATTTAAAGCTATTAAGACACGATGTTTGATGAAATACTATGTGCTTTTTCCTCATCGTGGCATGTGTTCTCTATCCACGCCTTATATGTACCTGATACCTGATACCAATAGACCATGGCTAAGTAAGGTAAAAGTACCTGGGACCGTTAGGAGATTGAAGTTTTCGACACATGATTTATGTTTAACTTTAGCCGTTGCATCTATCGCTAGCTTATATTGTAGGTATTTATGAACCCGTGATCCCATCAATACCTACCGTTGAGGCATACAAGCAAGCAGCTTATGATATATGCCCAATTGGGTCTATTTGTCATCATGTAGCAAGATGAAGAATAGGCCTGAAGACATAAGAAGCAAGTATTTCATGGAAAGTTTTTCTCTCTCTTTGTAAGGAATGGCCATTTGCCGCGGAACACCAAAATGTGCCTATCAAAACTTGCTTCAGAAGTTTTAACTTTGTTTCAGATGTCCTATATAAGTTACTAGAACATGACATATAATCAGAAGTTGTCAAATGCTTCAAAAATGCAATATGCAATCAATATGCCAACTATGGCAAGGCTTATATTGAAGAAGGTCATAGCTATTGCAGCAACATTTTTTGCACAAGTTCACCATAATGATGCAGCCTTTAAGTCTCTCCACACCATTATCCTCATCTACATGCTTAGCACTTCCTTGATAACCAAGCACCGTTGCTCTAAGAAAGATCTCAAGAACTTTTTTGTTAATGTATCAAACATATAACTTCTCAAGATCCTTGGCTCAACCACAAAGTTTAATTTTTGAATACGCTGTATAGATGCTTTAGCAACTAAAAAGCAAAGTCGTATCGGTGTTCACGAACGAGATTTTGTTCACGGTAAGTTTATGATGCATTCTTTTGGAATACGCGCAGATAGATGCTTTAGCAACTAAAAATTGCAAAGTCGCGGATTGCTCAATGAATGAGATTTTGTTCATGGTAAGTTGATGTTACTTACTACACCTCATATCCCCAAAGTAGTGATATAATAAGCATATGTTATTCCATTTGTTTCCACTAGGTGTTCGTGTTTTTAATTTAACTACGCTTAACTACTTTATTATTATTGAAAATGTCCTCTCCTTCTCGCAGGATGTATCTTAATGAAATTGAAACCAATTACTATCTTCCTCCCATGTTCCAAATTAAAGGTTGAGTACATCAATTACTGCCCATTGAGGTTTAAAATATGATTATGTAATGGCATAGCAACTGGAACCTTTCTATACTCAGTTATGGTGCTCTACGGTCACTCTAGCGCTAAGTAACAATCCTGAAGCGGCCTATTGGCTATTGAACCGGCATTAATGCATGGTGAGTTCAAATAACACGGGTTGAAAATGAGGCTTTGAGCAATTTGTGTTGATATATATGGTGAAATAAGAGTAAATAGTTTATAGGCATGCCAAATGAATTGTTTTCTTTTTCTGGAATTGCATGTGAGTTGAGAGCAAGGAGTTCATAGGCATGCTAAATGCACTTTCCTATTTGTCATTGGAATTGCAATTGAGATGGGAGAAAGAACTTTATCACATGAGGTGGGCATCTATAGTATGTAAATGATTGAAAGTGTACCATAAAGACTGTCGCATGAAGCATTTGTTTTATAAGTTTATGATGGAGGCCGCTTTAAACATCAATAAAATATATCTGAATGTGGTATGTTTTAAGTCTTTTTAAATGACATGTGGAATAATACCACTCCATTTTGGATATGTAACGTGAGGTTTATACATGTGCATTTTTTGTTCTCTTTGCATTGTTCATCATTCGCAATCTTTTTGTCTAGTGCTAATAATGTATTTTGTCTAGTGCTTATAATGTATTTTGTTGAAAGTGTGCATTGAAATTTTGACTTGCAAAATGCCTAATGACATGTTGAATAGATGCCACTCCATTGACATTTCATGATCAATTTAATAATGTTAGGGTATTTATATACATATGCAATTTATATTCTCCTTGTGTTGTTTATCACTTGCAATTCTTTTATCTAGTGCTAATAATGTCTTTTGTTAAGGTGTGCATTAACGTTTGTGAACATACTAACAAATCATTGGACCAATAAATTTGGAAGTTCTTAAGACACATGTCATTGACATTTTATGATCAATTCAATAATGATAGGATATTTATACGTATGCAATTTATGTTCACCTTGTGTTGTTTATCACTTGATTCTTTTATCTAGTGCTAATAATGTATTTTGTTAAGGTGTGCATTAATGTTTGTGAATATACTAATAAATCACTGAAGCAATATATTTGGAAGTTCATAGACATGTGTAAAGTGTAAAGTTATGTATAAGCCATGTACCTCTTGTATTATAACCAATGATGGAGAGTAGTTATAGTACACCTGAAATTTTGTTAATGTTAGGCACAATTTTCATGTAAAATCTCAACACAAAGTATAACACATTTTACATTTGAACAAAAATCTTTCCACTATTTTTGGAAACCGATAAAATTGTCATCCTTTGTTTGATGGCCACGCGGCTTCATTCAAACAACACCTACTAAGTGTTCATTAATGGCCTTGGAACATCACACTTAAGTTGATTCACCATTAAAGGTCGTATTCTATGAGGAGGCTTTGTCGACGAATTGTCGAACAGGGTTGTGATGCATGCGGGCTCAATTTAGAGTGACTATGTTAAATATTGTGTGGCAGGGCGACCAAGGTGAAAATAAAAGGTAAGAAATAGAAGCAACAAATATTATAACAAACATACATGGAATTGAATTTCAGTAAAAGCACATCTAAAAAGGTTTGAAGGCTTCAACATGACATTCCTGCAATAGTGCCAAAAATACTTACATAGATTTATTATTTGGATTATGATTTTGATTTCAAATCTCACCTCAACAACATGGCAAGCACGTGATCTTGTCAAGACTTAAAAAAGTGCTATATGTTTAATGAAAGATGTCAACTTCAGTTAAAGTCGGTACATTTAGGCCAGCACCCTCAGTCAATATGTTAGTGTGTACAGAAGCATAAGAGATGTGTACAAAAAGATGCTAGTGTCTACAGAGAGAGCTGCTCCATATGCAAGAACATGGTGCAAGATGCAACAAAGCAACCCTTGTAGATGGAAACAGAAGGAACAAATAAGACAATCATTATTCAAGGAGTCCTAAAGCTTGAAAAGAGTGCTACAACGACAATTTGACAGGAAGAAAGTAAAAATGCCAATATTCTATCTTACAATATGTCAAGATGGTGAACGATATTGAAAAAAGGATGGATGACACAAAACCCCTCGGCATAGTCCGGAGTTGACATGGTAGCCGTTTACACACGACTCTATTGCGGCTCAACTTGATCATCCAAGAATATGAAAAAATATTTAGAAAATATGTTAGAAACGTGAAGAATGAAAATGCAGAAACAACCAAAGAACCCATCGTGTTGTAAGCAAATCTTCCAAATACATAGTAGCATGTGAATTGAAAGATTGTAAGATTCTAGTGAATGAAACTACAAAACGCAAGATGATTCAGAACACATCCTATCTTCCAAAATCTAAAATAACTTGTACCTGGAAGATTGTGGAGGTTATGATGATTGATTCTTGTATGTGATAAAATAGCAGGACTACAAACTGTTCAAACCTTGATCAGAAGCTAACCAAAAGGTTTCAGTAGCATGATAACCAAATAACGTTTTCCTGAAGATCCCAAGAAAGAAACAATGAAATGGAGTGCCCTTACCAGAAAGAGAGCAAATTTTCAAAGACCTTTCCACTTAAAAAGCCATTCCCCGTTTTCTTGAGAGTTCCCATATGTTCCGGCTCCTTTTTACAAACTTAGTTTTTCCAAGCACCGATGTGGCTCCTATCCATTCCGGATCCCATTTCAACACACAGCCTAGCGAGGGCTACCACCCATGAGTTAAGAAGATAATATGCTCTGGAGGCACATAATTTCACCAATCTACATTGTCTTATAGCAAAATTCACGACATGCTTATTATATTATGGATGTAGAAGATCCAATATAAACCTCCCAAACAAATACACCATGATCTTCTTTGCTAGGTGATCAAAGGACTAATCTAACCTATCATATACCATTCATAAGGCTTATAGTATAAAATGTAATACAAGAAGATTGATCAATATAAACCTCCTAAAACACGGATAACAAGATGCCATGCAACAATACCATATGCACTTTTAATCAATCCTTGAACATCGTGAAGTTAGCAAAAGGTTTAGGATGTCGTATACTTGGGACATATACCACTCAACATGATTCTTTGGACGGAACAAGATTAGGTAGAGCTGCTCAAAAACTATTTTTACATGGAGAAGAAAGTAGAAACATATATAAAACCTTCCGGAACAGCAGGCCACTTGAAAATTAACACCATTGCAAAAATCAAGAGATGCGTTTTATAGGTTTTCAATAACAATCTTTGATTATAGTTCCCAAAATTTCGAGCTGTTTGATGAGCCTATTGTTATCGAAACAATTCCTATACCAAGTGAACTAACCAATAGCCTAAATATTGGTAACTCATGTGGTAAAGCGGTTGAATGTCGGGATCCCGCTTTTACTGCGTTCTGGAACTTCTTGAACCATTTGTCAAAGAATATCAAATGGAACAACTAACTTGTTGCTTTCTGGCCAATCATCAAATTGATTGCATATAATTGAGCAGTTACGCCCTACCTTTAATGCAAATTGAACCATTTGTCAAGAATATCCAAATGGAACAGACAACCTTAACTTGTTGCTTACGTAGTATCTTAAATGATTGCATATAATTGAGTGCGCCCTACGCTTTAATGCAAGGCATCCCTGCGATGATATTGCCCCATGTTGAGTCATGAAGAGATGCTATATCCTCTGCGGTAATACCAATTTTAGCGATTCTTGGGAAGCTGTATCGATCGCGATTAGTTGCATCGCCGCAGGGCTTAGGCCATAACGAGGATAATCTGCGGATGGTGAAGTATAAAAGCGGCACCCCAATGGAATCTTGAACGGGTGATTGGACGCATAAAGGCGCGAGGCTTGCGGTGGCGTGAAAAGCTATTAAGAAGAAATATGCACATTTCATTCACTTGGTCATATATATGCCTCACGAGAGAACATTTTAAGAATAATCAATAAATATTGCAATAAATAGAAAATAGATCTAAAAAATAAAGTAACTTCTCACCTACAAAAACATTCATATCAATATCCAATGTTGGGTGTCGAATTTGTGTAAAGAACTTGATACATCCATAGAAGCTATGGTTGAATACAACTCAGAACATTACGATCCATGGCTTTTTGCTCGTACCTTTTAATAGCTCCTTAGTCTATACCTTTACTATTTGATGGTGAGCGATGCGCCTCTTGCTTACGTTAATTGAGCTTCGCTAACAATATCATCCAATTCATATTCCTCTCGTATGGCCGTAGCGGAGTCTGTGATCGGGGGATACACGATCATGCATAATGCAAATTTGAATCCTTATCAATGTTATCCAAGAATAACTCTACACCTTTACACCATACATTCATACCTTCTATCCACTATCGGCTCAAAAACTTTGTGAAGAACCTTGCACGAGGTGAGCGAAGCAGAAACAGCTGAAGGCATCTTTGACTCCGCAAAGGGGCTTCACGGAAATGAAATGATGTCATTTATGGACAACGCCGGGAAGGCGGAATGAAGGTTCATGTAATTTTCCACCGCGATATGCTCTTTATCACAAGGCTAAAAACATAACAGAAATTATAAGCGGACCACTTACCCGACCAAATCGCAATAGCCAAAAATATTAAACCGGTAAAATTACCCGGTGACTGACTCTCATTTTCCGAGGTTTTGTACACAATGCATTTTATACGAGGGCGTAGATGAAATCACGAAACCAAATCAAATAAAAGAAAATACGCGCTTATTTCATAGAATTTACATTTGTGCAAATCCCGAGAAAACATCAACCCGCGAGAAATGGGGCGTGGAAGGGCATCGCTGTGAGTCGGAAGTTGTTGAAAACTAGAGAAGTAAATACGAGCTTTATGTTCTTTGGATGCATATGGAGCAATCTTCTACTGCAATCCAAATCGGCACCTGCAATCCAATAATTCTTCCATCTTTTTAATGGCCCAGATAAATACACCTCCGCTACTCCAAATGGGGCCTTAAGTCTTTACGCCTTATGCCGCGGGAGCTGCCCGCGGGAATCCTTCCAACCACCAATGCGGCAATGTCATTGGCATGCAGCATACATGCGAAGGGGGAAATTTACTTGATAAAGTATGGAGAAATTCAGCCCTACGATTTTTGGAGAACACAGAAAGTTTTTAAATGAGAGAACCCCCTCAAAATCTTAGGAAATTAAGTTATATAAAATTCCAAAAACGTTTTTAGTCAGACCGGAAAATCCCAATTTAACAAGATAGATAGTCCATGCCAAGTGAAGGCTAATTAGTTCTTTTTGTTGAGAAATGTAAGTGTTTATAATGATTTACTAAAATCTAAACCTTGATGCCACTATAAATGACCGCTACATACCTGATTATTTAATAAACAAGGTAACTTTTGCACCTTGACTTCAACCTGGAAATTTAGCATAGCCTACCATGCACACCCTTCACCACAAATGATCCTATAGAAACTTTGAAATATGAAAAGCATCTAGCCTTAAAAGGGCACACCCTTCTATAAATGATCTTCTTGGAAGCTTTCAAATAAGCTTTAAAAGGGTAGTTAAACAGAAAATTCTTAGAACATAAGTACAAGGGACACCTTAGGAGTGAGAACGCATTCTTGCGCCCTATCATTTATTACTTTGAGTTTGCAGGTGATGGCCTATCATTTACATGTCCCAAATTTATACCCCGACAGCAGTACCTTCACTAAGTACACTATAATTTTTATAATATAGGACCTTAGTAATGGTGCCCAGTTCTTTGGTACAAAATAATAAGGAACATTTGTGGATAAACCTATTGGCTTAGACTCATTAACCAAGTCCACCTCCTTCATCCCCAGGCTACTAAAAGAGGTGTGCATTTGATAGCAGCCTTCCATGCAGCCATATCCACGCATATCCTTTTTTTTTTTTTCCTCATTTTCTTACACGCACCATTTTTTTTTTTTCCCTTTTCTATTTATTTTCACGCACATTTACTTTTCTCCTTCTCTATATACTTACTTTTCTTTTTGCCTCTTCTCCCTCCTCTTTTTCCTTCCTTTTTCTCCTTCTCATTTTTCCCTTTCCCTTTTCCCTTTTTGGCCCGGCTTTTTCCCAGTACCCAGCACTTTCACCTTTCTCCACCCTTCCCATTTTCTCATGCTCTTTTTTCCTTTCCACTTTCCCATTTCCTTTTGGCACTTTCTCTTTTTCCCTTCCCACCACTTTTCTCATGCCCTTTTTGCATTCCCTTTTCCCCACCTTTTTTTTATGTTTTTCTTCCTCTCCCTCACCCTCTTCTTCTTTTATCTCATGTCTCTTTTTTTTTCCATTTTCTTCTTCCTTTTTTTCTCATGCCTTTTTTCCTTTCCAGCCTTCCCCTTCATGCCTCCCTTTTTCTTTCCCTTTTCCTTCTTTTTTCATCATTTTCCCATCCTTTCCCTTTTCGGAATTACCCTTTTTCCTCTTTCCCTTCTCCTTCCCTTTCCCTTTCCCTTTCCCTTTCCCTTTCCCTTTCCCTTTTCCCTTTTCCTTTTCCCTTTTTCCCATGTATTTTTCCATTCCCTTTTTTCCCACTTTTTTTTCTGCGCCTTTTCTTAGCCTTTCCCTACCTCTTCCCCTTTTCCCCATCCCTATTCCTTTTTTTCTTTTTCTTTTCCATTTCCCTCCTTATTCCTCGTGTTTCTTTTTTTTGCTTTCCCTTTCCCTTTCCTTTTCGCCTCCCATTTCCTTTTCTTTTTCCTTCTTTTTTTTTTTTTTTTCATCCTTTTCTCTTTTTCCATGCCCTTTTTCCTCTTTCCTTTTCCACCCTTTTTTTTTTTTTTTTTTCCTTCTCTCTTTTCCTTTTCCATTTTCCACACCCTTTTTCCATTCCATTTTTCCACCTTTTTCCGTACTTGCTTTTTTCCTCCTTTTCCCACCCTCTTTACTTGCTTTCCTCTTTTCCTATTCCATGTTTTCTGATTTCTCTTTTTGTTTTTGCTTTTCCCTTTTCTCTTACATCTCTTTCCCTTTCTTTTTCCTTTTCCTCCACCCTTTTCCTCTTCTGGAGTGGCACTTTCTTCTTCCTCTCTGTTTCCCTCCACTTTTCCCTCCTTGCTTTGTACTTTCCCTTTTTTTAAGCCTCCTTTTTCCTTTTCCTTCCCTTTCTATTTTTCCATGCCCTTTTTCATTTCTCTCCATCATTCTTATCTTCCCTTTTCCCTTCGGAGTCACCCTTTCAGTCTTCACCTTTTTCGAGTTGCCCTATTTTCTTCCTTTTCCTCCTTTCCCTTTTCTTTTCCTATTACGTCCTCACCCTTTCCCCTTTTTTTTTTCATTTTTCACATAGTGTCCTTTTTTTCCTTCCTTTTTCTCCTTTCTTTTTTCTTTTCCTTTTTTTAGATTGCTCTTTCCTTTTTCTTTTCCCTTCTCGAGTCTTTCCTTTTTTACCCATGCTTTTTGCCTCTCACTTTGCCCTTTTTTTTTTCTCTCTGCCATTTTTCCCTTTCCTCTTAAGTCGAGCATGGCGATCCGCGATTGGTGGGAAGTTGTCGCGATAAATCGGCCGAATGCAATCGGGCGATCCTCAAGTATCCTAAATTAGGGTTTGATTGAAGACATACCTTCAAACTTTATAATATAAGATAAGACCTGGATTCATAGAAATGTTCATGGAAATTAGCCACAAGAGATTAGAACCCCCTCAACCATGTAACCCTATGGGCGAAAAACCTAGTTAGCATTGCTTTTGTTTTCTCTTTTTGCTATTCGAAATCTTATATTACTTATAAAAGTTTTGGTATGTCTTCCAATCAAACCACTAATTTAGATAGTTGAGATGATGCGATTGCATTGAAGATTTATGGCTTTGGCCCCACCACTGGGGTGTGAGGCGTACTCACGATCTCTTAAGAGGGAAAGGGAAGATGGGAGAACAAGTGAGGCAAAGAGGCGTAAGATTAAAGAGGGAAGGAAAGCGGGAGAAGGGAAAGGAAAAGGAAAAACACGAGAAAAAAGGGAAAGAAAGGGAGAAAAAGGAAGGAAAAAGGACACTATGAAAGGAAAGAGGGGGAAAAGGATGAGGAGACGAGAATAGGAAAAGAAGAAAGGGAAGGAGAGAAGAAAAGGAAGAAAAAATAGGAACAGCGGGGAAAAGGTGAAGGCGGGAAGGGTGTGGAAGAGAAAGGGGAGAAGATAGAATGATGGAGAGAGAAGGAAAAAGGGCATGGAAA
This sequence comes from Isoetes taiwanensis, assembly GCA_021234155.1. Classification (NCBI taxonomy): domain Eukaryota; kingdom Viridiplantae; phylum Streptophyta; class Lycopodiopsida; order Isoetales; family Isoetaceae; genus Isoetes; species Isoetes taiwanensis. Next base: position 822,830 of record JAJEKV010000120.1, on the reverse strand, counting down.
AATAGAAAGGAGACGGAAAAAAAAGGAAAAAGGAGGCAAAAAAGGAGAAAAGAAGAACCGTGAGGAAAAGGGAAAATAGAAGGGAAGGAGAAAGTGTACGAGAAGAGGAAAAGGGTGAGGAAAAAAAGGAAAAAAAGGAGAAAAGAAGGAGTCAAGGAAAAAGAGAAAGGAAAAGAAACAAAAAACAAAAAGAGAACAGAAAACATGGAATAGGAAAGAGGAAAAAGGGAGAAAGGGGGGAAGAAGGTGGGAAAAGGAGGAAAAAAGGAGCATGTGAAAAGGTGGAAAAAAATGGAATGGAAAGGAATTATTGAAAGGAGAAAATGGAAAGGAAAAGAAGAAGAAAAAAAAAAAGGAGTGGAAAAAAGAGGAAGAGGAAAAGGGCATGGAAAAAGGATGAAAAAGAAGAGAGAAAAGAAAAAGGAAATGGGAGAAGCGAAAGAGAGGAAAGGGGAAAGGGAAAAGAAAAAAGAAAAAGAACACCACGAGAATAAGGAGAGAAAATGGAAAGAGGAAAGGGAAAAAGAACCTGAGAAAAAAAACTAGAAGAGGGAAAGTGCGGAAAGAGGGTAAAATAAAAGGGGAAAAAGAGTATAGGAAAGGGGAAAAGAAAAAAAGAAAAAGAGAGAATAGGGGCCAAGGGAAAAGAGGAAGAGGGTAGGGAAAGAGAGAAAAAGGCGCGGTAAGTGGAAAAAAAAAGATGGGAAAATACATGGGAAAAAGGAAAAAGGAAAAAGGGAAGGGAAAGAAAGGAAGGGAGAAGAGGGAAAAAGGGCACTGGAAAAAGGAAAGGATGGGAAAATGATGAAAAAGGAAAAGGGAAAAGAAAAGAAAAAGGGAAGTAGGAAGGGGGAAAAAAGGCATGAGAAGAAAAAGGAAGAAATGGGAAAAAGGGGAGCATGAAAGAGATAAAAAAGAAAGAAGAGGGTGAGGAGAGGAAGAAAAACACTCTAAAAATGTGGGAAAGGGGTAGGGCATGAGAAAGGGAAGGGAAAAGAGAAGAAAAGCAAAAGGAATGGGAGAAAGGAAAGAGGGAAAAAGAGCATGAGAAAAATGGGAAGGGGTGGAGAAAGGTGAAAAGGGAAAGAGGAAAAAAAAGCCGTCAAAAGGGGGAAGGGGGAAAGGGAAAAATGAGAAGAGGAGAAAAAGGGAAAAGGAAAAAGAGGAGGGAGAAAGAGGTAAAAAGAAAAGAAAAAAAGAAGAGAAGGAGAAAAATAAGAAGTAATGCGGGAAAAATAAAAAAAGAAAAGGGAAAAAAAAGAAGTGTATTATGTAAGAAAATATGAGGAAAAAAAGGATATCACGGGATAGAGCAAGAGGGAAGGTTATCAAATACACACACCTCTTATAGCCTAGATATATATGATGGACTTGGTTAATGAGTCAAGCTGAATAGGTTTTACATCCCTGGTGTTTCCCAATAATTATTGCTTACGACCTTGGCTGGGTAGCTACACCATTACTATGGGGTGCATTACATTAGGCTTGTACCACTTGGAACAATTATATGACATGGTGGCATTGTCCGTAAACATTTCAAAGGTAAAATGCATGGTCATAGGCGGAGAGCCCAAATTAAGAGTTTCCTTAGATACATGGAATTCTATGCTTATTTTCCTAAGATAAATTAAGAATTGGATTATTACGTAATCCAAGAACCACTTTTGCTAACGAAAGGAGCAAAAGGTCTAACACCTCCAGATTCTCATAATGTGAGAATACCCCGCATAAAACTGGTATCAGTTCCTAAATTCTAAAGCACATGTGAAAAGGAGAGAAGTGAAGTTGATAAATTCTAAGAAAAAGAAATGGGGTGGTTTCGTAGTAAGCATTACATAAAGCGCCACCAACAGAAATTTTGCATATTTGTAGGTTTCGGAATATCCAACAAAAAGCTTAGCTTCCTTGGCTGGAATATCTTTAGGTTACATCAGGAATTGTTTAATGTAAGCGACTTTTGTCTGTCTGGTAGGTTGGAATCATAAAGATTAATACGGCGGTTGGATGATCCAAGAGTTTGGGATCAAGCGCCGCGTACGGCCCCGTACCCACGTCACGATGCTTCGGCTTTGCCCATTGGTAGAATCTGGAGTGCTTTGAATTAAAGTGAGGCGTGATGAATCCAGCCTTGCCCTGAAGTGAACCCACTCCCATCCACCCCAAGCGGCCCCTGTACGGGAGAAAAGCTTTGATTCAGAGTTCGCGTTTAAGGGTGAAAATATGATCCACCGTGAGTGAGAAAAGTCAACAATAATGAAGTACGCCGCAGCAGTGGCTGGCACCTATATTCGATCGCGGTGAGTTGAATGTCTTTTGCGCATGAATGGATTCCAGGAATGCGGCCCGCGCATATCAATTGTCAGAAATGTTTGTGGGATGGGTGGCGTAAGATTCCCAGGGCTTACGTTTCAGCCCGGAAGTCGAGATACTTCACCGCCGGGCAAGTCTTATTAGATTTCAGTAAGCTGTTTGCATTTTTAAAGGTGCTGCTTTTGCAGGTTTCAAGGTTCAGCATTAGCGTTTAAAACTTGTCGGGTTTTACGTTACACACCACAGTTAGGGTAATTTTTAACCTAAGATATATTTGAGGACTAAGTTACATTGAGTTAACAAAATTTAGCGAGAGAGAATTAGCCCCAAAAAATAATAAAAATGAACTAAAAATTCAGAAGCCCTGCAGGAGATCCTTTTTTAATGAATTGTCAGGGACTCCGGGCTCGGCGGCAATGGCAATGGGAGCGGAATAATTTTGGGCGGAATAGTGGCCAGGGTTGGCCTTATATTTTAAGAAATATTTGCAGTGCGCCATCGACTGTGATTACCTTTTGTACAGCTAAGGTAATAACTGGCAGAGCTATCACGACGAAATACAAGAAAAACACAAATTTGGCGCTTCCACCATTTTTACGATTGATTGATGTGAGAATGTATGTAAATTAAAGGAACACTTGAGATTGGAATAATGTAGGCGGGTTTAGTATTTTGGCCCTTGATAATGTAATCTCTTTACCAAAATCCGTGGATCTTATTATCTTGTTCAGAGATATACATGCGGGTTCTTTAAATGTAATTCTCACATTCGCCGTATTGCTTCCGTTTTGCATAGGGAGTAATTGATGAAGTGCTTTGAGGAGACATTTAGGTTAGAAGCCGGTAGGATTTGTTTTACGGACCTGGCTTGCTGAGCTAGAAGTGTCAATGGTAGAATGATCACGCAATTTGGTGTTCTTAATTTATTGGATTTTTGCATAGTTTTTAGTTTCAGTAAATTTTAAATATGTACATTCTTTAGTATGCCAGCATGGAAATATGGATTTCCACCGCAGGGAATGTTTGGCACAGAAACTTATTTCTTCTATAGGGTCTTTCAATTCGCTTTGAACAAGAAAAAATTGTCACAGCGGTTTTTCAAGCCCCGAAAACTTCATAATGCGCCGAATTCTGAAGGATTTGCGTCTTAGCGAAAAGAATATTTAAGAGTAGTAGGAATTACGGCCATTATTATTTTTTTCACGTTTTATCACAACAGAAAGCAATGTAGTATCCCTTACAATTCTATAAGTATTCAGGTATACAAAGCATTACCAGCGTATTGAACTATCCACTGCAGTCTTAGCATGGAACTTCAGGACGTAAACAATGTCACGGTAGAAGGGTGTGGCTGATGATGATGGCCTCCCGTCGATACGCTACGAAAAACATTGAGGCGGGAATTGATGCGGCCTGGAAATATGAGATGAAGCGGTGAGGGATGATAAAGCAGAGATCAATAGAAGCGCCTCGAGGTGCAGGAAGCTCGGCAGGTGATGTGAGCAATGGTGTAGGGCACAAATGGCCTATGGTCTATTTATAAAATAAAACCCTAAATTTGAGAGAAAATTCAAAGGTTGGGAAATATACATGATTCTAAAAGGTCTAGATGTGCAATTCACGAGGTTAACTATATGCTAAAAGCTACTTCTAGGGGTGCGTCGGCGGCGTTTTAGCTATCTGGCGGGGAATGTGGATAGATGGGGCGTTTTGGAGACCACTTTCGCCCGCGATCTTGGCGAGCTAGTTAGAGGAAAAAAATCTTAAAGTGTCACAGAAGCACTCTGGCAGCGAGGTTGAAGGCTGTTTGGAGTGGCGGATGATGCCAATCCACCGCCAACTAAGAACCATCATTCAATTAAATTGGGATTATGTCTTAATTTTGGGACAAATTTCTATTGCATGTTTTTAGTAGCATATTCAAATTCACATATTTCACCTCAAGGTATGGCAGTAATATCATATTTATTTACAAAATGGTTAATATTTCACAATATAGCACCATATCCTTAAAACATGATATAAAATTTACATAGTTATTCAACTTTCTTCAGAAAGCACACCCCAATGATATCATAGCCTTCTTCGACATCACGAGGGTATTGTAATTCTACATTTCTAGTACGGAATAGTGTTTGAGTCCATGAGTACAAAACACTTTCATAGTCAGCCAAAAGATCAGGGGTCACTTTCGGTTCTCCTCCATCTCTTTGTCAACAATCACAGTGCAGTTTCTTTGTAGATACATTGAGGTGGAGATAGTGAACCTAACCACCTTTGGATATGTATCATCTGTGAAACTTTACTACCACAAATTGGTGGCATTCCAAGTCAGTGGAAGGTTCATAAAGCATCCATGCCTAAAACTTTGGCCCTATTGTTCTTAGGACCAACATAGTGTTTGTCGAGAAGGTGGGAGCATGTGTGTTAACTGCGAGATGCTGCCTACGATTAATCGTAGCATACCAGTACCTGCTAAGGTCTTCCACCTAGTTTTGGGCAACCTTACCCTTCTTTCAATTCATCTGAAGGGATGTGTCTATCTCCCCTATGAGGTTAATCACCTTCTTTGGAGTAGAAGCCCCCAAGGCGGTTGGTGTCATCACGGATTGGTTTGCCAATGCTTGATTCCTTCCTTAGTCAATCTGATTGTTTCACTAGCCCGGTAGGTTTTAAAGGCTTTTTTTTGGTTGACTTTGGAGGTATCGCATAGGCTTGTCGATTCTCATCTCGCCATATTTCCTCTCACTCTCATCCTCTCTGAAGGTCATCTTCCATTGGAAGATTGAATGATATCTGTCACCAAAAGTGAGCTAGCGAGGCACGGAATGACCTTCAAGATCAATGTATAACCATCCACAAGAGCACTCTTCCAATGGTGCTTCTTCTATGAGGAAGGGAATCTATATAGGGTTTGGAGTGAGTGCATTCATGCAAAAAAAAGATTTCCATTAGCCTAGGAAAGTTTATCCTTTGTCTATTTTGTAGGTATACAACTATATTTGCCAAATAATGCATCCACATCCTCATGGGTATGCGAGACAAACCCTAAATTAACTCTTTCAAATATCCCCACGGCTGTTAAAGTAGGATAGGAAAAACATCACTACATTGTTCTTATTTTGGCCAGCACAATTATCAAGTTGCAAGAGAAACCTTTTGGGTAGATCTTGAGGTCTATACTGATGAAGTTGGAAGCCTCAGTAGACCCATACTTCCCTAAACCTTGCCTTACTGAACTTTTCAATATTGTTAGGGTTTCCATCTAACAATGCTCTATGTAGTGCGGCTAGGCTGTACTTAGGGTCTGGGGGAGGTGACCCGATTGTATCCATTTTCATAGTTTCTCCAAACACCTCATGATACTCCCAATATGAAAATCTGGACCATCACTCTCCACAATTCAAACTAAAATGGCCATAGTAGGTTTAGTGCTTTACGTACAAGATTACTTGATCATTGAGATGTAAAAGGGGTATGATCTTCCACATGACTTTGGTATGTACTTGAATTGTGCCGGAACCAAGTCTTTTTGCTGGTCCATCTTGTCATGTACTTTTCATGAAAATGCATAAATAGTTATTGGGTTCCAATCTCTTTGAGGATAAAGTCCTCCACATATGATCTACATGATAGTTGGTCGGAGGTCATATGATTGCTTCATATGCTCCCTTATCTATAGCCCTTTGGTAGGTTTGCCGCAGTCTTATCAAAAGAGTCTCCTTCAACTTAGCACATAAATTGCACTGCAAGGGGTTGTTTGAAGTTGCTAGTGACATGATTGAAATATACTTCTTCCATAACCTACTAAAGCTAGGTTGGGATATTGGAAGAATTCCCAATTCTTGGTAGGAATTCACTTCTTCAAAATACTCTTTTGAGTACAATGTGATGGCAACCTTTTCTCAACAAGCTGCTCTTCCCTTTTTCATCCCATACGCTTTTTGTGTGGCATAGACTGCGTTGAAATCAATATATTTTCAAATATCTCACAGCGACCAAAGGTGTCCTAATTTGATTGTTGGTCTCCAACAAACCATTATTTCCATGTAAAAGCAATCACGATTTCCCCTCTGCTGTTTTTTTTTTTTTTTTTGCCAATTGTATACCATAGAGAAGTTGGAATTGCATGGATAGTCTACCATGTTTTTGCACATATCCATTTACTGAAAGGGTATGCTACATTGGGTTTTGCTTTCATCACGAAGTGCATGCTTTCGAGATTGTGTACATATAGGTCCCTCCTCTCATCCTTGATTAATACTCTTAAAGAAGAGGTGGCTCTTAGCCTTCCCACCAATTGTTCTATATTGGCAAGGAATTGCATACAAGCACTCAACAACAATATGAGCCCCTAACCTTCACCATTGTCTCGCACGTTTGGTGTCACTAATCAACTTGGCTCTTTTGCTGGGATAATGTGCGTGGCTGATGCTACTCCCCTTTTGCCCTGGGTTTAGAGTTCTAGCGCCAATGGGTCAATATCAGGAACAATCATTGTCCCCAACAACCTCATAATCCTCCACAAAATTGAACACTACTTATAGGCCATGCCATGATGCAGGGAGCATCAATTGCTTGACACAGCAAAACATTCCTTGTCACTTTGACTGCTTTACAGCCTTTCGGTTGTCTTCCAACATGAAATTGCAATACCACCAATATTGTCTTCCCTAGCCTTTCATCATTAGCAGCTTGACGAGGGATGCGCTAGCATAGCCAGCTCCTTGGCCTACCTATTTCCTTGTTGCACTTGTGCATGATTCTCACCTTCTTGTTCCTCCATTGCACCCTACTATAGAGGTTGTTGTTTTAACATTCTTGCTTGCTAGGAGTTGGTTTTCTTTGAAATGTGCTCTTATAATCACCATTGACTGGTAAATTGCACCCTTTTTAGTCAATGAATAGGAAAAATTATTACACCATAAAGATTAAAAAAGGAATGCATTACATTTATGGAATGTCTGTAGAGGAGTAAATCAAATTTTTTAAAACTAAGAAATTCCTTGGAAATAGGTTTTAATAATACTAGTAATGGTGCCTTGACGTTCTTTGCTTGGTAAATATTAGGAACATTTGTGGATGCAGAACTTGTAGAAGCTTAGACTCATTAACCAAGTCCATCATATCCTAGGCTATAAGAGGTGTGCATTTGATAGCCTTCCTTTTGCTCTATCCTGCATATCCTTTTTTTTTTTCCTCATTTTTCTTACACACTTTCTTTTTTTCCCTTTTTCTTATTTTTCACGCACATTTTACTTTTCTCCTTCTCTCTCTCTTTTTTTTTTTTTCTTTTTTCTTTTTTTACCCTCTTCTCCCTCCTCTTTTTCCTTCCTTTTCTCCTTCTCATTTTCCCTTTCCCTTTCCCTTTTTTTGTGGCTTTTTCCTTCCTTTTCACCTTTCTCCACCCTTCCCATTTTCTCATGCTCTTTTTTTTCCTTTCCTTTTCCCATTCCTTTTTTGCTTTTCTCTTTTCCCTTCCCTTTTCTCATGCCCTTTTTTGCATTCCCTTTTCCCCACCTTTTTTTTATGTTTTCTTCCTCTCCTCACCCTCTTCTTCTTTATCTCATGTCTCTCTTTTTCCCATTTCTTCTTCCTTTTTTTTTCTCATGCCTTTTTTTCCTTTCCAGCCCCCTTTCAGCCTCCTTTTTCTTTTTTTTTTTTCCTTTCCTTCTTTTTTTCATCATTTTCCCATCCTTTCCTTTTTTCCGCTGCCCTTTTTCCTCTTTCCTTCTCCCTTCCTTTCCCTTTCCCTTTCCCTTTTCCCTTTCCCTTTCCCTTTTCCTTTTCCCTTTTCCATGTATTTTCCATTTCCTTTTTTCCACTTTTTTCTTGCCTTTTCTTAAGCCTTTCCCTACCCTCTTCCTTTTCCCCATCCCTATTCCCTTTTTTCCTTTTCTTTTCCATTTTCCCTCCACTTTATTCCTCGTGTTCTTTTTTCTTTCCCTTTCCCTTTCCCCTTTAAGCCTTTCCCCTTTAAGCCTCCCATTTCACCTTTTTTCTTTTTCCTTCTTTTTTTTTCATCCTTTTCTCTTTTTTCCATGCCCTTTTCCTCTTTCCTTTTCCACCCTTTTTTTTTTTTTTTTCCTTCTCTCTTTTCCTTTCCATTTTCCACCCTTTTTCCATTTCCATTTTTCCACCTTTTTCACATGCCCTTTTTCCTCCTTTTCCCACCCCTCTTCCCTTTTTCCCTTTTCCTCTTTTCCTATTATTCCATGTTTTCGATTTCTCTTTTTTTTTTTGCTTTTCCTTTTTCTCTTTTCCATCTCTTTTTCCCTTTCTTTTTTTTCCTTTTCCTCACCCTTTTCCTCTTCTCGTGGCACTTTCTTCTTCCTCTCTCATTTCCCTCCCTTTTTCCTCATGCCCCTTTTCCCTTTTTAAGCCTCCTTTTTCCTTTTTCCTTCCCTTTCTATTTTTCCATGCCCTTTTTCCTTCTCTCCATCATTCTTATCTTCCCCTTTTTCCTTAGTCACCTTTTCCGTCTTCACCTTTTTCCCGTTGCCCTATTTTCTTCCTTTTCCTCCTTTCCCCTTTTCTTTTCCTTCTGTCCTCACCCTTTCCCCTTTTCCTTTTCATAGTGTCCTTTTTTCCTTCCTTTTTCTCCCTTTCTTTTTCTTTCCCTTTTTTAGGTATCTTTTCCCTTTTTTCTTTTCCTTCTCCGGAGTCTTTCCTTTTTACCCATGCTTTTTTGCCTCTCACTTTTGCCCTTTTTCTACGCCATTTTCCCTTTCCTCTTAAGAGATCGAGCATGGCCAATCACGGTGGTGGGAAGTTGTCGCGATAAATCTCGGCCTTGAATGCAATCGGGCGATCTCAACTATCTAAATTATGGTTTGATTGAAGACATACGCTAAAACTTTATAATATAAGATAATAATAACAATGAAAGCATTTAAAACAAAATTTTTAAGTAGCAACAACAAAAGGAAATGACATTTATATAAATATATCCTAATTTTAATTATCGAAAATTTGGATATATGATTCTGAAAAGACATATAGTTGATAGGCGTGAGAATTTATTATCCATAATAATATACCCTAGATGATATATATATGGTAGAATTTCGTATACTGGCGTGTTATTTGAGGCAATCAATTATTCACGCTAATTTCTAATTAACTCTATATAAATCCGGTTCAGCTCTCAAGCTCCATTCCTTCCATTTTTTTTTCTCTCGCCCGCCATGAAGCGTTAGGCCTCGGCGCTTCGACCTTCATGAAGAACCGAGGTCTCTTCAAAGAGGCGTCGGGTTGAAAAACTCAATTCCTCCCCAATTGATTTTCTTGATGAAGAGGAGGAAGAGGAGGAGTTGGAGGAAAGAGGAGGAGTTGAGTTCGGGGAGCACATGACCAGCTCTGCTTGAGGGGTTGGCTTGACTCGTAGCGAGAGAATGAAATCTCGGGAGGAGGAGGAGGGAGGAGGAGGAGGATTCGGAAGAAGATCGACAATTCGACCAGTTTTTGGAGTGGTTGAGATGAACCAAGTTTGCATGTTTCCTTTTTTTTTTTTTTTGCCTTTCTTTCTTTTCTAACATATTTCTTTCTTCTTTGTTGCGGTGGAAGAAGAGTGATGTAGATCGACGGCCCATTTTTGTTTCCTTTCTTGCTTGAAGTTTTGGACACGCCTCAGGGCATTTTTTTTTTCTAAATTGTGTGAAAAGCCTTGGGCATTTGCTTCCAAGCCTTGGCATCGTACATATAAGTTTTTAATGAAATCAAACAGTTTTCTTCATAAACTTTGTCTTCAAACAGTTTTCTTCAAACAGTTTTTCTGTACATAATTTTTTTTGAATAAAACCAAACTGTATTCTCCAATTACTTTGGCTCCAAGCTGTTTCTCTAAAATTTTGTCTCTGCAAATTTTGTCTCTCTAAACTTTTGTCTCGGGAACACTATAAATCAACCACATGAGAATTCTCTGATTCATCACGGTAACCATAGGAAATTTTCCTATACGACCTAAAACAATTCCCCAACCTTACAAGTCATTTTTTAGCCTTGATAATTTTGCCTTTAAAATCATTTTTAATTTAGCCTATATAAATTTTCGAAATTCTATTTTTTCGAATGCAATAAATGGAATAAAATGCCGTGAGAATTTATTGCGTAAAATGCAATATTCTCCATATATACCATATACATGTCATGTTTGGCGGGAAGACCGTACGCCAGACATGTTAATTCAAGCAATCAATTATTCACGCTAATTTATTTCTAATTATGCCTATATAAATCCATTTCACGCTCTCAAAGTTCCTACAATTTCTTCCTTTCTTCATACGATTTGCCGGTTGCGCTTCAGCTGTGTTTGCATCCGCCCTCCTAAAATCTTGGTGAGCAGATTTCTTTTCAGCAATGTTAGATGTTTGGTTTCGACAATTCCTAACTTACTAAAAGACTCCGCCTTTTGTTCTGTAGGATCTGTAGCAGAGGACATCGGAGGCGAATCCAAAAGCCTCGGAATTAAAACCAAAAGCATAGTCCTCCGTTCTTCGAATCCTTCCAGCCTCAGAACTCAAGGTTAGTTTTCATTTAGTTTTAAGCTGCATCTCAATGGCAGGTTTAATCCAAGAAGACAAGCTTTTGCATTTGCTCGAGGCAGAGAAAGCATATAATGTTTATGAAAACCAGAATAGTTTTTTATAAACTTCATCTGCTTCTTTTTATTTCGAGTAAATTCTTGAGTTTCTCTTCCTGAATTAATCATGCTATTGCATGCAAGTTTCTATTATGAATAAGTGTAGTAGAAAGCATTAGAAAAATCTGAAAGATAATATTTGAAACACGCTAAGCGGAGATGGCTCAACCAATGGAGCAGGAGGAGGAGCAGGAGGTGGACCAGGTGGAGCAGGCGGGGGAGTTGGAGCTAGAGCCTGGTGTTTTTGCTGGGGTTTTACCAGAAGAATTCACTATGCCCTGCAATGGAAATGGGAGTATCGATAGCCCAGCTACTCAGTAGACTGGGCTTGAAACAGTAGTCTGGGATTTTGTCTAATTTATCCAGTTTATCTAGATTATATACAATTGTAATCTTTTTCCAATGAATACAACAAATTTTGTCTACTTCTATATTTCTACAATGTAATACATGTTACATACCTTTTTTAAGCGGTTTCTTGGCCATACAACAAATGTTGAACACTTTCTCCAACCCATTATCCCCACCCGGTGTCTGCGAGTAAAGCTTCATCCGTAGCGCGGCCGATTAATCAACGTAACTTCGGACATACTTATCCTGGCGGAATTCCATGGCGGTTTGCGATCGGATCGATGGAGTGGTTTGCATAATCCTACTTTCCTTTTTCTGATTTGTAGTTAACATGAAACATTCATCTTGACATTGCGGACAATTGCCTATTGGACACCTTTAAAGGGAAATTATTGTACAAGCTATAGGAATGAGATGCTTACCAGGTTAAGCAGCCATTCTTTAGAAGCCGATTTGAGTTCTAGAAATCCACGGTAGCTATGGAAACGCAGCGGTCGGGGGAAAAATTCGAGTTACAAAAAGCTTAGGTTAATTACATTTTGGCGGGATAAATGTAATCAATGAAAGAACACGGTATATTGGTTTTAAAAACTCAATGAAAGAAGTCGGCGGGGGCGGGTTCTTTTGTTTAAAGTGAATCTTAAATCATTATTATTTTTATGTGTCAAGAATATTTTGAAGCGCATTTTGTGTTTTCTTGAAATTCAAATTTCCCTCGTCGCGGTGTAAACGCTATTTCTGTCTGCAGGTAGAAAAAGCTATTTCTTGAGCGGCTCGGCGTGTCCGGCGACCGGAGCTGTTACTAGGCGACTCCAGAGATGTCTTCTAAAACGAGAGGTGGTCGAGGCGGACGGGGCCGGACGGGGCCGAGGAAGCGGTGGAAGAGGAATCTCAAAACCCGGTACTTCTCAAGCTTCAGAGAACGTTGATCAGAATACACAGAATACACAGAACCCTACTCAAGGTATTTAATTTGCCACAGAATACACACTGTGTGGAGAGTATTATGCTTGCATGAATTTGAGATATTTCTTTGCCTTCAGTTAATATGCTTTGCATGAGTTTGAGTTATTATGCTTTGCATGAATTTTAAGTATTACCATCAGTTAATGCTCTGATTGCCCATTTTGTAGAACATAATTTTGCTCTGTTTTATAGAATATAGCAGTGTTAGACAGTTGCTGATAGCAATGTATGAATAAATACTCTGACCATTATCCATTGGGTCTTAAGGAAACTTTTGCGATCCATGTGAAGTCCCTCATCCGTTCACCAAGCTCCATTTATGTTAGCAGAAGATATGATCCAGCACATGCCATGGAGATTGTTCAGAGCATGATTAGTAATCCAGGTCAAATGCCTATGCCAGCGGATGTGTTACCTTGGGATATGATCTCGAACAAGCCCGCTGAGTGGACGAACTTCGAGGACGTAATGTTAAAGGATAACATTAAATTCGTCGTCGACGAAGAGGCTGACGTGTTGAGAGCCTGAAAGGCCCTTATCGGCGAAGCGAAACAAACAGGCCAAAACGCGTTCTACAATCACTATGCGTATAGGAGGTGTCGTATCTTGGATGCCAATACTTCACCTGCAGATTTGGCTGAGATTAGTGCAACTTTGAATGAAATGGGGAAGACATTTCTATACAAAAGGTAACTAACTGTATTAGGATGTTAGCACTTTCATATTCACGTCAGGCGTTCATTCAAATGAAACCAATTCACACGGTGTGATTTCTGTAATGAAACCAAATCACGCCGGTGTGCTTTCCAAATCAAACCAATTCGGGCGGCGTGAAATGTTAAAAACGCTGGCGTGAATTGATTTGATTTGAAAGCACGCGCTGGTGTGATTTCAATTCATTGAAATCACGCTGGCGTGGGTCAACCGTCAGCACATGAATTCAACCGATTTGAAAACTGCGCTGGCGTGAATTGCATTAGTATTTAATTCATTTCCGCGCGGTGTGTGCTTTGAGATTGATCTTTTCTATTGAAATCGCCCCGGCGTGTTTCTTGTCTTTGAATCTTGATTCAATGCACGTACTTTTGGCGGTCTATCGTGGAGCAAGCTGCGCCCGCCCATCAACGATGGGTGGAATATGGCTGTCCATTACCCACCAGACGAGGGGGTCAAAGTCTAAGGCTTTCAAAAGGCTGCTGAAGCCGGACTCTGCGCCCAGAACAATTATCTGAGAGGAGAAGAAAACGCAAGAAAATCAAAAGAAAAAGGTGGTGATGACATTGCAGGATCATACGAAAGCTCATCTAGCGGTCGAATAATGACTTCGTATAAGATTGTGTTTTTTGTAAGGAGGCGATTATGGCAAAGTGGAATGAATTCAGGGGACGCTTATGCACAAAGGAAGCTGCGGATACTATGGGTAGGGTGCCTCCTTTGATGTAAGCATCTTTGACTTGAATGTATGCAGATGAGAAAGACTTCGGGGGCTAGGCGTGCTGTTGAGACCATTTGGGTTTTAGACCCGATTAGCAAAGAAGGAAGTCTTATACAAGAAGAGTGCTTTCACTAAGGATAGGATGTCGCCGTTGAGTGCTGCAACCATGTGAAGGATGTCACGTACAATGAAGTCAATTTGTAGGAGCCGAAGTTACAAAGGCTATCGGGGGATGTGGCATTATAAAATTGGATTCTTTGGACAAATACAAAGGTCGATAATGATGACATCAAGAAGTTTGTATTACGGTCAAAGGACTTCCTAAAGAATTGGAAGGCTAAAAATACAAAACATAAGGAGACTCTACCCCTAAGGTCTTGGCCGAGGTTGAGAAGAAAAGTGGCCCTTGTGAAGAAGATTCTTGGAGAAGACAACGCTGTCCAAGATTCGTCTCCATTGGGTACAAAGGTCTCTTGCCGGGAATCAACCCGGCCTTAAAAATATATCACTCTTTGTGTTGGACCCGGCGGGGGTGGGAGAGGAGATATGGGCATGAACCGGAAAGGACTTCAGGTGACTTCTTTACCGGTGTATAGGATTGACAAGCCCGAGAGGTCCTTCACTATTGTCATCGTTTGTCCTTGGGATGGTCACATCTGCATGCACTATCCGCTGCTCATGATCTGGAGTGCCTCAAAGTTATTAGGGAGGGTTGCCTAATATATGATGTTAAGGATAATGAGCTGCGAACAGAACGGAAGATGGCACATGTGATCTTTATTATGATAGCCATCTTTGCCGGGGCGAGGAATATGATAATGCTAAGGCCAAGGGTGACAATAGCAGTGCATGGGAATGTTTTCTTCTAGATGATCCAGACTTAAGAACTATATTCTATCATACGGATCATGATCAGTCAGAACAGGATGAGTCAGAAGAGGATGAGGATCGGGACCCCCTCCTAAGTGGGGAAATCAAGTACGAGCTACAAACTAAGGAGAAGGGCCCCTTAAATAAAAATGGATTTCCCCCATTCTTATGGGTGTTAGAAGATGTCACTGCTTTGTGAGTGATGAGCAGGCCAAAGACTTTCTTGAACCGTGCTTGCCAAATCTCCTAAAGGCCCTTATGGCAACCTAAAATCATCAGCAATCAAAAATCTCGTAGACCTGTCCAATTCGAAAGTGGACGATGGTTACAGTGAGGAACTAGTAATCCTTGACACGAAAAGAAAGCAATGAACAAATAGCTGCTAAACTGGCTGCTCAAAGTAATGTGATGGCGGCGAACTTAGGGAATATCTATGCCTCCCTTCAGGGTGATGCAAGCAACAATAGAGTAGATTCACAGCAAGGCCCCCAAAAATAAGATATTATTAGTTTTTCATGATAGTTTTTACACAAAACGAATATAATAAAACAATGTTACTTTGTGGGTTAATATGTTGAATAACCACGAATAGTTACACATCATGGTTCTCTCTTATGATATTTTATTCTAGTTTGTTATGGTAGTTTACCATCATGATTTTTTTTCAGGTAGTTTATAAGTTTAGTTTAATACCATAGTTTTAATAGTTTATTCCTATGTTTTAAGTATGTGGTCCAGTTAATAATAATAAAGGACAAAAACCGTTAGTGATTCTATTTATGCAACTTAAAGCAGTTGTTTAATAAAGTTATCCATATCTTTTCATATGAACCAATGTTGTTTTATAAAATAAAAGGTCTCAATCTTTTATCAAAAAAGTATAGGTAAGCGCTAATGGTTTTTTCATCAAAATACTAAAGGCTTGTATCACGAGCCAATTGATGTTGTTTTACTAAACATAATAAGAAATGCTCAAACTAAGAACCATTTGGATTTAGAAGGCGCAATTGGTTATTGGTTATGGTTATTCTATAACTGGAACTTGGTTCTATAGCAAAATCAAGAAATGTTTATTGAGCATCCCATTCTTGATATCAATCAAAAAGATTTCATAATTAGTATACAAAACCATAGCAAGTTGATGCCATTTTTAAATATATATTTATCAGACAACA
The DNA here is from genome assembly GCA_021234155.1 of Isoetes taiwanensis. NCBI lineage: Eukaryota > Viridiplantae > Streptophyta > Lycopodiopsida > Isoetales > Isoetaceae > Isoetes > Isoetes taiwanensis. The sequence goes on along the minus strand of JAJEKV010000120.1, from coordinate 807,082 downwards.
AAGGGGCAGGGATTCGAACCCTAATATATCCATGTGATCCACTCTCAACTTTCTTAAGAGATTTATTTCTTTACAGATTAAACAGCGTGGAACACCATCATACAGATGCAGAGAAGACCACTTAACTGGCAATTGCAGCAACACAAGATCATGGGCAGAGTGGTCATATATTTATGACCTTGGAAGGATACTATGCTTTTTATACCACCCTCGAAGCTATGGATAGCAAAGATGGGCTAGAACAGTGAACAACAAAAGTAGCTTCTCTCTCAAGTACAACTAAAATTTTACCTTTAAGATATATCATCATCTGCATTTGCAATCATAATCCATAAACATTGCGACCATGAGACTTCTGTAAACTGCATTTATATCACACAATAATATTTACTTGACAGAAGAATGAAGCAAGTAGTTACCTCGCGAAAATAAAATATACGACCATTTGAGTGACCCGACTTTGAGAATCTACGGGAACATTATCATGGATATGCTATGTACAAGAAACTCAAATAAGATGGAAACGAACTGTAACAGCTCTTTGGATTCACATAAATCATGAAAAGCGATACAATAAGATAATCTCGAATTCAAAAATATAAAGCTATGGGAAATTGCGGTAACTGTTAAATGTCACTCAGATGCATACGAGCAAGTCAAGGACCACAAAAGTAAGACATAGACCAACTGGACAAATAAAGAAACAAACTTGGCAATGCTCAGCTCCTGATAATTTTTTTCCAAACCTTGGCAGTACTTGTGCCTCAGGATAGCAAAAAGCTTGACAATTAGACAATTAAAGCTCCATATATGTGCAGCAGGCTCCCATATAGCGCCTTCATTTTCCATTCACGTTAGAAGCAAAAGAACGAGCCAAAACATTCTAAAATGTCGCATTAGTGTTGCCATTTATCTCTGTAGAAAAAAAAAAAAAAAAAGTTGTGGCATGCATCCTAACAAACTAGGTAAGATGTCACTTTGGTCCCTAACCTCATTCACTGAATATTGCATGTCGTCTCGTCGACACGGTGAACCAATCACTGTAACAAAAATAATCTTTCATAAATTGAGACTGGAGAATACATTATCATAAAATTAACAATGCTAATGGAGCGATTTGATAGAGACCAAATGAAAGAAGAGATCAAAGCAATGAGACATTGAGCCATCCATCATCAGACTAATGAATCTAGTCCTGCACGAATAGCACAATAGCAAATGGGCCGTAAAACAAGTGTATAAGATGCTTAAACAAGTGCCCTGAATTAGAAAACAAAAATTAGATTAAAAAATGTAAGCGATTCATTCCAAAAACCTAAACCCATGTCTTAGAAGCAGGAGTGATCTTCAATTGGGCATTTTTTCAAGAATCTTAAATGTAGCTTATAAGAGCATAGACCAGTACCCTGTCTCCTTCATCTGCATGGAAACTGCCAATTTACTGCCAGACATTTTTGGTGGTGAAGAGTCTGGTAATGCGCAACATTCTGACCTAAAGAATGCAAAATTAGCACAGAATTCACATTACTAAGAACAAAGATATAACGGAACTGAGAAGGGGAACATTGAACTCATAATTTCTGCCTGGAATATAACCTTGTAAGCTTGCAGGAAATGCCTCATTCTTAAACATAGAAAGCTATTCCAGTAATCACTAGTACAACATTTGAGGATTCAACTAAGAACAACAAATAAGAAGTTATTACTATGGACAGGAATATAAGATTAAGAAAGGAAATTTTAAGGGCCTTAACAATATGCCTTTGAGAACCTGCACTTTCTGAACGTTCTTGACATATTTTTAAAGCTTCCACATCTTCATGGGACTTGTTAAAAAATGTCCAACTTCTGGCAATCTCATGGCCTCCCAACCCCTGCCCTCGTACACCCTTAGGCAATACATTTACGGCCAACCTTTATAAGATGCACAAATCACAAACAACCTACCCACAAAAACCACTTCAACCTCTCCATGCAACTCTACTGTGGCCACCTACAGGACAAGCCTCAAACATCTGCCTGCTTAAACCGAGCAACAACTAATGCTGTACTTGAAGCCAAACAATTCTCCCTGTTTTCTACTATAACAGTCTATCTTTTAGTTTATGTAGCAGATGTTGAGACTACAACTGCAGGCATGTCCACTACCATGCAACAGACCTACCAAAAGCCATACAATAATTACTAAAGCACCTCATGTGCCAGATCAAGGACGAATGAAGCTCTTCGATGGCAGAAATGCAGAGATTGAAGGCAAAAAAGGTGATAAGATTGGTCGATCTAGGCAAAAAACGATTTGGAGAAGAAAGAATGAGAGAATATTTTGGCAAAACCTGTCATGAGAGCATTGCCTTCAAGTGCAGATGCTATCTGATGCCGCCCATGCAGATGCTCTGTCGCCCTTGCAGATCCGTAATTGCCGCGGGAGACTTTTACTGCTTGTCCCGGCTTCTTCAAGACGCAGAGGGCCATAAAAATAAAACTAGCCCGATCTTATGCCACGCCCTCAAGGATTTAGGGCTTGATATACATCCATTTTCCGCTATCGCTAACATTGAATCGGTCCAAGAAAAATACACCTAAATGAAAACCATGCATACTTACCCATGGGATGACGAATTTTCATGTTCTTAAACCCAAAATAGAACCTCTCGAATATCCCTTTTAAATAACATATTTTAGTGATTATCAGCAATATTGTCTCGAATATTCTTTTCTAATGAATATTCCTCTATCTAGCAGTCTGGACCTGGCAGCATTTGGGTGTTGCTATACTCTGCACAACGAAAAAAAATTGGGGCTTCTCCTGCAACAAAACCCAGATCCCAGATCGATTGGCAATCCCACATCGATTCCCATTTCCAGATTGATTGTCTCAGCTGTGAGAGTAGATCTAAGCATTACGAGTAGATAAAGCGGAGTAAGTTAAACAAGGGTTAAATGCTACGTTGGCAGTTCAAGAAAGATGGGCATCTTGTGGGAGCAAAAAAAACAGTGTGCATGTCGGATTGTGGAAATTTAACTACGAATCTATGGAGACCCAACTCCAAAATCTCATTTTTCTAAAGAATTTTGTGACGGCCCATTCGCTTTGCACTCTACATGCTCTTTGGGGAAGAATGTGCCAATGAATCCTGCTTCTGTGCAGATCGAATATACTGATCTCGTCCAAAAGCTCTAATAAATGTAAGCCCGGTGCTATTACCATAGCTCATAAATGTCCATGTTCCTTCCTGGTTAGTTGTGTATAATATAGATCCTTCATCTCTAGATTGCAAAAATGTTGTAGACTTGTAATAACAATTGCTATAAATTATGATATTGTGATGGCTTCAATGGATTTGATTGATGATGTAACATTTGCAATGTATTTGATGGTGTGAGACCTTGCTACATCTATGATGCAAAACCCATGCATCAATAGAAAGGGTATATTATGTTGATAAATAATTTAACATTATTTCCATTACACCCTATCTCTTAGCATCTAGGTACAGGATTCAATCTCAACCATACATTGCAGAAGCATTATCTCTGGCAGTAGCCCAGGGCTAATCTGTTATGACATTAATAGGCTATCAATGAGATGTTATGCCCATAACATTCCTAAACGTTGCCACGTCCTACTTCTGACCTTTTTTGCTTCTACGGCAAGGCATAGCCAAGGCTTTCGACTGCTTTCATGCCATGGTTTCCTATCGTTTTGTTTGCTATGGCACTATAACCTATCTACGACAGTTTTTTGCTTCTGTAAAATAATCGATGTTGTCTAATCTTGTCTATCTGCAGAATTCTAGACGATGGCAACATAAGAGATTCACCTTCTCGCAAAAATGCCTCAGCCTAGGACATTAAGGCTGATAACATCCTCTGTCTCGGCCTTATGGCCCAAGTAGAATGACGAATTGCCCTAGATCTCACATTTGTAGTATTGCCGTACGACCTCGCCATCTTTTGGCCACATGGGTGCTTAAGCCATTTCTCCTAGCCTATAACGTCTCATCAGAGGACGTTATCTAGCCATTCACACAATTCTTTGCACAAAAGAGAAAGTTGTCACCACTCTTATTGTGACGTCCCCTACTCCTTATACGATGCCCGCATCGTACTCGAAGGAGGAGCATTCCCCCTGGCAGCTGCCTGACAGGGGCCATCCACCTGACTCCACTCCCATGGGGGCAGAGCCAGCAAGGGAAGAGTGGATGTGTCATTCATCCGTCTTCCATCGGATCGACCTATCTGCGGAAGCGTAACAAACAAACGTGAGCACAACTAATAATATACAACATAATCACCATAACAATAGCAACATCACAGAGTCAGCAATACCTTCATAACAATAATACAAAGGGAAGGTCCTACCCGGTTCTCGGACTCAAGGGGATGGTGACGGCGGCTAGGCCTTGAGTTCATTGCAGACGCCAATTCATGGTAATGGATTTGGGCGGCATAGAACATAGCTTAGGGTAGTCCACTCCATCCGCCCCTCCCCGTGCACACTTTGCGGAGTAGGCTGAAAAGTGTTGGGACTTGGCCGTAACTTTGCGGGTGAATAGCCGGAGGGGCTACTACTGGCGGGGTTGCATCTCCCCAACCCCCAGATGAGGCGGGGAAGAGAGCTGCCTCTCCTCCCGGAGGTATCCATGCTCATCGCCAGCGGCTGCTAGGGCCCTTTGCCCTTATTGACTTGAACTCCTTTGGAAGGTCATATCCACCACCCCCCGGTGTCGAGCTCATGCCTTGCCCACCGCGCGTGGCAAGCCATTAAGCCTAGCCGGCCAAAGACCCCGATAGGCTTTACTACCCGGAGGGTCGGTCCCGCGATGAGACAAGTTCCTCCTTATCAACCGGCCTTGCCCCTTCACCCACGGCCGGGTGGGCTCCACGTGCCGCGGGCGCATTTATGTGGGAACTTCGGGTGCTATGCTAGGAGCATCTTCTACCGACCTTTGGGTCTCTACCCCCTTCCCACAACAAGGAGATCATGGAGTGGAATACATGCAATATCCGAGCGAGAGATAGAGAATCATATCAATCTATCTACTTAACATCCAATGTTAGGTTCATTCGTTAGAGTCTCGGATCTAGGGATCTACAAGGCTTCGAGAGATGATCTAACATACTAACCCGACATATTGCCATGCCTAAAAGCGGTTTTACTGTGAGAACAACTAGATACACGTGCTCCTTGGCTTGCTCCACGATCCTTGGAAGGCGTCCATGCTCCTGATCTTGCGAGAAGGCAGTGCTACTCGACAACTTTGTTGTGCAAATCCGACTTTTGAACTGGCAATGCGATTTCGAGCCTTACCTTGGCGAATTGGCCCGGAAAGCCCTAATTGCGAAAGAGGAAAGGAAGCTCTAGAAAACCCTAATTGGCAAAGTGAAAGGAGAGCTAGGGTCTAGGGTTTTAGCCCTTATATAGACCCTATCTAGGTTAGGGCATCCACATGGGCAAATGGCTTTAGGCCATTTGGAAATGGATGAACAAGGAACCTTTTGTTGTGTATGTTTAATTACATACCCAACATCCAAGGTTGCCCCCTAGGTGCAACCTTTAGCTCCTAGGTGCAGCGTTGTCCTACTCTCAAGTACATGTCACTTGTGACATATGCGTGTGGCGTCAGCGATATAATATACGTGTTAGGGCGTATATTATCTTTGGAGCGTCACATTCTCCCCCACCTTGACTTGATCTTTGTCCTCGGCATCACGCGTCTCCACCTTGGGTACCTGCATATCCTGCAATTACAACACTTACATATCCATATTATATTAATCACCCGGTAATTTTTATAGTTTCTTTGTAATTGTACTATGGTGAGAGGCTCTTAGTCCTCTACTTCATAATCGACTATAACAAAATTAACGTCAATTATAGCTTTAAGGTTTTAACTAAAAAAAACTTCCCGTCCCGTCGCCTCCTCACAACACATTATGGCAAAACTATGCGTTGTGAGTTCTTGTCGCGCTACCCTCCTGCCTTTCGGTCCTTCTAGTTGCTGCGGGGATGTGCGCTTCGTTAGTATATATTTAATTATTATTATAAGGGTTGGTTGTAAGGGAACCACCCATTAAATACAATTATATGGATGCAAGGCATATCTCTTGACATAGGAAGATTATGTTTCTCCCATCACGGCGAAAAAGATGGCGCCTATATGCCTATATGCCGCTCATGCCTACACCTCTAGTTGCCCGGCGTGGAGGATATCCTTCCGTATATGGGCGTGAAGGATAGATTCCTCCTATCAAAGCATATATGGGGCTAAAGGTGCTTTTCCTATCAATGCATCTCTCAATGACCTCCTTTCTCTCGAGGTCGTCTACTTCCGATGGGGCAGTAGACTTCTAATCTACCTTCCACTCAAACAAAGCGGAAGCAGCGGTCATGCCTACATTGACATTACACCACGCCCTAGAGAGCACCGTAGTGGTCTCATCATCGATAACAACGCGCGTAACCCATGCCTAGCATAGGCTGCATCGCGTGGATTAACTATAGCTACACATGCTTAAATGCAAACCCAAATCGACATGCACGAGCCGATTTCTTGGTTGCTGATGTCGACTACCGGTGACGAGCTGACCCTTGCATTGCTCCATAAACTTCGAGTCTTTTGTTTCTTAAGATCGACTCAAGTACCCGTGTGCGTCTTCCAGCGGTAAGTGCTTCCACTTCACAAGGTATTGGAGGAATTTTGACCTTCTTGTCTTCTTATAAGATCTATTAAGAAGGACTTAGGAGCGATTTCAATATGCTTTCGTCCGTCATTTCTAAAAACTTCGTTTGTCTCCAATATTTCCTCGGGGTTTGGGGTGTGCCTCTTTAGCAAACTTACGTGGAAAACCTTATGTATCTTAAGATGTCTTTGGCAAGTCCAACTTGTAGGATTGGTTACCTACTCTCTTCTCTATTACGAAGGGTCCAGCCCATCTTGGAGCAAGCTTCTTGCAATTGCCGATCACGGAGCTTGGCACCTTGACTTTGATCTTCAACCATACTTTGTCTCCCACTTCAAATTCTCTTACCGTCCTATGCTTGTCGGCGATGCTTTTACTTTGCTTCTTCTTTGCTGCAAGGAGATATCCTCTCACTTCCTCCACCAAGTCTTGCATTTCCAGAAAGCATCTGGCTGGGAGACTTCCACCTTGGACCTGGGGTTGTGCCAAGTATCACGGGGTAAGACAACGTGCAGTAATTAATCATAAAAGGACTCATCTGCGATGACTCACCTTGTAGTCTTTGTTGTAGGCAAACTCTACTAGGTAGATGAAATCATCCCACTTGGATTGCTTGTTCCATACATAGCTTCTTAACATATCTTGATGATCTGTTTGTCCTCTCCGTCGACCATCTGTTTGGGGATGATATGCGTGCTCATCGAAAGCTTAAATGCGGATGGTGGTGAATAGGTCCTGCCAAAAAAGGCACTCATAAACTTGGAGTCTCTATCGAGATTATCTCCCTTGGCATGCCATGGAGCCTAAAATCTCCTTAACAAATAGGTTGGGTTTGTGTCTAATGCCGTATCTGTTGTCTGCCGCGGCACAAAGTGTGCCATCTTTGACAACTTATCTACTACCACCATCAAGGCATCTTTGCCCCTTAACTGTTCTTGGGAGTCACATAATAAAATCCATACTTATCACCTCCCACTTAGCATTTGGCACGGGCAATGGTTCCAAGGCCCACAGGATCCGGGAGCTGTTCCGCCTTTGTCTGGCGGCATATCGGCACTCTCTAATATATCTTGCTATTTCCTTCTTCATCTTCTTAGGCCAATAATAAGCTGCTTCTAATCTTGAAATATGTCTTCATGAACCACCGCATGCCACTGCTATGGGACTATTGTGTGTATCATTCAAAATAAGCTTTCTAACTTGCGAAGATTTTGGTACACACAATTTGTTTTATAATATAGCAAGTTCCTTCCTTCTTATAGTGCTGAACATCTCCCTTTCCTTGTCGGTCCTGGCCTCTTTGGAAAGGCTAAGCCCAAACTTCCTTGAAGTCGAGGTCCGTCGGCAATGCTTCCTCAATCTTCTTGCCAAACTCACTTACAAGTGTTGATATGGCGTTACAATGAATTCTGGTTGCCAAGGGCTTCACGGAAAGGGCGTCCACAACCACATTGAGCTTCCACGGCTTATAACTTATCTCAAAGTCATATTCTTCCAAAATTCCATCCATCTCCTTTGCCTCAAATTAAGGGCGGCTGCGTAAATATATATTGGAGGCTTTGATGATCCGTGTCTAAGCTGGAATTTTCTTCCCAATAAATAATGCCTCCAAATTCTTAAAGCCCTTACTATAGCCAGGAGCTCCTGATCATGCGTTGGGTAGCGCTGCTCGGCGTCGTTCAACTTCTTGGAATCATAGGCCACTACTCTTTCTCTCTGCATGAGGGGCTTGCGCTGTCGCTATCACCTAGCATCTGTTGCTACAAGCTTATCTTTGGTCGGATCTGGCAAGACCAATCTTGGCGCCCGTCGTCAAAGCTTCCTTTAAGCGTCTCAAATGCTTTACGGGCCTTGTTTTGCCAATGGGCTGCCCAATCTTTTATCTTCCACCTTTTGTGAGATCCGTTAATGGCGCTGCTACCTTGGGCAAAATTCTTGACAAATCTTCTATAATAGCACGCTAGCCCTAGGAAGCTCGACTTCATGCGTATTCTTTGGTGCCGGCCAGCCCGATCCGCGGCTTCTATCTTCGCGAGTGCGTGGAAATGCCTTCTGCTGTGATCCGTGCCCCAAGTACTCCACTCTTTCCGTTCTTGAAGTGGCGCCCGATAACCCATAAAAGAGTTGATGCCTTCTTAACTTTTCAAGCACCTTCCTCAAGTGTTGGGCGTGCTCCTCCACCGGACTTCTTTGTAAACCAAGATATCGTCGAAGAAGACTATGATGAAGGAATCTAGAAATTCGCGGAAGGCGTCGTTCATTAATCTCATGAATGTTGCTGGTGCATTAGACAATCCAAAGGGCATAGCTTGTGAACTCATAGTGCCCATATCTTGTCTGAGCATTTGTCTTATGAATGTCTTCCTCCTTGATCCTAATCTGGTGATATCGATCTGAGATCTATTTTGGAGAAGATCTTTGCTCCACTGCAACCCGATCCATTAAGTCATCGACCTAGGCAAGGCATACTTATTTTTGATGGTGTGCTTATTTAGCTGGCGGTAATCAATGCACATCCTAAGGCTCCCATCCTTCTTCTTCACAAAGAGAATAGGGGCTCGAGCGGGGAGACACTAGGTCTTATGAACCCTAAGTCTAGCAATTCTTGCAAGCTGCTTCTTTAACTCTGTCAACTCCTCGGTTGACATCCTATAAGGTGCCTTGCTTGTAGGCTTAGTCCCGAGTTCAAGTGCTATTTCACACTCGACTCCTCTATAGGGGCGGAAGGCTGCTTAATCTCATCGGGGAACAAGTCGTTGAAATTCCTCGATCAACTTTGCTATTGGCACAGGGAAGCTTGCTAGATTCTTTGATCTCTTTATTTCTCTCCGGCTCCGATCTTGGAGCTCAAGCTTAAGGAGATAGGCCACTGCTTTGCTTTCTTATGCACTTAAGCAATTTTTTAGCTACTCATGCATTGCATGATTGGGGTTACTTCTTTACACAGATTTCGATGACTTTGCCCTCTGGCGTTGTTAAGGTCACCTTCGTTTCCCACAATCGATGATTGCTCCTGCTGGTCAAAGATATTCCATTCAATAATGAGATCATACTTGCCTATATTCATGACTTCGCTCCCAATGCAACATTAACACACAGCAAGTCTACATTGAAGTTTATTCTCTTCCCCATTGTATGCCTAATTGCTCCATTGGCTAACACCAGCGGCACAGGCTTGGACTTTACTTGCTTTAACTTCAACATGCTTACCATCCTAGGGGATGCAAAATTATGGCTTCTTCGAGTCTATCAATACTATAAAGGATTTCTCTTGGGCTTTTCGGTCGTTGAGATCACTTTATCTTGACTTTACTGCATTCCACTGTATCAATAGGCTGCAAAGATGTGACACTCACCATGGATGTAATCCAGGTGCTTCGTCGTCGTCTGCGTCCGATGGTGTCTCCCATCCCAGCTCTGCCAATGCCATTCATAATCGAGGGGGTTGTTGGTCCTATGCCACAGGCTGGAAGCATCTCTGAAACCACAATTTGCTTCTCTATACATTCTGCTTCTTTTCCTTGGGAATGGGTGCGAGAAATTGCCTCACACCGCTTGGGAGTAGTTAGACTTGGCTCCTTGCTCCTTGAAGCTTACTGTTTCTTTTCACCTTGCCACTACTTGTGTTGCCTTGCTTCCCATAATTTGAATTGTCTTTGCGTCTTGCTAGCTCTTTGGGCTTGCCGCCCTTGGGCTATAGCCCCTGTGCTCTTCCCCTTATCACGGAAATCTTGCTGCCTTGAAGCTTTGCTCTTGTGGACTGTTCCTTGCAAACTTATGGCCTTTGCTTACGCCTCGACCACGGACTTGGGTTTATTGCCCTTACAAGCTTGCGGATCTCATCGTTCAAGCCTTCAATATAGCCTTCCACCGCATGCTTTTCACTCAACTTTGGCACATAAAGCCTTAGTCTCATGAATTCCTCCGTGTATTTACGGGTGATTTGTTGCCTTTGTTGCCCTATAAAGCTAACGCATCATGTTGCACTTATGTTCTCTTGGTACATAATGATGTTTGAGCATGGCAAACTTCACGAATTTTGCAAGCTGTCCTGCTTTCGGCCCATGTGCTTTGGCATACCCCTTCCACCAAATTCTGGCTGCACCCTTGAGGGTTTTCTTTGTTGCTACCACCCTTTGTCTTTATCTTTCATGCCATAGGCGTTGCCATACTCACTCATCTCATCCAGCCATGCCTCTGCTTCCATTCGGATCTGTTTTCCCCTGAAAACTGCTCTAACTTTACGGCTTTCCACACATTACTAAAGTGAGTCAACTTTCTTACGGTAGTCGATCGTGATCATCCCATCACGGTTTGGATCTGCCCGGACCTCGTGCCTCTTCTTCCTGCTCTTCCGATCTTGCAGTGCGTATCCGAGCTGGAGCTTGAGGATCCCAGAGCTAGGAGATCTTCTCCTACGCTTCTCTTCTCTTACCGTTTGCCTTTGTTAGGGCCGGTGGCGTTTCCGGCAAGGGCACATTACGGTCTGTCCTCCCTGCTGCTGCCCACCTAGCAATGCCCTTATGTCGTGGATGTCGGATCTGATTTGGGATAGCTCCTCCTCGGTGTTACCGCATCAATTCTGGCGCAAATTCCTCGGTGGAAGCGCCTTGGTGGGGTGCGTCCTTGTTCTCATTTTGTGTTCATCAAGGTTTCTAGGTACTCTAGGCTGCATGCACATTAGAGTACATTCGATCATTAGTTCTTGTTTTGTGTGTTCGTTGTTTTACTTGTTTATACAATTTGAGGGAGCAATTATATACAAAAAGAGATATATATTATATTCATATATAATAAGCTTTTACATGCAAATTAATAAACTTTTACTCTTCAAACTTCTTGAGGTAATCGGTGGTCCTCCAAAATTTTTCTTCACTTGGGCGTACCTAATGATCTGTTAAGTTCCTGAGGATATTTGTTGGCGTTCCTCCTTGGAGTCTTGCCTCCATGTCTTGAATTCTCCTATCCGATGTATCTGCAGCGGTATCCTTTGTCCAATCTACCACCTGCCGCCTATAAGGGATGGCGAAGTCGAAGATGGTCAATGCAATCGCTCTCTTGATCGGGGACAACATGGTCGATGTTTGGAGGTAATCGTGCATGGTGTCCAAACCACGAGAGGCGATAAGCATAAAGACCCCTTCTTCACCTCTTGGGCTAAATTGGCGGTGAATAACCGCTATTCTTCCGATCCGGCGACAGCGGCGGGTAGTATCGGCGCCTTATCATGCCTGTTTCTTGGCCCGGGCGAGGAAGTTGCCACTGTGCCTTCCCGCGAAGTCATCCACTGGTATCTCCTCTAGCTCTCTGAAAGTCTTGGTGCACCAGCCTCCTTAGGTTGATCTTGCCTCCATCTTTGCTTCGGGATGGGTGTTGGCGAGCTTCGGTAATAATCTTGATGTGGACTTGCCTTTGATGCCCATTTGTTCTGAATTGCCATGAACTCCTCCTCAGGGGGCAATTCCGTTTAAATACCATCATCATGCGATGCTGCGTAAGCCTCTATATCGATGATGTCTCACCGGTGAAGGTCTTGGCTTCTCTTATCTTTGATAGGGAAGTCACGGGCTTCTCGATCGATGAAGTCGTCGAGATCACTTTCTTTGTCGTAGAAGGTGTAAAATCTCATCCACCCTAAGGCCTGCAATGGCGACAACATGGAAGATTCTTGATGTCGTGAAGGGTTAGATATGCCTGCTTTGCTATGAACACCCGTCAAGCTTGTAATGCCCTGCCAGTGGTGGGGCTCTTCTTGTTGCTTTCATGATCCCTCTTGAAGCTTTGGATCTGGCTTTGTTACGCTTCTTTGCCTCTCTGTTCTAGATCCAAGTCTTACGGGTCTGATTAGTATTCATCCTCCTCCTCTTCTTCTTGCTTTCGTACTTTCGAGTTAGCATCCGTTCCTCCTCTGCTTTGCGGCCATGGCTATGGGTTCAACTTCTAAAGGCTGCGAGGGTTCCCCTATCTGGGTTTGACCCGAAGAGATAGAAAGATGGCTCTGACTTCTTTGTATAGGGAGAAGTACCTCCTCCTATTGGCAGATGGACATATAGTTGGGAAGGCGGACTGCTTTATTCTCTAAGTACTTATCTACATTTGGGATATCTTGCGGGGGACTGACTTGAGGCGGTGTTAGGTGCAAAATACCCTACACAAGGTGGGAGTTCTACGAGAAAGGGTCTATCTTGGCATGGAACTCGACATGATGTTACGGTAGAAGGGAGTGGCGTTGATGGTGGCCTCAATGTCAAGTTCCCTTGGAAGACGAAGACAGATTCGATGTCGACTTGACCCGCATGGTTTGTGGTGGCCCGTACCATCGCTTGAATGAAGAAGTGGCCATGAGCAGCGAGGAGGGGGGATGGACCAGACGGATCTCTGGCGCCCTAAGGATCGAGAAATCGGCTTGGAAGCGAGAGGCGAGGTTGGAAGGTGCAAATGACACTTGGGTTCCCCTTTATAGGCAAAACCCTAATTTTGGGAAAATTTTAGGTTTACAATTCTCGACTTTACGAGGTCTAGAGGTATGATTTATAGGCTAAGCGGAGCTTGGAAATGCTCCTAAGGGTCCCTAAGCAATGATTTTGGTTCGTCTAAGGACAACTTGGATCAATTCGGACGAGACCACTCACCACAGTCTTGCCCGAGGTGGGATCGGTTTTTGCAAACCCGAATGGGTTGGGGCGCACTCTGTGAGGGTGGGCTGGCTGTTTAGGTCACTAATGATGCTAAACTAGAGAACTAAAGACATAATCCTGGATATCTCATCGAGATAGATAGGATTGAGCCTTCTACGCCTTATTTGGGCAAGTTGTGGTGGAGTTTGGGGTCCGACCACTCACCACCTGTCTTGCCCGAGGTGGGAATCGGTTTGCAAACCCGAATGGTCTTTGGGCGCACTCTGTGAGGGGTGGAGCTCCATTTGACTTCGGCGTTGGCCAATTTGGACAGATTAGGGGTCAATTCCTACTAACTAGGATGAGTTAGGTCGAATAGTATAGCTACTTTTGCATTTAGGCAAGATTTGGCACCAAACCATGCTCAACCACTCACCGCGGTCGCCCGGGGTAGGATCGGTTTGCAAACCCAAGAATGGGTCGGGCGCACTCTGTGAGGGTGGGATCAAAATGCCTGGTTTGTTCCAATTTTTGCTATTTCTAAATGTAGAATTGACAATACACCCTATTTAAACTTCGATTCGACTTATTTATTTATCAAAATTATAGACTTATACCAAAGAAAAGGTCATTTACAATAGTTCGGGGGCCCTCCTTCTTAATAAACTGAGCTAGTCTAATATCCTTGGGCATGCAAGTCACTCTCTTAGCGTGTTGAGCACCGCATAGCGAGTCTTCAGTAGTGTGTGCGATGTCTTTGCTCAGGCGCCTCTGCGGTCACGAGCAACATGTCGTCCGTGACCCGTTTGGATGGGTCGAACTCACTGCAAAATCTCCCTCGTTAAGCGTGCAAAGGGGCTGCGGGAATGAGGAAGCCATAGCTCTGCTGGAAGTGCTTGATTTCTTGGGCGCCCTCGCCCAATTTGGAGTCCGCCCGGTCTTTTCATCCGGCTTCTTGGGAGGGTTGGCTGTTCGGTGGCCTCTTCAGCGTGTTCTTCTTAGTTGGCCGACCTCCCTCAATGGTCTTCACTCTGTGTTCTTAATTAGTATTTGGAGTATTCTTCATACATTTTCATGTCTGCGGTATACTCCTTAAGCTCCTTCGATGCTTGCAAGTCCAGCTTCAGTATATAGGACTCCCTCTGCGGCCTTGGTTTCTTAGTCTTTGTCATTTGGGGTGCTTGGCGGCCATTTAGGATAGAGGCGGTTGCATTGGCCACGGGGTCTTCTTCCTCCGGTGTTGGGTTTGAAGGGCCGAAGTTTCTCTGGTTCGTGTCCTCCGCTCCCTCCTCGGGTTGGTCGGACGAGGATGGGGGCTTCTCGGGATCCGGCTCTGTATGGTTCTTCTGCCATGGCCGGTGTCTTCTTCTTCTTGACTTCTTCTCGCCCGGCACTTCCGGGTCCTTACCCTTCTCTGCTCTCACCCTCTCCCGCTCCTCTTTGCGCTTCCTCCTCTCTTCCCTCTTCTGTTCCTTCTCCTCCCTCCTCTTTCTTCGCTCTTCTTTTTCCCTCCGACGCTCCGCCTTGGATTTCCTCGGCTCGCCTTCTTCTCTTTCCCTCTTCTTCTTCTTCGGTTCCTGCTGTGGTTCTTCGTTATCCCCGAAGATCTCCCTCAGCCGACTCCCTCCATGACTCCGCCCGGCGTCGCCTCCCAGTCAAGGTTCTCCGATACCTGTTCCTGCTCTTCAGGGTTAGGGTTAGGTGGTTCAACCGGTGCCTCCTCTTCCCCGATGTGCACTTGCCTCCGTCTGGCCTTCTGTCGGACGGCTCGCTCCTGGGCGCTCACATAACCGGGTGGCATAACCTTGCGGGCAGTCTGTTTCGTCCGTGCCATGCTTTTGTTTGTCGGGTTTCGAGCTTTGGCGCCTGAAGATCGTCTTCTTGGGCGAGCTGTTCTCCGGGAAAGGTGGGGGTAAAATGGGAACCCTAATTTTGTATTTATAGGGAGGTGGAATTTAGGGTTGGGACCTGCAATTCATATGGGGAAAAAAAAAAAACAACTAGGGCATTAGCGAAGGTACGAGGCATTCATTTGGGCTCACCATACTCCAAAACACCCACCACTCACCACGGTGCTTTGGGCGGATCGGATTACCAACCCGAATGGTCTTGGGCGCACTCTGTGAGGTCGGCTATTCATGGCTATTTTACAATTCTGAGGGAGTTTCTTAGTGTTATAATATACAAACCTATCCAGAACTAAGGGAATAAGCCAAACTACACCATTATCTTAATTAATTGGGACACCTAACTAGGTCAGCGGAGGTCAACCACTCACCACGATGCTTTGGGCGGAATCGGTTTCTTGAACCGAATGGTCTTTGGGCGCACTCTGTGAGGGTGGCCTATTTTTTGGCAATTTAGGTTGGGAAAGATGCTACACTTCACTAACAATCTATCATGGAGCTAAAATCTACCCAAAAATTGGAAATTTTTCCCAATTGCTCGAAGCTCTTGCTTGGGTGGCTATACCCCAAGACTTCGAATCTCTTGTTAGTCCTAAAGGGAAAATGGCGATGCTTTCGATCTTGGATGCCAAGATCATGCTCTGATACCACCTGCTGTGGCGTCCCCTACTCCTTATACGATGCCGCGCCATTTTCGAAGGAGGAGCATTCCCCACAGCGGTTGCACGGCGGGGGGCCATCCACGACTCCACTCCCATGGGGGCGAGCCCGGCAAGGAAGAGTGGATGTGTCATTCATCCGTCTTCCATCGGATCGACCTATCTGCGGAGCGTAACAAACAAACGTGAGCACAACTAATAATATACAACATAATCACCATAACAATAGCAACATCCGCAGTCGGCAATACCTTCATAACAATAATACAAAGGGAAGGTCCTACCCGGTCTCGGACTCAAGGGGATGATGGCGGCTAGGCCTCGAGTTCATTGCGAGGCGGAATTCATGGCAATGGATTTGGCTGGCATAGAACATAGCTTAGGGTAGTCCACTCCATCCGCCCCTCCCGTGCACACTTTGCAGAGTAGGCTGAAAAGTGTTGGGACTTGGCCGTAGCCTGCCGGGTGAATAGCGAGAGGGGCTACTACTGGGGGTTGCATCTCCCCAACCCGATGAGGCAGGGGAAGAGAGCTGCCTCTCCTCCGGAAGGTATCCATGCTCATCGCTTGAGGGCGGCTAGAGGGCCCACTTGCCCTTATTCGACTTGAACTCACTGGAAGGTCATATCCACCACCCCACGAGTGTCGAGCTCATGCCTTGCCCACACGCAGTGGCAAGCCATTAAGCCTAGCCAGCAAAGACCCCCGATAGGCTTTACTACCAGAGGGGTCAGTCCGCGATGAGACAAGTTCCTCCTTATCAACCGGCCTTGCCCCTTCACCCACTGACCCGGTGGGGCTCACATTACCGGCGCATTTACGTGGGAACTTCGGGTGCTATGCTAGGAGCATCTTCTACCGCGACCTTTAGGTCTCTACCCCCCTTCCCACAACAAGGAGATCATAGAGTGGAATACATGCAATATCACAGAACAGAGATAGAGAATCATATCAATCTATCTACTTAACATCCAATGTTAGGTTCATTCGTTAGAGTCTCAGATCTAGGGATCTACAAGGCTTCCAGAGATGATCTAACATACTAACCCGGCATATTGCCATGCCTAAAGACGGTTTTGCACAACAGAACAACTAGATACCTGCTCCTTGGCTTGCTCCTGATCCTTGGAAGGCGTCCATGCTCCCGATCTTGCGAAGGCAATTTGCTACTCGGCAACTTTGTTGTGCAAATCCGACCTTTTGAACTGGCAATGCGATTCGAGCCTTACCTTGGCGAATTGGCCGGGAAAGCCCTAATTGCGAAAGAGGAAAGGAAGCTCTAGAAAACCCTAATTGGCAAAGTGAAATGAGAGCTAGGGTCTAGGGTTTTAGCCCTTATATAGACCCTATCTAGGTTAGGGCATCCACATGGGCAAATGGCTTTAGGCCATTTGGAAATGGATGAACAAGGAACCTTTTGTTGTGTATGTTTAATTACATACCCAACATCCAAGGTTGCCCCCTAGGTGCAACCTTTAGCTCCTAGGTGCAACGTTGTCCTACTCTCAAGTACATGTCACTTGTGACATGTACGTGTGACGTGGCAGTATAATATACGTATTGGGGCATATATTATGTTGGAACGTCACACTTATGGCTTGACATAAGTTTGGATTATATTTCCATGCTCTTATACAAGCATACCTTACAATGGCCTTGGGCTAATATTTTGTATTGTTCATTCCACCAAAACCAAATTATAAATCATTTGTTATAACGATCACTGTGCCAACTAGTTTTATATTATATGTAGTAGTAGGGCATAATAAAATTAGCCTTGAAACCATGTCACAATTTAGAATACTTTTAACACATCTGTATGGATAAAACTATTTGAAAAACCACAACCAGCTTTAAAAAACCACTATGGCATCTATAACCAACACTAATAATCAATATTAGTTTGGAAAAACCAATATGACATGTGGTTTCCTTCTATCAAATAAATTCATGCATAAAAAACCATAGGCATCATGGTTTTTGAGTAATCTGATGCTGGTTAAGTATAGCAGTTCATTTTTTGGCTCCTTGTGAACAAATGAACTAATTGAGAAGGCAACCGGAACTGAAGGCAACCAAGACGACTCTAGTGATTCACAGGTTTGCCAAATCAATAGTAAAATAATGTCAGTTGTGAAGGACGCAGCGGAACTAATAGAAAATAACAATTCTAACAGTCAGAAGAGCACGACGATTAAGGGTGGCGAAGGGGAGAATGACGCCGACGACGGCAGCGAAACTGAAGATGATAGGTATGGCCTTGCCCACGAAATCGCCCCACGCGTGATTTAATTTGTATTACCTTTGAATTAAATCGCGCCAGGCGTGCTTTGATTATTTTTCGTTGTCAAACCAAATCACGCCGAGCGCGATTTGGTTACGACTATCTCAAATCACGCTTGGCGCGTTTGTATTGTTTGTGTTATCGTATCTTGCTGACCAGATACATGTTTGATGTTTCAGCTTCCATTGCGTTTCTAAGAACGTTGTGGTGTTCGACCTAAACGGAGTCCTTTGCAAGACTTTTCTGAAAAATAAAGTGGCTAGAGATCAGTTTCATCAAACACCAGTAGAATCAAACATCAAGTGGATCTATCCGCGGCCGCACTTGAAGGAGATGCTAGATGAGGCATTCAGGTTATTTCAAGTTGGTATTTGGTCATCCATGGAACTAAGGAACATCAAGGATACTTTGGAGGCACTGGGGGAAATACGTAGACATTGGTTGACCTTTTGGGATCAGAACAAATGTGTGAAGTTCACTAATCCCAAGGATCCAACAGGCAAGCCTATCTTCATCAAACACTTGAGTAACATGATGGACGAACTTGGTATCGAGAATAAGGATGATATAATCATAGTGGATGATGATGCTCTCAAATGCTTCTACAATCAAACGCAGGCCCTGAATCCACCATCTTACGATCCAAAAAACTTTGCGACAGATGATTTTCTGGTGAAATTTGTGTCTATATGTAGCACAATAACAGGGGGTTAATTTTGTATTTTTTTTACGTTTTTCACAAAGGTTTTTCTATGATTTTGTGGTGTATTTCAATTGATGTACTAATGCGTACATCTAGAGTGCGCATACGCTTTCATTATTTTTTATGGCACTTAGACAATGGTTTAACCCCTTGAAAAAAAAATTTGTAATATAACATGCAAGGCTCGAGAGTTGTTATTTAGGGTTCTCCAAGAATGATTAGGGTAAATCGTGCCCTCCAGATCCAATGATTTGAAGCAGTGCCCTCCCAAATCGTCTGTTGTTCTTCGATCTACACTAGAACTTCTTCGATTTGGGTATGAGGCATAGCTGGGCAATCCTTCTCCGGCAAGCCCGTATATCTTCCTTTTGCCCCAAAAAATTTGCCCACGTTATGCCGACCTTTACCCAATTCGTCTGCAGGAATTTTTCAATTAAACCCTACTGTTGTTCCGGCAGTTCCTTCAGAGGTCTATCATGTTGATCCTAGCTTTGAGAAAGCAGATCTCAGTAGACTTCCTGAGATAAAACCTAATGAAAAGCCCAGAGTTGTTGTGCTGGGATCCGGTTGGGCTGCTTGCAGGCTCATGAAGGATTTGGATACCAGATTGTATGATATTATTTGCATTTCTCCAAGGAATCATATGGTCTTCACACCCCTTTTTGGCTTCTACTTTGCGTGGGCACTTTGGAATTCAGATCGGTTGTCGAGCCTGTTGAGGTGATCCAGCCAGCTTTGTCTAAATCAATAGGTTCACGTTATTTTCTAGGAAGATGTATCCGCATAAACCCATCCGATGATCCAATTTCTTCTCCGACTTCCAACCTGGAAATCCTTCCATGTGCTTAATCTGTCTAGCATCTAACTGTTCTGACAGCACCGTTTTCCATAATATGTTCATGGGCTCATCTCTTGCCCTATTCAACCTGATTCCTCATTCTATTCAGGGGATTTCTAAGTTCAAGCACAAAATGAAGCAGAAAAGACAGGTTGGATGTCTTGATTGCATGAGAATATGTGTTTTGACAAGGGAGCTAAATTTTGTGTTGGATGATATCTCTGTAACAATATTTGAAAGGCTCACATGTTTTTTTGTAAACAGCAGCTGTGCAGACTTTGAAATATGCCTCAGTTATGTTTTGGCTGACAGATTATACTCGCAAGCGAATTGCAAGTCCTCCTAAAGCTTAGCTTTTGAAATTTACCTCTTAAGAAGCAGTATGTGGTGTTCAAACAAATGTTTATTCAGTTGATGCATTTTTTACTAGAAAGAAGCCTTACATTCAGCATACAGATTGTTGCAGATCTAATTCTTTAACTGGACGACTCCATCATATTGGAAGGCCAGAATCTAATATCTTAACTGGAGGACTCCGTGATATTGGAAGGCTACCTCCTTATTCTCTGCTTAATGTATATGCCATTATTCACAGCATCTTGTAGCATCCTGTCCCATTACATCTGCTAGGTATGATTGTAATATGCATTCTCATAGTTTGTACTTTGAAATTAAAGTTCACATTTTAAATTCTGTTTGTACCGATACTGCAGAGACTGCAAGGTAGCACAACAACGGATTTTCCACTTGCTTTCTTTTATTACTAGTTATGTAAACGGGATTTGCATCCATTTACAGCTTCTTTTGTTGTACTCGTCATCTCATTTTATTCAATGTGAGGATTGTGTTGAAGGTGAGAAGTCATCAGGAACGGTAGCCTTTGGATGTCCTGAATTGCCTGCTTTTTTGTAATATATGGTAATGCAAAATGGTAGAAGATGCTTTTAAAGAAAATAAAGTTCTTCACAAGCCCAAAGCATTATAGCCTCTCTAATGCCCTAGATGAAAGGTGAATCTATTTAACTATTTATGTAATGACTAACCTTCACATGCTGAATACATGATACTTGTCATGTTGAAATAGGATATTTGAAATTCATTGGGCAGTTGCCGCCAAGTTCAATATTTTTATGTATCATATACATTTGCTACATGTTCTTTGTTCTCAATATTTGATGGTGCAAATGCCTCTATGAGATCATGGTGCTGAAATAAGATATTTATGTCCGTGCATTTTCTATATATCCTTTGTTCTTTGTTCTTACTATTTGATGGTGAGATTCTGCATAGTAAATGTCAGCATCGCCACTCCATTTTCAGGGACCAAAGACGTAAGATACAAAATCAGGGACCAAAGACGTAAGATACAAAGATGGTCCTATTTGCTGATCTTTGTAAAACGCATGTCCATATGGAATAATAACTCCTATTTGTATATTTCTTGGCACTTACATACTTACATAAACAGGCTAACTGGCCCATAAAGTTTACCTATGTTTGCTTTAGTTAGGGCCCGAAGGGCCCAAAAATTTTTTTAATATAACAATCAACACACAACTACCATTAACATTATTAACACAAACCATTGCATTTAACACATTTAAATTAAAATCCCCCTTAAACCCCCTTTGGTTTGGGTGCATATTCACACCGGGGTTTCGTGAGGCGGCCGAGAGCCCCAAAAATATATTTACAATACATGTACAAAATTAACACCATTAAGTACATTCTCTCAAATCTTATAGTATTTTGCAAACCTTAATATACAGTATACAAAAACTTGTACATGCATACCCCACAAACGAGGATCGCTATATACAGTCCAGATCTTGGAATAAAGGGCAAATATGCCCATCCGACAACTCTCGTTGCCCGGAGTAACCCCCGTGTGAATATGCACCCAAACCAAAGGGGGTTTAAGGGGGATTTTAATTTAAATGTGTTAAATGCAATGGTTTGTGTTAATAATGTTAATGGTAGTGGTGTGCATAATTTGGCTATGGGAATGACGGTGGGTGAAGTGTAAGAATCATACCCAGAACTAGATAGAACGGCTGACATGGAACCACATCTTGTTAAATACGTGGAAAAACATGGATTGATCCCTTAATGTTTTATTGGAATATATGATATTTTTGTATGATATTTGTGCCATGTATCGATAATTTCGAGTCTGGAATTGCCTCGCAAATAATGCAATCTGTTATTATCAAACCTAATATTATCATCTAAATGCTCTTCAATTTTGGTCTCATCTATGTTAGCAACTTGCTCTTCATTTTTGCATATTTCAATTCGCATATGAAACGTCACACGTGAATCGCAGCCTTGTGTTATTTTTGAAGTCCAAAAAAAAGATTAAAAAAAACAAAAACCCCCTAGAAGACAACAGCAGGTTGGCGTGATTTTGGAGTTGACATAATCCCAATTTAATTGGATGATGGTTTAAGGGTGAATTCCTACATATCTCGAGGAGATAGGTCGAATTGAGCCCTCACTTGCTTCATTTGGACAAGTTTTGGCCAAGATTAGGGGTCAACCACTCACACAGTGCGCGAGAGCTAGTTAGGAAAAATTCCTAAGTGTCTTGGGCGCACTCTGTGAGGGGTTGGGCCTTGTTTGAGCTAGGGTTGGCCAATTTACACAAACTAAGGGTCAAATCCTATCAACTAGGTCGAGTTGAGTCCAATGGTGTGCTTCCTTTCTAAATTTGTTCATGTTTTGGAGCAGTTCGGTGCTCAACCACTCACACAGTGCGCGAGAGCTAGTTAGGAAAAAATCCTAAGTGACCTGGGCGCACTCTGTGAGGGGTTCGGCCTAAAACACTGAGTTTTGTTCCACTTTTGCTAATTTTAAATGCAGAGGTTTGTAGTACACCTTGATTAAGACAGATTCAACACATTAACTTATCCAAAATTGCAACTTATACTTACAAAAGTTCACTTACAACGACTAATTATAATTCTTTCTTAATGAACTTAGCAAGCCTCATATCCTTTGGCATACATGTTACTCTTTTTGCATGCATAGCACATGCAATTGAGTCTTCAAAGCTCTGCACTATATGTTGCTCTGCTGCCTCCTGTAACGCCAGAAGCATATCGTCCGTAACTCGCTTCGATTTGTCGAACTCCTGTAGAACTTCCCTTGTGAGTCGTGCAAAGGAGGGTCTAGGGATGAGGAAGCCGTAGCTCTACTGAAAATGCCTGATCTCCTTGGCCGCTCTCGAAAACTTGGAGTCCGCATGTCTCTTCATTGGCTTCTTTGGTGGCTCTGGTTTCTCAGGTGGCGGTTTGAGCGTGTTCTTCTTCGTCGGCCGACCTCCTTCCACAAAAGTTACCTTATGCACCTCATAATATTTAGAGTATTCTTCGTACATTTTCATGAACGAATTATACTCTTTCAGCTCCTTCCGGTACTTGAGGTCTTGCTTGAGCGCATAGGACTCCCTTTGTGGTTTCGGCTTCTTTGTACTGTCGCTGGGATGCTTCGGCGACGGCCACCTAGGATATGGGGGTGCGCTTGCTACAACGTCCTCCTCCTCCCGCGCTGTGTTTGAGGGTCCGGAGCCTCCAGCTGGGTCGGGTCTTCTAGCTTCCCTATCCGACTCTGTGTCAGATGAGGATGGCGGTTTCTTCGGGTCTGGCTCCTAAATCGTTACTTCCTTGGCCGGAGTCTTCTTCTTTTTCGGTTTCTCTGCCGGTCGCTCTGGATCCTTCCCCTTCTCCGCTCTCACTCTCTCCCGCTCTTCCCTGCGCTTCTTCTTTTCCTCCTTCCTCTGTTTCTTTTCTTCTTTCTTCTTGCGCCGCTCCTCCTTTTCTTTGCAGCGCTCCTCCTTAGTTTTCTTTTTCTCGCCTTCCTCCCTTTTTCTCTTCCCTTTCTTGTGCGCTTGCTCTGCGGCCGTCTCCGAAAATTTCTCTCTCCAGCTCCCTCTTCAACTCCTCGGCCGCGTCCATATCAACTTCGACCTCCTCCGATGCCTCGAGATCTTGGGCTGTTCTTCCTTCTTCAGTGTTAGGGTTAGGCTGATCCACCTGTTCCTTCTCTTCGGTGTTAGGATTAGGTTGATCTACCTGTTCCTCCTCTTCGGCATTAGGATTAGGTTGATCTACCTGTTCCTCCTCTTCGGCATTAGGATTAGGTTGATTACCTGTTCCTCCTCTTCGGCATGCTCTCAGGATGGTCGGGCCTTATGTCGAACGGCCCGCTCTTGGGCGCTCACATATCCATCAGGCACAACCTTGCGGGCAGTCTGCTTTGTTCGAGCCATGTCTTTGTTTGACGAATTTCGAGCTCTGGCGCCTGAAGATCGTTTTCTTGGGCGAGCTGTTCTCCGGGGGTGCTGGGGACAAAATGGGAACCCTAATAGGAAGGGAAGATTTAGGGTTTGGACCTGCAATTCCATATGGGGGAAAAAAATCTAGGACATTAGTGAAGATATAAGGAGAACATTGGGTTTAGTCAGCCAAAAAGTGCCTACCACTCACACAGTGCGTGAGAACTAGTTAGGAATATGGTCCTAAGTGGCCTGGGCGCACTCTGTGAGGGGTTGCCTCTTTTTGGGTCCCATTTTTCGATTTACAAGGGGTTTATTAGTGTTTTAACATGCAAAACTAGCTAGAACTTAAGCATTAAGCCGAATTACCTCACTTGATTAGCTCAATTATGCATCTAACTGGGTCAAGTTGGGCCAACCACTCACACGGTGCGTGAGAGGCAGTTAGGACTAGAATCCTAAGTGGCCTGGGCGCACTCTGTGAGGGATTCCCTCTTTTTGGCCAATTTAAGTTTGTCTAATTCTAAAATTTATCTCTCTTGCTAGCATTGCCTTACTACTGCACTACAATTGAGAAAATTTTTCCCAATTTTTGAGGTTCTTGCTTGGGATGTTGTTCCCAATATTGGAAGTCTACTGGGTAAAAGCATGTTAGGGTGTACCACTTTTGGAACCTGCAAAAGTACATACACTAGGTACTTCGAAACTGGGTACTTTCTCATTTTTCTTTTCATTAAAACTAATACAAAAATCCAAAATAAAAGTCAAGGACGTGGTAATATACAAAGTTAAGATAAAGATAATGCTATCGGAGACCAATATATATATAAAAAGTTCTAAAATATACCTTATATTGGGATATTATACAAGTACCCAGTACCCAGTCCTGGCTACCTTTTTAGGTACCTTTTTGGTCACTAAATAATACTTTTTAAGGAACACCCTAACATGCTTTTACCCTAACTGTTAGTCCTAGGGAAAATGGTCAGTGCTTGATCTTGGTCTACCAAGATCATGCTCTGATACCATTGTGACGTCCCCTACTCCCTATATGATGCACACATCGTATCTGAAGGAGGAGCCTTCCCCCTGGCAGCTGCACTGACATGGGCCATCCACCTGACTCCACTCCCAGTGGAATGAGCTAGCAAGGGAAGAGTGGATGTGTCATTCACCCGTCTTCCATCGGACCGACCTATCTGCGGAAGTGGGAATAAACAAACATGAGCACAAACTAACAGTATACATAAATACAACCACTTCGTAGGGTGACATAGCAGCAACATCACAAGAGATAACAACATCAACATAAACAATAACTGAAAGGGGGAATATTACCCAAGGCTCAGACTCAAGGGGGATGACTGACGGCTTGGGCCTCCAGAGGTCATTGCAGACAGAATTCATGGCAATGGATTTGGCTGGCATAGAACATGGCTTAGGGTAGTCCACACCATCCGCCCCTCCCGTACACACTTTGCAGAGTAGGTTGAGAAGCTTTGGGACCTAACCGTAGCCTGTCGGGTGAATAGCCAGAGGGGCTACTACTACTGGGTTGCATCTCCCCAGCACCGATGAGGCAGGAGGGAAGTCTCCTCCCCTCCAGAAGCAACCATGCCCTTCACAGGCGGCTAGAGAGCCACTGCTCTTATTCGACTTCAACTCACTGGAAGGTGACGCATCACCCCACGAGTGACGAGCTCATGCCTTGCCCACACGCAGTGACAAGCCATTAAGCCTAGCCCGCAGAGACCCCCGGTAGGCCTTACACACCAGAGGGGTCAGTCTGTATAGGGACATGTTCTTCCTTGTACCCACAACCAGGCGGACTCCTGTGCACGGGCCACATGTAATTGGGAACTACTGGTGCTAACTAGGATCATCTTCTACACAGCTTTAAGTCTCTATTCCCCTTCCCAAGACATGGAAGTCATAGAATGAAATGCATCCAACATCATGGAACTGAAATAGAGAATATCATCAAATCAATCTATCTACACAACAGAGTTAGATTCCTTAGTTAGGGCTTATGACTTCGGGATCTATAAGGCTTCTTGAGTTGATCTAACACACCAAATTGGCCTATTGCCATGCCCAAAGACGGATTTGCACAACAGAACAACTAGATACCTGCTCCTTGACCCGCCGCTGATCCTCGGAAGGCGTCCATGATCTTGATCTTGCTGGAGATGGCTGCGAATCGGTAATCTGTTGGGCAAATCCGACTTCTCGGAGCTCAGCAATGCGGATTGGAGTCCTGCTTTGGCCGAGATGGCCCAAGAGAACCCTAAATGCGAGGATGGAAAAGAAGCTCTAGAAAACCCTAAATGCAAAATTGAAAAGAGAGTTAGGGTTTAGGGTTTTAGCCCTTATATAGACCCTTTTTAGGTTAGGTTAACCATTTGGCCAAATGGGTTCATGCCATTTGGAAAATGGGGTTCAAGGGGGTTTAACATGCACAACATTCGAGGTTGCCCCCCTAGGTGCACTCTTGGCCCCTAGGTGCAACGTTCTTCGGCTCTCAAGTACATGTCATCTATGACATGTACGTGTGACGTGGCAGTATAATATACGTATTAGGAGCGTATATTATGCTGGAACGTCACATCAGGATCAAAGCTAGATGATCTTTGGATGCTGCAACTGTGCCGGAAAAGAGGGAGAGGAACGGCGGAACTTCCCCTCAGCCACGCCCTAACCGCAGGCACATGGTGAGCCCCAAGATTCCATTTCTTTTCTTTTTTCTGACATCCCTCTCTTCCCATTTTTCTTGTGTCTTTTTTCCCTTCTATTTCCTTCTCTTCCACTTTCTTTTTCCCTTAACAAAAACTTGAAACTGAAACACGTTAAGGAACCATTAGTCATGTCAAAGTCCGTAAACAAGCATGCGAGAAAATATTTCCAGTTCAATATGAAGCAAGAACTGAGCAAGCCACCCATATAAAATGAGCATAAGCGACGGGACGAGGAAGAATATCCGCCTAGCCAGGAATGACATTTGTAAACTAGTGCAGGGAAGAACATCCGTCCAAACAACTCAACACAGAAAACGGAGCCGGGAAGAACATCTGCCTAGATGAAAGATATCAAATGCAACTAAAGCAAGGAATAACATCCACCCATAAATTACAAATGAAGAAAACATAAACAAACGAGGTGAGAAAAAAAAGACCACACATTCCAAGTATATTGCAAAAAGGCATGGGAGGGTGGGAAAGTAGGAAGACAAAACACAAAAAGATGGAACGCTTAAGAGGAAGACTGATGATTAAAACCTAGAACTGATGAGATATATAACCTATAAAAAAGACCTTATGAAAAAAAAACAGACGTTCCAAAAAAGGTCCGCCTTCTCCAAGATGTCATGAAACCATTGCATTCTTGGGAAGACTAATAACAACATATGGCCGAAAGAAGAGGAATGCTCCACTCATAAACCCTAAGTGCAATGGTAGACGACAGGAAAATCTAGCGAGAAAGAAAAGATGAGATGCAAGACAAGACAATAGGAGAAAAAGAAGTCAACAAACATCAAGAAAGAAAAAAGGGAAAGAGAATGAAAAATAAATCCTTTTGAGACAACAAGCTATGTCAAATTGAATAAGAGGGAAAGAAGCTCAAAGCATTTTAGATGCAAAGAAGTTAAAGCAAGACCCATGAAATTCGAGCACTATGCAGCCCCAAGCAACAGTGTAGTCAAAGGGGAAATATATAGAAAAGATAGGGTTAATCAAGTATATTGGGTAGTGGACAAGTTCATTTGAAATATACGATTATGCTGAGAAACATACTGGTCATCACTGATGGCACTCTCAATGCCACTATGGATTTGGAAACGGGCAAGCTCATCTCTGTTGAACACGCTAAACCCTCGCTTTTCGATAGTGATTCTGAAGATGCTCAAAATACTTATCAGGTCCAGGCTCCACCTGCGAGTCTTCCTCTCTCCTCCTACCCTGAGTACGCAGATCCTTGGGATGAGATGACCCTTGACCAGGACCAGGCTGTGGCAGCTCTGCTTGACCCCTACCTGGCTCCTTGCAATCGCATTCAACGCGTTGATCATTTTTCTGACACAAATGCTCCTTCTGAGGTTGTGGATGTCCATGCTGTCATGAAGCAACCCTTGCTTGATGATACTCAGCAGCCTCTTTTCTTACGACACAAAATGCTGCGCCTCCGGTGATGCTCCAACCACATGCTCACGTTGTTAAGGACACGGAAGTGGCCCCACACATTCAAACTCCTGATGTGGAAGTAGTGGATCTTGGTGAAAATCAACCAGTTCGCTTGGCTGCAAATCTTCGCCAACTTATAAAGCTTGTGTTATCACTTTGTTTAAAAAGTTCAAATACATCTTTGCATGGAGCTATAAAGACCTTCGGGGTATCAAAAAAGAGTTAGGAGAACTGACCATTCCCACCAAACCTGATGCACGCCCAATCTAGCAACGACAGTACCGGCTCAACCCCAACTATTGTGACCGCGTCAAAGCCGAAATCGACAAGCTCTGGCTGTTGGCTTAAGCTATGAGGTCAAACATTCAGAGTGGGTGAGCCCCATTGTCATTGCTCTGAAGCACAATGGAAAAGTCCGAGTTTGCGTAGACTACAGGAAATTAAATCAGGCCACGGAACATGATCATTTCCCGCTACCCTTCACAGACCAGGTTCTGAAAGATGTCGCTGGTCATGAAATGTACTCCTTCATGGATAGTTTTTCAGGGTACAATCAAATCTCCATCAAAAAGGAAGATCAACTCAAAACCACTTTCACCATGTCGTGGGGCACTTTTACCTACAAGGTGGTTCCTTTTAGGTTATCAAACTCTCCATCCACTTTTCAACGTATCATGCTTTCTGTATTTCAAGATTACATGAAAGATAGTCCCTTTCTGCAAATTTTTCAGGATGATTTCTCAGCCTACAGCTCAATGGATGATCGCCTTAGAGCTGGTTTTTCAAAAATGTGATGAGTCTGGTATCAGTCTCAATCCAGAAAAATGCACCTTCTGTGTCACCTCTGGTGTCCTTTTGGGTCATGTGGTTAGTAAAGAGGGCATCACCACGGATCCTGCCAAAATCAGTTGCGTGCTGAAGGCACATGCACCATCCAACATTAAAGAGACATGTTCATTCCTGGGTAAGGTCACTTACTATGCCACCTTCATTCCTGGCCTTGCTGCCATTGCTGATCCCATTCATAAACTCACGGGTGACGAATCCTCTTGGGCTTGGAATCCCAAGGTGGAGGCAGCCTTCCAGAAGATGAAATTTTTGCTTACTCAAGCACCGGTACTTGTTTCCCCTCAATGGGACAAGCCCTTTCATGTTCATGTGGATGTCTCGGCATTTGCTATTGCTGATGTTCTCTCTCAAGCATATGATGAGCACACGGATAAATCCATCCGCTATGCTAGCCGGAAACTCAATCCTGTGGAGCGTAATTATTCTGCCGCGGAGCAGGAAGCACTAGGCTTAGTTTTCTGTGTCCAACGTTTCCGTCATTATTTGTTGGAAAGCAAGATCAAATTCTTTGTCGATCATCAAGCTCTTCTCTATTTGATCAACAAAGCCACGCCCATGGGTCGCATTGCTCGTTGGGTCCTGCTCTTACAAGAATTCGCTCCCTTCGAAATCATTCACAAGGCTGGAAAATCTCATGTCGTGCCCGATTATCTCTCACGCATTTCTACAGATGATCCGTCCATGGGTGTTTCTGACGTTTTTCCAGATGCACAACTGTTCTTGGTCACAGCCACGCCACATTGGTTTCATGACTATCAGCAGTATCTCCTCTCTGGAGCCCTTCCGTCTGAGGATCCCACGCTCCCTCCCGAGAAGCTTCACTCACGCTATCGTCAGTTCCTCCGTGAGGTCCATGACTACACCATAATTGTGGGCTATCTCTACAAACAAGGCAAAGACATGGTTCTGCGTCGGTGTGTTCTTCCTCATGAAGTGCTAGAAATCGTTCGACAAGCTCATGAAGGCCTTGGTGGTGGCCATTTCAGTGGTGACACCACGGCATGCAAAATTCTTCTTGCAGGCTACTTTTGGCCCACACTCTTCAAGGATGCCCACGTTCACGCACGCACGTGTGATGTCTGTGGGTCGACCCACGGCCCGTGACGCTCTTCCTTTGACTCCGATTGCTACCCCGCTACCCTTCAGCAAGTGGGGCATGGATTTTGTGGGGCCCATGGAGCCTCCTGCACGGCACACCCGTGCCCGCTATATTCCGATTCTCACAGATTATGCCTCGAAGTGGGCGGAGGCCTGTGCACTACCTGACAACACTGTTTCCAGTACGGCTAAAGTTCTCTACACGCATGTCATCACGCGTTTTGGTTGTCCCATGGAATTGGTCAGTGATCGTGGAGTTCATTTTGTCAATCACACCATCAAGGAGTTGACGGATTATTTACATATCCATCACGGAAAAAGCACCTTTTATTATCCTCAAGGGAATGGCTTGCCTGAAAGTACTAATAAGACCCTCATTACCATTCTGAAGAAAATTTATGATGCTTCTCGCACGGATTGGCAAGACAAGCTACCTACTGTTCTCTGGGCTTACAACACAAGCTTGAAAATTGCTACTGGTCACACTCCTTTCAAGCTGGTTTATGGCCAAGAGGCTCTCATGCCTTTTGAATTGTTCTTCTAGCTCTCCGTTTTCAATTGGCCACAGTACACAATCCACCTGCAGCACTTCAAGAACGTGTTTATCAACTCGAGCAGTTAGATGAGATGCTTATCTTCGTGTCCTCACTGGCTAACAATTAAGAAATTCTGGCATGACAAACATCTCAAAGCAAAGACCTTCCAAGAGGGCGATTTGGTTCTACTTTATGACTCCAGATACAAAAATTTTCCAGGCAAATTAAAATTTCGATGGCTTGGTCCTTATCATTCTTCACATTGTGCAACCAAGTGTTTTCAAACTTGTTGAGTTAGATGGCACACCATTACCTACTCTAATTAATGGCTTTCGCCTCAAACTTTTTCACACAGATGCAACACCAGACAACATGCATGATCATTCAGATTCTGAAACAAGTGAGTAGAACGCTATTTCTTCTCTTTCATCCTTCGTTCTCCGTCCTCCGCTTTCTTTCCTTCTCTTTGATCACTGCCATGGCTGCTTCTCCTAAGTTCCCTACTCTTCAGGTTACTGTCCCCCGGGATTCGACTCTTTTTGAATCAGTGGTTTTCTCCACTCCTACTCTTCGCAATCCTTTGAAAGGTGTAAGTCGAGATGTTGCAGAACGAACAGGGTTACTTGAGTTCTCTCGGCAAGAACTCCCCGCTCCCAATCCGTTTCAACTCCGGCAGTTTGTCGCCCATCTGGTCAAGACAAATGAAGGCTATCTGACAAAGATTGATCAGACTCAGATCCTCCTCACACTGGCTCTTCTAGTCCAGGTATTTCAATCGCCCATACGAACCCCTTCTTTAAATTGGGCTGCTTTGCAGGATCAAGATGTCACCAAGTATGGCCAATCTCCCTATGCGGCCACCACTCATAAGCTCACCAATATCGCGAAACCCCATGAGGGCTTTGTTAAGTTTTTGTGGCGCAAGTTCACATCAACAAACAAGTTTTCCATGCTGCTGTTGTTGCCATCCACTCTCAGCATCCTATCGATTGGCCTCAGATTTTGTTCCACCATTTGCTTCATGAGGTTGATCGCATCTGTCACTCCCCAGATTCTGGTCTGGAATCTGCCATGGGGGCCCATATGCAAGCCATCATTCACCATTGTCTTCCAGCTCCCAGTCAAGTTTCTCCTACCAATATGGATACCACTTCTCAAGCCTCCACTCATCAGCCATCCAACACCATACCTGCAGTCAGAGAGCTTCAAAAAGAAACTTCTCGTCCATAACAGTCCTCTTCACACCCTCGCATGCCCCACCACGAACCCGTCATCAATGTCCCCTCTTCTCAATCCACCGAGCTAGAAAATTCCCACTCCCAATAGGTCTCTCAACGCACCCCATCTGCCATGCCACAACCATCACTCCAAGTTCAACCCTTGCAATCTCCTCCGTCCAGACGCGCCCTTTATCAGTATGACCAAGTTGTCACAGACTGTATGCTCAAACTTCAAGAATCTCAAGAGCACTTCATGAATGGTGTCCAGCATTACATAGATTCCACAGATGCTATTCACTGTGATCTTCAGGCTGCCACCGCGCAAGTACAGTCTTTAGAAGACAGCCTCCAAAGTAAGCATGTTGCTTTGCTACAGACCCGTGAGGCTCTCCAGGCCGAACAGGACAAGACCACCACACTCGCAGATCAGCAAGCTCAGTTACAGACCACAATTCAGGAACTCTTGGCTCAACTCAAAGATAAAGATAAGCGTCTTGTTGATCTCCAAACTTTGTATACAGACTTAACAAAAGATTACATCAATCAGCTCCACCAGGTTTCCCTTAGAGATGATCGTATATCTATTCTCGAAGGTCAAGTATCAGCACTTCAGACACAGGTCACGCCCTTACAGGCTCAGGTTGCAGAAGCTCAAAAGCAGAAGCTCATTGATGACACAAAAACTGCCAGTCTTCAGTTGCAGCTCTCTACTCAAGGACCCTCCTCTTCACAGGCCACGCACTCTCACAAGAAAATTCGTGATCAGTCTCGTCTCCTTGCTGAGAAAGATAACAAAATTCGTGACTTGGAACATCAAGTACACCAGGCTATCCAATCTGCAGAAGAAGCTCAGAGTCAACACGAGACCTACCTTCAGCTCGCTCTCACAATTCCACGGGATTTTTCAACTCTCTCCAGTTATTTAGACTATGTTCTCTCACGCTGTCATCTTTTCCTCCTTAAATGGTATTCAGCAAATGGCAAGATTCATGAACCCCTCAGCAGCACTGATCTTCTCACTATATGGCCAGATTTCTCCATTGAAGATAAGGGACTCTTTTGTGCGCTCTTGGTCTATGGTCTTCTCACCTGTGATGATCATGAATTTTTCATCTTTTGCCTAGTTCAGCTGATGGCCTACGTCATTCATGATTTCTATCTGGCTAATACCCTGGACAAGTTTGATGATGGGCCAAACCGTGTCTTCAGTGGCAATGAACTTGCTCAATGGCTGTTGTTGCCTGAGAACAAATACTTGCAAGATCCGACACACGCCACCACCTTCAAAGACGAATATATGCCAGAGCTTGCTCATCACCTTCCCCTCTGGATTGCTGAGACTCTGCAACAAATGCGCAAGAACTTATCAGAATATATGGGCATTCAATTTGCCCAGATTTATTTACAGCATCTTGGCGGATATACCACTCTTCGTGTTTATCTGGACAGTCATACCATCCCCACGGAATGGGTCTCTCCTCCTGTGCATACCATGCTCTTCTGTTTCGAATGGGAATAATGGTGTCAAACCTTAGATGTTGATCTTGTTCAAGAATTCTGAGCATAAGCTCAGAAACCTACGATGCAGCCTCAACCAGATACTCATCTGTATGCATCTCTGGGAGCGCCGCCACGCCATCGCTATCTCACCTCTGACTGGCGTCTCCCATTTTGGACCAAGGTTCTGGAAGGTCATGCAGATTGGACTCCTGCTCAGATTTCTACCGACCTCCGATGGGATCCCCGTTTTGTTCGCCGTTCTCTATGGCAAGAACGTGATACCTTGGAATAACCATCATTCAATTAAATTGGGATTATGTCTTAATTTTGGGATAAATTTTATATTGCACTTTTTTAGTAACTTTGTTAAATTCACTTTTATAGTAACTTTGTTGCCCTTAGACTAGAATAGACGTTAACATATAATCACACACGGGAATATAAACTCACACCTTAACTTCAAATTACAAAATCATATATCATGGAACTCAAGTAGTACACAACTTTTATTAACTGTAGAAAAGATACATAGTAATTGTTTTTCATTTTTCCACTAGCATCCCCAAGGATATGAGAACCTTATTCCTTACATCCTGAGGTATTGTAACTCTCGCTGTTTTACTAGGAATAGTTTTTGGAGTCCACGAGTACAATACGGTTTCAATGTCTAGCCAAAGATCAGGATCACTTGGATTTCTCCTCCACCTCTTTGTCCAACAATCTGAATATCTTTCTTTATCGGTGACATTACTCAACTGATGTACTGGACACCACCATTCCACGCGCACCTTATTGAAGTTAACATCACCTTCTTCTTTGCAAATATCCGAGATAGTCCATCCCAACCACACTGGATAGGTCTCTAGATCTGCTGGTTTTACTACTACAAATTGGTGGCACTCCACGTCAGTAGAAGGTTCATAACAATCCATGCCTAGATATTTTGGCCTATCCTTCTTAGGACCAACATAATGCACTAGCAACTGGATTTATCTCCCCAATGAAAGAGGCTAGCAGACGCCTACTCATGCTATCTGGGGTCTCACCCAGGTTTTGGAGCGTGCTGCCACCTCCCCGGATCCTTCAGTTCATCGCCAGGGTGGATTCACGCTATAGTGGATCAGTTTTGGTGTCCCCCATGTCCCCCCCCAAATAGCTTAAAAGTATATAGCTTGTATTTGTGGTTTAAGAAATGCATTTGTGGTTTGAGAATTTGTATAACATTGATTACGTTGATGCCTTTTCCAGTAACCGATGAGTAATTCTAATAATAACCAACCACTTCATTAATGCTGGAGGGAATTTTTTCAAATGCTCAAACGGTGGAAACGTAGAGGGAGTTTGTTCCTCATTCTTTTGCTCAGTATTATTTTGGTAAGTCTACAGTGTGAAGCACATTTCTGAAAAATGGAGGAGAAAGATGTATTCTTAGATATGGCAGATGAAGAAATCCAGAACATCCAGAATGAAGATCCATTTGTTAGAGTGAGTTTGAGATCATTGTTGAAAGAAATTCAATCTGGGGAAGTTTTAGATTGTGGTTTAGAACATGCAACTATTTCTAGTGTCAATCTTGAGAATGCAGATCATGGAATAATTTAAGGGCTAAACTTAGCTATTTGGCGATTTTTTAACACAATTTAAAAAAAAATTGGCTAAAGTAAATGGAAAAAATTGGGAAAAAAATAATAATTTTAGCTTAACTTTTTTCGGGACTGCACCAACCCTGGAGCTCTTTAGCCAAATGCTAGAAAGTAAGAGAGTGAAATTGTGTATTGTTTAGCCAAACCATAGAAATTTTTAGAATGAATTTTGGGCTAGTTTAGCTAATATCATTCTAGTTTATATGAAATATATGACTAGTAGTTTAGTTTCTAGAATTATGAATTAATTTGAGTCTAAGACCTTGCTAATTAGCATTATTTTAGAATGTTTTCCCAAAGAAAATGACTAAAATAAGTGGAAACTATTGAAAAAAAGTATAGTAATTTGGCTTAATATTTTTTGTTGGCCACACCATAGAAATTGTTGGGGTGATGTTTGGGGTAGTTTAGCTAAACGCTAGAAAGTATGAGAGGAAAAATGTGTAAAGTTTAGCTAAACCTCAGAAAGTTTTGGGATTAATATCGAGCAAGTTTAGCTAAAGTCATTCTGGCTAATAAGAAATATGCGATTAGTAATTTATTCCCTGATGCAGATGATATATCAATCGGTCATGATCCTAGTATTGTGGACAATACTATAAAGAATATCAAGAAGAGAAAAAAGAGAGATACAGAGCAAGAACGTCTGAAGAAACAAAGACAGAGAAAAAGACAAAAAGAAGCTAATGAGGCATTGGTGAAGATTGGAGGTCAAGATGGGTTGGATAAAAGTGGTGCAACAAAAAGGAGAGTAGTGTTAAACACCGTCAATTCATTCTTGAGGCAAACAAAAACAATGAATCTCCAGATTAAACGAGAAATATTGATTGATGTACTAGAACATAAAGCTATGGAAGAGATAGTTGGGGATCTCTTGAAGAATCTGGAAGCAAAAACAACCATAATAGATAATATCAGAGATTCAATCCATATCATGAAGCAATCAACTAGTCTAGATTGTATGGCTGCTAAAAAATCTTGTTTAGCAATGGCAATAGGCAATGAACAGAAAAGCAGCTACAGAAAAATGGGAAAAGTTCTTGATGTTCATCCAAGAAATTTGACTGCTGCAAAGAGAGACAAATTTGAGATAAATTGCAATTCAGGAAAATGGGTGTACTATAGAAGGGGAAGAAGATGTGATTCCATTTCGATTCTGTCATTGCTCTTATGTACAGGGATTTTTGGATTTCTAATACTAGGGTCTCTCCAAACACAAAGGATGTGAAATCTAGGAGACTTGAAAGAAATATCAGAGAAGAGCATGCTACACATTACTTAGAGCAAAGCCAAGTTAGTTACTACTCTATTATCTATCTACTCTTTCAAGCTTGATTTGATCACGCTTTTCTCGGATCCTCCTGTAGAATGTTATAGATTGTGTATTGTAGATAGTATATTATAGTTTTAGATCCAAGATAGATTGCATTATGGTTGGAATAGATTGTGGTTTTGGATTACATTGTGGTTAGATTAAACTGTGGTTCAAGTCATATTGTGATTCGTTGCATTGTGGTTTAAACTTGGTTGTGGTTGTAGATTACATTGTGGTTCTAGATTATGGTTTTGATTAGATTGTGGTTTTGGATTGGAATGTGGTTTTTGGTTTCAATTTTCTTGTGATTGTGGTTGTGGATTACATTGTGGGTCTAGATTATGGTTTGATGGATTGTGGTTTTAGGTTAGATTGTGATTTTAAGGTTTCTAATGGATATTGTTTTATTTTTTGTGGTTTGGAATTTCATTATTATAGTTTGAGGTTCATGTTTTGCGGTTTGGGGTTTGAGATTGATAATCAACTATTGTTTTGTTCTTAGATGCAACTCTATAAAGCTTTCAAAGCAAAACATCCAAATGTCAAAGTTGACTTCAGCTTTTCAAAATTTTCAAAATTTTTAACACTTGTTGTTGCATACGGGGATAGGTTCAATTTGGGACGTATGAATTGTATGATCTGACACATTTTGCCGTGATAAAACGTAAAAAATACCTGTTCGTGTTTGTAAGTTTTCAAAAAACCTTTTCAAGCCGTGGTTTGTAGTATAACACTTGTTGTTGCATACATCATGTCGGGGTTACAAATGCTTTTGGATGGTTTAACTAAATTTTTTGGTTCGACGCAGCGAAAAAGTTTCGTCTAGAAGAAGCACTCAAAGTCATGTACTTGTGAGTGCAAGATTTTTGATTTTGTAATGTGATACATCATGTCGGGGTTACAAATGATCTTTGGAAATGTATTTTTGTTTGCCGAAGGGGTGAGATTGATGAATTCTATAGTAAGGATTGTCTTGACGGTACTTGTAGTGAGTGTGGGATAAAGAAGTTTGAAATCTGCCCCAAGGAATTAGAGAGTGAGGAGGTTGTGAAATGGGAGTACATCGACTATGAACATGGAGGTGTGGATAAACGTGGAGAGCCTAAGAAAGTTTTGAAACACCAATACAAAGAGACCACACCAGCAGTGCTAATAAGCAAACTCAAAGACAGGTTGGAAAAATTTCCCCTCCACAATTTCAAATACAAATGGCAAGATAAACAGTTTCGTGAAATGCTCGATAATCTCCCTTCAGATGTCATAGTGTCAGTGGTAGATTTTGCGGAAAATTACACATTGAAAGAGAGAACACAGGTGCAATCTCAATCTTCGGACAAGCGTCCAGGTGACCATTCTTGTCCACATTACTTATCATGTGGCTAAGAATGGTGAAGTAGTAAAAGAAACACATTATTATATATCAGATGACCGCAAACATGATACCTTATTCGTGCAGCATTGCTTTAATATGCACTTCAATTATATGGAAGAGCAAGGACTGAAACCACGTAGGCACTGGGTTTTTTCTGATGGTGCTGCATCACAATTCAAAGCTGCAAGGCCATTTTATTTTATTGCTAGATACTCTTATCAGACTCTAATTCATATGATGTGGAATTACTTTGGTTCAAACCACGGAAAGGGAGAACATGATGGCAAGGCTGCTGAATTAAAGAGATGGATCAGAATGGTCCAACTCCTATATCCTGATACTAAGATAGAGAATGCACATGATATTGTGGAGGCTGCCAAGGAGTTATTTTCTGGTACAGTTTCTTCTAAAGAGGAACCAAAAACAAAAAAGAAAGATATTAAAAGATTTTTTTGGGAAGTTAAAGGTGAGAAGTCGATAGGGCGAAGGAATGGGGAGCACATACGGTGAAGGATACTCAAAAAATTCATAGTGTAATGCCAAGATTCAGCTTGGGATCAACAACTCAATTACAGGGTTCAAGATTCTCATGCTTTTGTAGTTTTTGTTTAGATGAACATTGGGATAGATGCGAGAATACGGCATATGTGAATAAGTGGGAACTGGTGGAAATTGAACCTGCTTCTTCATCTACTTGTGATGCAATTGAGGTTAGAGAGTCACAAAGGCCCTTATATTCGTGTGTTAATATTGTTGACCGGGTTAGGATGTGGAGATTACTTTGTGTGGGCAAACAAAAAACAACCCTGAAGGGGATGACTTTTGGTTGCTTGCATGTACAAGGGAGAAGTATGTAGTGGAAAAAGACTTCAAAGATAATGGAACGTGGTTCTTAAAAGGTGAAAGTATATTAGAAGGAACTTACTTCAAAAAAAAAAAAAAAAAAATTCCAAGTTCAAAGAGAGGTTATGAATTATGTTCTCAAGAAGGAGCTGCAAAGGTTTACTCTACACAAGTATGTGGTGTTAGAATTCCACTAATGAAAGGAAATTATGCTATCAAAGGACATCCTGTATTTCACCTTCTAGATCCTAAGGATGAAGAACAGATCAGAGCCAACTTACCACCTGTGTTGTCAGATGATGATGATGGTGATGGTGATGGTGATGGTGATGGTGATGGTGATGGTGATGGTGATGGTGATGGTGATGGTGAGTGAACACTTGTTGTTGTGAGCAGATGATGATGATGAACAGATCAAAGCCATCTGGGTTGTCGTGATGATGATTTTCATGTATTGATGTTTTAATAGATAATGATGATGATGATGAGTTGATATATCTTGTATTCTTCTACTTGTGTTTTCTGTGCTTGTATGATAATGTTATTGTTTAGACTTTATGTTATTAATGTTTCATTCATAACTAACATATGTTTAAAAGGTGTGTTGGTTTATTCATTTGATAGATACTGAATGAATAGGTGTTAGGTTCAAATCCAAGGATGTTAAGTTTGAATTTTGATAATTTTGGATCTATGTCTTACATGGTAGAGTAGTCCAATACAAAAACCCTAAACCTAATATCCCACACTAATATCCCACATGCCAAAGAAGCAAAAGTAGCATGTGTATATAAGATGCACCTAGAAGTGATTAAGTATCATGTGATTGGGCCTTGTTGACGAACCTTTGGAGACATCCAAGGGGGATGGACCTGTGGTGCGCGTAGGGGATGCCCTACAATTAGTCGAGCCACATTGGTCTGAGATCTAACGACCTCGAATCGGATATAATTCGAGGGTTCTCTTTAAACGGAAATTTTCGTACGGAGATTTAAAATTTCCGTACGGAGATTTACGGAAGGCAGAGGCCGAGATAGGTCCCAATAAAAGTCGGAGTGGATATCCCACTATGATGGCCTCTAGGGTGGCCTCCTAGAGGGTGTAAACTCGAGGGTGTATAGTATAGTGTCTTAATAAAAGTCGGAGTGGATATCCCACTATGATGGCCTCTAGGGTGGCCTCCTAGAGGGTGTAAACTCGAGGGTGTATAGTATAGTGTCTTAGAGGTCTTAGAGGGTTGTTGTGAATGATATGCTGTTGTGAATGATATGCTTATCCCACTATGATGGCCTCT
Organism: Isoetes taiwanensis; assembly: GCA_021234155.1. Classification (NCBI taxonomy): domain Eukaryota; kingdom Viridiplantae; phylum Streptophyta; class Lycopodiopsida; order Isoetales; family Isoetaceae; genus Isoetes; species Isoetes taiwanensis. The sequence goes on along the minus strand of JAJEKV010000120.1, from coordinate 767,266 downwards.
AGGGTGGCCTCCTAGAGGGTGTAAACTCGAGGGTGTATAGTATAGTGTCTTAGAGGTCTTAGAGGGTTGTTGTGAATGATATCTTTGTTGTGAATGATATGCTTGGGGGGTGTTGTGAATGATACATGTGTTGACAATTGAATTTACAGGACAATGATGGTGAATACATCCGAATACATCCGAGACGAGACATGGAACATGGAGGCGCTTATAGGTATGTATAAAGGTATGTATAATCTACATCCAAAATGGTACCATGCATAAAATCCCAAACAACAACTAAAAAGAAAAAAGAAAGTGAGTGAGTGAGGTAGTAGTGAGATGGGGGCGCTTCCCCCTCGAGAGAGTGAGGTCGATGAGTGATGAGTGATGTGGGGCGCTTCCCCTCGAGCAGGATGAGTGAGGTGAGGTGGGGGCGCTTCCCCTCGAACGGTGAGGATGAGTGAGGTGGGGGCGCTTCCCCCATCGCCGTTGAGGGACTTTGCAGCATTAGACTAAGTCCTTAGAGAGGTCCTTAAAAAAGTGTCCTTAAGAAAATGAACTCCAGAACTCCAACTCCAAAAAAAAAAAAAAAAAACTCCAGACTAACTATACTATACAACTCAAAACGTCAAAAAGAAAAACAAACAAACCACAAACTCAAAACTCCATTTCTCAAAACTCCATTTCTCTTTGTGGCTTGTTACTACATAAACTCAAACTTCCAAACTCTAAACTCCACAAACTAAAACTCCAATTCTCTTTGTGGCTTGTTACTACATAAATTCAAACTTCCGTGTTTACAATATATTCAAAATCTGAATAAGCAAGTCATGTCCATAATCTCTAAAAACTTGATTACATATACAAATAATCAAGTAATCCCTTATACTAGACACAACCTGTGGTGTAAAACATCGGTTTGAATAGTGTAACCAATTCTGTATGGCAGCATCTTCCTCCATGATGATTTTAGCAAACATACAAATATACAATCCGCATGAATAACCATTTGATTGGAGAGGATGAGGGCTAAGATGGCACCACCGCAAATTCTCTTTGAATTGGGTTGCTCGTGGGGAAAGCTTGGCCAAAGCTTCTATTAGCCTGTTATAAGAGAGGAAAGTCAATTCCTACATAATCAAAATAAGTTTACATTTGAATTCACAAATTGACCACTTACCTGCTTATAGGTGTCCAATCATACCTTTGACAACCAAGGCTATCAAAGTGCAATATAACTGGATAAGTGTAATTGCTAGGGGCTAAAAGACCCAATATCACAGCTGCAGTCCAATGATTCCTATGGCACATAGGAATAATCAAACATGCACAATGGTCCATATCCAATCCCAAAGAACAATTTGGATATAACAAGTTCTTTTTTCATTTTTATATATCCATATGTTAGTGCATGACATATGTATACTTGTTTTCTTCGTTCCTCATCCAAATGTAGCCACTCATTTCTAAGCAAAATACACCATGCTATAAAGAGGTCACAACAGAAAGTACAATCCTAGGTATACAACAATTTACCTCATGAACAGATCAATGATCGTATTATTAAGCCATCGTGTCTCATTGTCCAGAATGTCTACGCCTGCTTCGTTATAGTGATTGGGTTGGACTTCGGCGCAATACACCATGGGTAGAAAGTTGTCGAGCAATTCTACTAGGGATCTGCTCCTCTTCCTCAATCTGTTATTAAGGTAAATAATACAATCCAAGAAAACAAATGCATTTTAACACATTTAGATTTCAAAGTAGATTTCAGATATCTTACACAATGTTTTGTAACAAATTAGATCTAAAATAGTTTATAGATTCTAGTAATAATCAAATCTTGTTCTTCTTCTTCATAGCCACAATAAATTTTTCAGAGATATCATCCAACCAATTTTCTATTGGATGATCTTGTACATATGTAGCAACACTATCAGCAGAAGAAAGGCCCAACAACCATGGCTTCAAAACTTTGGTAAAATAGTCTCATCACCTTGCTCGTGATTGAAGGTGATAGGAGTGACTATAGTGTGTCGGGCATTTTTGTAACCTTTGTACATATGGTCATCAACCAAGAGTGTATTGACCACTTTATATGATCTTGCAAGAGGTTTGTGATTGTACACTTTCTCTAGAATCTTGAAGTTAATATTGATTTTATTAACTTTACTGCATGCTCTAGTGAGTTCCTTTAGACCCCACTGGAATATTAATGCACTCCTTATATCTTCTAGAAAGAACTTTTTAGTTATCAGGTTCAAGATGGTACCATCAAAATCAGCCCATATTGCAATGTCAAACTGGTTTATACACCAGCCAAGAAACTCGAATAAATCTTTCCTGAATACCAACATCTTTGTTTTGGAAAGCATCAAAAGTTCTAGTGGTGGATCCACCCTTGGTATGACATTCCTACTAGTTTGCTCGTAGAATTTTCCAAGCACACCTTTTTAGACAACCTGATTCTCTTGATGGCTGGAGATGATGCACAATCACTTCCAGGTATAATAAGGTCCATTTTCTTCTCTTTGAACTCTCCATCAGAATTGTCAGGTACTAGTAAAAACAACAAGATACAACGGTCAAATATTGAGGAAGAACGAGACAAAAAAGAAGCTAGGAAAAAAATGAAACCTTTTAACTCAATCAATGCAGGTATCTTACTTGGTTGTTTTGTGGATGGTGGTTGAGGTAAAATGCTATTTGACATTACATTGTCATCATCAAATTGTATTTCTTGAGCCAAGAGAATTGCTATATATTTAGAGAATTAGTACACTAATTTACTAACTGTAATGGAACAAAAGTGAAGGAAGAATACCTTTGTTTTTTCTAGTAGATATCTCTTCGACATTTTCGGTTTTGATTTCCAATTTGCTACTTGTATCTATACCTAAAGAAATTATAGCTTCAGTATGAATAATATTAGAACTATCAAAGGAATAATAAAATTAGTATCTTAAACCAACCAGATATGAAATCTTTGACTTCTACTACAAAAAGTGGTTTTTTTAATGCAACGAACTTCTCCTCATTGTCGAGAGCTAGAAAGCGGTTTTCAGGATCAATTGTGGACTCCGCTTTGCTTGGTAGAGCTAGAGGGTTTATTGAGCTTATCCTCCTTGTTGAAGCTAGAAAGTGGGTTTTTGGGATGCGGTGGAAACTTCCCCGCTTGGTAAAGCTAGAAGGGCTAGGAGGTCCAAATAGAGAAGGTTCATTGTAGCTTTTGGAGACATCTACCGCACTTGACGAAATTTGGAAGCATCGGCATATGCTTGCACTTGACTCTTCATTTAGATTTGATCAAATTTGAAGCCTCACGACTTGACTCTTCATTTAGATTTGATCAGCAATTTGAAGCCTGCATGCGAGAAGATACAAGAAGAATGAAAAATAACATAAGTTATTCTAATACAAACTATTAACTTTTACATTACCTTGTTTCTCACTTTCGATTGTCCATGTGCTCTTCTTTCTCAATTTCAAAGTTGTGTTGCATTCTCCACTTGGATCTTTTGCTCTTCTATCCGTGAGAATAGATATCCCTTATCTCTACTTGTGCTTGTATATGTGGGATTCATATGGACATCTAAAAGGACAACCAACAAAACCATCAACATTAAATGATGTCAAGAAGTTGATTGCTTAATCACTTATACATACCATATGAGTGTACAACTTTCTTCACGCCAAATGCAAAGAATCCAAGTGGCGGATATGATCCGGTTACAATCTGGCTACAACACTTATCCCTATAACTGAAAACAAGAAATTATACACATCAATTTAAAGAGCTTAATGATCAAAATATAACTATTGTTAAGATCAAAATTTACTTTTGCTCATACCTTAATAATGAGGCCAAACATTGAATATGGTAAAGATGGTTACACTCTGTAGTAACAAAGGGCAGTGGCTTCCCATCATATTCCAAGAATCTTCTACAATAGGGACATACACGTTCAGTGAGTCTGATAGGAAATTTGTTTCTATAGACTCGGGAGATAAGGATCTAGTTTAATCCCGTTCTCAAGGACATTGCGACCTTCAATAAGCCTTTCAAGACACGGTCTGAGTTTTGCAATCTCATCATTGTCCCCTTGCCTCCTCTTCTCAATAGCATCAAGATCTTCCTCTACAACAACCAATGATGCCACAACTTTAACTACCTCGGCTTCCTTCATATCTACCACATTTGCACACCCGCAAATTTGCTTCCTTTGTCATTCCTTGCATCAAGCATTTGATGTCTACAATTTCTTGCATATAATGCTCCTTCTTCTCCCTCAATGATTTGAAGGTTTTCTTCAACTCTTTCCATTTGTTATATGACTGTTATAGCCTGCAATCAACCTCTTTCACCTTCAATTCAGTGGACTCCTTCCATTTTGTCATCACCCGTAAGGAATCAGAATGAAACAATTCAAAATTAGTTACAGGGATACAAGTATATTCCACAATCTAAAGAAACTTTATTAAAGGCTCAATCCACAATCTATATTCCACTCACTATAATTCAGGTCCAATCTATAAAATATAATCCACAAAGCACAAAGTATAAATCCTTAACCACAATTTAACCATCACAAATGCAAAACCACAAACCAGCACAAATGCAAAACCACAAACCACAAAACACAATATAAAATTCCCCCAATCCACAAACCAAAACATGCAACCACAAACCACAAACTACAGAACACAATATAAAATTTACTCAATCCACAAACTAAGACACCCAACTCATAAATCAAATCCATTAACCCCAAACCACAAATCATAAACCACAAACAACAAATCCAAATATATAAACTACAATCTAAATTCACAAACTCTAAATCACAATTATATACTACAAATAATATAAATTCACAACTCCAATTTAAGAACTCCAAACCACAATTCTACTAAAGAACTACAATTTAAGAACTGCTAACAAAAACTATCACAAAAACTATGACCACAATAACCAGAAAGGTTAGGCTATGAACAAACCAATGATTATTAAGACTCTACAATGTTTATCAAAAAGTACTTCCTATCAGAATGTCCAAAGGTAAAATCTCCTTTTTGCATCTCCAACTTTGCTGAAACCACCCACATTGTGTTGCGTAAGCTCATTTGACAAAATGCAAATTAAACAAAATAAAAACTACAACTTGTATTACCATATTTCTGTCTCTTAGACTCCACGGTTTTAGAATATGATGAAGCCAATCGTGGTTCAGTGATGCCTGAATCTTGTATAGGTTTTAGTGCTTTTCTAGTCCCACTATCTTCTTGGATGGGTATATTATCTTCTTCTAGCATTGAAGACCTCTTTTTTGAAGCATGCTTATAAAAACTCAACCAATCTATATCCTTACCTTTAACATCATGCAAAAACCATGCTACAGCCATAACTTGACTAACCTGCCCATTTTGAACATGACTCCTTTCCTCATAGATTGCCCTATAAATGCTCAGAAAAGCCTCTTTCTTTTCTTTTTTCAGAGCCCTCAATCTATAGGATTGTTTATTCTCCACCTTTGGTCCCCAATACTTGCGCATCTCTAATGGATCCACAAACGTTTCCTCATGTTTTAACAAATCCCTGTATGATAATCCACTATCATTCAAGACATTTTTTTCCATTTCTACAACCATGAAATTTAAGAGACCAAGGATTGAACCAACTCCACAAGGTCAAAAATCAATCAAAATTGGCACTACATACAACAAAAGCTTTGCCACAAGCTCTAGCTATGATCCGACAATCTTTATGCTATGATCCACAAGCTATGATCCACAAGATCTGGCTGTGCTTCCGCAATCTCTATTTAGGTCTTTTCACAAGGTCAAAAATCAATGGAAACAAAATCGGCACTGCATATAGCAAAGCTTTTCCCAAAAGCTTTTCCCATGATTTGGCAAGCTATGATCCGCCAATCTCTGTTTGGTGGCTATGATCCACAAGATCTGTTTGGCTATGATCCACAAGCTACGATCCACAAGATCTGGCTATTCTTCGGCGGTCTCTATTTAGGTCTTTTTGGTGTTTTTGGTTATTTTTTGGCGGTCCACGTTATTTTGGTCTCCGTGGCATTTGGCTTGTGTGGCAAATTCAAAAAGTCCTATTCTCTAGAAAGATATCATGCCAAAGAGAGGGAATTTTATTTTTGCACTATCATAAATGCTAAATGATTTGAATTTTTGTGTGTACAAACCACAATCTTGAACTATGTTTTGGACTATTTTTGTGGTGCAAAAATGAGCAAAATTGAGACACCATACCATGAATCCACCCGCCAAGCAGGCTTTTGTGCTGCATTGAAGTACCTCCTCTTGTGTTCTCTTGCATGTAAACGATCTATTTATTACTGCAATTCTAATGCAAGTGCCAGTGCCTTTGGCCTTCAGACTTGTCTTCTCATGGAATGCCAATATGTCCCTGCGGAAGCTCACCGTGCCCTTGAAGACATGGTGCAGTCTGGTTTGCTCATTGATGCCACCCCGCAATCGGTCTCAATACCCCTGAGGCCCTCAAGGAATGGCAGGAACTCATCACGATATATCACTCAAGATCACGCCCACATAGCTGTCAAGATGATTTTTCAGTTCCTAGTTTCCCGCCTCTTGAGTCTGTTTCTCCTTTTCTCTCCACTGAGTGTCATTTGGTGGGGGGAGTGTTAGTCCTATACGTCCAGGTACAGGACTATTCATGAAGACCACAAATCAGGGCAGGAATAAGGGAGGACTAGGTCAAGCATCGGGAAGTAGACCACGCCTAAGACCACGCCAGGGTCCAAGAAGAGACAGAGAACAAGTAAATGACGGCCCTACAGAAGTACAGTCCAAAATCGGCGTGATTCCAGGCATATAAAGAAGGCACTGTCAGATTCCCGAAAAATCTGGCTTTGATCCAGGAGTTGGTAGTGTGATCTGCCAAACATCTATTTTGGGCCCAAGGCCATTGTACTATATATATGAGTAGAGATAGAACTCAGTTTTTTAGATGAGTTTTAGTCCTTGTCTCCAGTTTTTCTCTCGATTTCTGAGAGCTCATGTACACTCAGTGATATCAAGAAAGTCTTATTTTCTCTCAGCATTTGTTGGTTGTTATTTTTTGTTTCCTTCTTTCTGTTCTTTTGCAAAATCCCGCGTGACACTCAGCCAAGATTCTCCTGTTTGATCCAAGGGTCCTCACAGAGGGCTGTCTTACAGGGGATCTCGAACCCAGACCCTAAACACAATAGTCCTTCAAAAAAGTAGAGATGGAACCATTTGTTTGTCAAGTATATTGGAAATTTCTTTGGAAAAGAAATTGGATGACTTGTAGTAGTCAAATTCTGAGGTAAACTTGTACTCCTCAAATGCACACATAATCACAAAAAAACTCCATTTGTGGACCGCGTGCAAAATGTGTCTTGATCCAAATAGAGAATTGTGGCAGACCAACTGAAACATGAACCACTATTAGAACTAAAACGTTGGCACCATCGGCAATAGTTTGAGTTAGAACAGGAATTAAAGGCCCTCCTTTGGCTCGCAATTCTTCTCATATTGGCTCACAACTCCTCCCATTTTGGCTGGCAACTATTCCCTATTATGGATCAAGCTAATAACATGTACAATGTTCATATTGCACTTTTTCTTGAGGAAAAATAGGAAAGCTAACACATTATTGATGAAAAAACTAATACATTATTGCTAACCATCTGCTGTTAATTCAATATGCCCTTCATCATCATTTTTTTGCACCTCGTTATGGACATAATCATTTTCCTCCACCAGTTTATCCTGTATTACTCTAATCTTCTTGTGATGATGCTGTGCAAAGTTAACATAGCTATAAATGCCTCTCGAGTTCTTCTTGTAGTATCCTTTGATCTTTTGCGATGAATTATGTACTCATCCAATGTCGTAAACTCATATCAGCACACATAAATGGCAAAGAATTCAATTTGACAAAAGAACAAAATCTATCGGCCTGAATAGGAACTCGAACCCCAAAATTCTAAATTTAGATATAAAACTTATCATCCAAGAAACCTCAAGTCTCTATCTTGAAGAGAAACGAAATATACACAGCAATGTTAAATACGTTATGAAGAAAACATGTAGACAAGGGAATAAGCAAGTAAATTCCAACAAGAGACTGTATATGTTTGGCTAAAGTAACAAAATGCTTTGTAGCTTTTTTCTTTGCCATGAATACATACAGAATATCTACAACATCATACCATTTGCTAGCTGATATGCAGTAGAACAACATCTCATTTGAGAGATGAATGTTTCAATTTGAGAGACGAACTAAAATGCCATTGTTAACGCGGAATGAATATTTGATATCGCAGTTGCATCACCTGCAAACTTGCTACCCTCTCCACTTTCTAGAGTAGATGCTAAGTCCAAATTGAGGGATAAACGACCATATCCGTCCAGTATGTAGAAATTAGATCGTGCATAATAGGGATAATGGTTCATAGGAATTTATCATATTTACCAGGCCATGTACTAGTAGAATCACGCGGAAACCAGATGATAAAAGAGGCACATCACCTAAACTAGTAGCATCTACGAAAACATTAACTGTGCGCAGACTCCAATGGCATTGTCGTCGCTTCCACCGCATAACTGCACAAAAAGTAATATGATTCTCAAAATCTGAAGTTTAAATCTGATCAGAGATGGCATCTTTTTCTGTTACCTGAAGTGGGACAATCTCTCTAGGTACCATGTACCTAGCTTGAGTACCATGTCCCTCCAATTTTATCACTTCCAGGAACTGCACAAATCACTAAATGACTTTGTTTACTTGTCGCACACATAGTTTCTAAGTTTTATTACTTTTCCTGAGGGAGAGAGATTTGGCCAACACAATGGTTGCATCTGCAATAATGCTACAATATGCCCGTTCTGAATGATGCTCATGCAGGAGTTTGATGAGCGAGGCCGAAGGGACATCCTAAAAAATCACCATGTAATAGCATGTGTTAGGTGTTTTAGATTTGTGATCTTACCCCCTTAGGAGACACAGTATTCTTGCTCATATTCATCCTTTTTAACCATAGCAAGCACCTATAATTCTATAAAGTCTACTTGGCTAAGTAGTTTGATCAATAAACCTCAAGGTCATATAAAGCATCTGATTATGCGCATCCAGTAGCTTTCGTGAGTTTTCTCTTACCTTGTCTTTCCTTTCTTTCTCAAGTCTGTCATGGCAGTTATATAACGACACCAACAAATCATTACTCCTAGAAAGGCTATATGTTTAAGAGAGTAAATCTATCCAGATTTACTGGCGTTCTTCTTATCATTAAAATAACACAAAAATGCAAAATAGATGCTTAGAGCAAGCTCTTTTATCAAAATGCATTTCTTTTTATCATGAAGTACCTTAAAATCTTTTATTGAATAGATGATACCTTAACTTCTTTGGTTGGCTAAACTTTATCTTCTGCAAAATGCTTGCTTCTAAGATCCCCATCTGATCTCAAAGGTCCTCCATTAGCTCGAATTAGCTATCAAAACTATCCCATTTTCTGAAGCCTCGTTTATTCCAATTACTAAGCTTGAGAGCTGCACCCTAGATCTATACAAATCAGAAGATCGTGTAAACAGAGAAACTTTTGATCAACCATCTACCTAAAATAAAATGAACACCTTGCCGTTAAGATTTCGGATCTTCAGTAGTGCCAAATTTAGGATCTTCATTGGGCGGATTTAGGCGTCAACCCCCATGCCCTTCTGCTGCTCTTGCCGATTGAAAGATCCCTTTTCAGTAAATGGTGGTGCAGCATGTCCCTCCTTCTCTGTTGCGCACGAGCAGAAGAATGCCTCATGACAAATCCACCGCAAGATGATGCCAAAGATTCATGTTACTTTGTTGAATCTTTACGGCCGAGATGTTAGCCCTAAAATACAGACGGCTTAGATTAAACTTGAAAGTTCATATTAAGTAATTTTACGATCCAGATTAAAATTTTGAGAAGGTAATTAAAGGAAAAGATGGTTCATTATTTTGTGAACCACTATTGGGTGCTGGTCCACTATTGGTCCAACCACCCCCTCCCCCTCCATTTCCAAAATTGAGACATATCTTCCTATTTATATGATTACTAGTTGGTTTTTGGAATTATAAATATGTAACTTTCCGGCATAAAAGTAACCTAAAATTAGAATTTCATGTGTCGTTTTCCCCTCTTCTTTTTGTTTCGGGCCGGTCAAATGGATACTATGTGTGCATCATGGTATGGCCGCCCGCATGCCTCTTCCCTGCAATGTCTGCACCTTCTAGCATTTGATTTCAATTTAGCCCCTGATTGCATTAGAGTCAATTAAAATTTACATATGGGCTAGCGGTAAGCTTTGTAGATCAGCGAGTAGGGCCGTGGACGGTAACGGTGTATTCCCTGGCAGGCGTTGTACAAAATAAGAAATTGCTACACTCCTTCTACTCTGTTAGAAGAATTTTGCACAGCTATAAACTTTGCCAAATCCGTTGGTGCCCAAGGAGGGCTTCGCAGATGCCATTCTTTAAAGGGACAATCTAAAAAAGCTAAGCTTTGTTCTTCCATTTGAAAGCTTTAGCAGAGGAGAAATGCTCCACATAACACATATAGTTTTTGAATTTAGGATCTGCCAGGGTTTTCCCTTACCGAATCTTAGATTTGCAAATGCAATTTGGGCACCGCATGTGACGTCCCCTACTCGTATACGGTGCACTCACCGTATACAAACAGGAGTTCATCCCCCATACCAGCTCCATACCAATACAGGGCCCTCCACATGACACTGCAACCGTGACGGGTTCCAGTGGGAAGAGTGAAGGGGTCATTTTACCCCGTCTCCCTCAGGGCCTACCTAGCTGCGGAAGCGTAAACATACATGTCAGTATATAGCATAAGCACATATCCACCTCGAAGGGTGGTCCATCACATCTGCATAAACAAGGTGAGCACAATACATATGGGGAGTCCTACCCAAGGCTCAGACTCAAGGGGTTGACTGACGGCTTGGGTCTCCAGAGTTCATTGCAGACAGAATTCATGGCAATGGAATTGGCTGGCATATGAACATGGCATAGGGTTGGCCACTCCATCCGCCCCTCCTGTGCACACTTTGCAGAGTAGGCTGAAAAGTGTCGGGACCTGACTGTAGCCCGCCGGATGCATAGCAAGGGGGCTATTCCTGGGTCTCATCCTCCCAGTTTCGATGGGGCAGGAAGGGATCGCTCCCTCCAGAGGTCTGCATGCCGACTCAAGGTGACTAGAGGGCCACTGCCCGTATTCGACTAAACCCACTAGAAAGTGTACACCACTTCACGGGTGTCGAGTCCATGCCCTACCCACACTCAGTGGTAAGCCATTAGACCCAGTCACTATGATCCCTGGTAGGCCTTACACACCAGAGAGATCGTTCAAGAGTCGGAACATGAACCTCCTTCTTAGCCAGTCTGGCCCCTTCACCCACAACCAGGTGTGGTTCTTGTGCACAGGCCGAATCTATATGGTGCTAGAGAGGCTAATCTAGGAGCATCTACTACCAAGCTTTAGGTCTCTACCCCCCTTCCCAATACAAGGAGTTCATAGAGATACATCATCCAAATACATCACAGCGGAACTAAAGAACAAGATCTAATCTATATCATAGAGTTAGGTTCTTTAGTTAGGGTCTGGTATCTAGAGATCTAGAAGGCTGCTATGGGCAATTTAATAGGCTAAACCTACTGATTCTATGACTGAAATAGGGTTTAGACTATTTAATTGGCCAAATACCTGATCCTTGAGTGGCTCCTCCTGACCTGAGCTCGACCATCTTGCTGAGACGCTCGAGTCAAGGGAAACTAATGGTGCAATTCTCTCAGGCAGAGTTTGGGAGGCGGTTTTGGCTCTTGGGGCAGCCAAAACAGAGCTCTAAAACTCTAGAAACGAAAAATGGGCAAGTTAGGGTTTCCCTTCCTAAATGGGTTGGCTAGGGTTTCCAATTATCCCCTTTAGGCATGTGGGATAATTGGGAATGGGCCCACTTGCCTTTAATGGCTAGGTGGCAAAATGTGCCCACATGGAAATGTGTGCCCACATTAATGTGTACATTGGAAAATGTGCACATTAATTGCACACTTGGGTATGGCCCACTTGGCATCAAGTGTCCACATGGAAATGTGTGCCCATATTAATGTGTACATTGGAAAATGTGCACATTAATAATTGCACATATTCCTTGCAAGTTGCCCCCTAGGGCTACCCACCTGGCTACACGTCGGCGTACACGTCAGTCGGAGTGGCTTGTACGCGTGACAAGGCAGTATAGTATACGTCCTGGGACCGTATACTGTCCTGGAACGTCACATTCTCCCCACCTTGAAATGATGCTGTCCGCAGCATCGTGGATCTCCCCACCTTGGGATCATCCTAACCTGCAATCAACCTGATACATACGATAAACTACTATAATACTTACACATTTATTAAGATTACCTTAAGGTAATATTTTTAGAACATTATCACGCCATTATATTATGAAATAACTTATCAATTCATAACATCTTTACGCAAGTTACTTGATAGTTTTACTTATCACGACAATTAAGTTTATCAAAATTTTAACATTTCATGTCTAACATTATTGTTCGAGGTACTCTTCATTCCTTGCAACACATTCCAACAAAATTTGTGTTGCAATTCTTCGTAGCTCGACCTCCTTGCCCTCCGGAGCGCTCTATTGGCCTGCAGGTCGACACTACGTTAGTACCATTTTAATTATTAATAAAATTTTGGTTATATAGTGACCACCCCACCTATCTACATGGATGCATGGCTCATCTCCCAGCGTAGGAAGAGGGTGAATCTTCCATTATGGCCGTGGAGACAGCGCCTATATGCCTATATGCCGCTCATGCCTACACCCTAGTTTCCCAGCGTGGAGGATAGGTCCTTCCCGTATATGGGGCGTGAAGGCCTGATTCCTCCTATCAAAGCATATATGGGGCTAGAGGTGCTTTTCCTATCAGTGCATTCTTTCATGACCTCCTTTCTCTCGAGGTCGTCTACTTCCGTGGGACAGAAGTAGACTTTCTAATCTACCTTCCACTCGCCCAAGCGGAAACGCGGTCATGCCTACATTGACATTACACCACGCCCTAGAGATCACCCTAGTGGTCTCATCATCGGTCACAACGCATGCGACCCATACCTAGCATAGGTGGCATGCGTAGATTAATCTTAACTATACATAGAATTACACAAATCGACATGCCTGAGCCGATTTCTTCGGAGATGACCTTGCCGTCCCATTGCTCCATAAACTGTGGGTATTGCTTTACTAGATCTTTCTTAAGTACCCATGTCGCATCTTCCACTGGTAAGTGTTTCCACTTGACCAAGTATTGGAGGAACTCCGACCTCCTTGTTTTCTTGAAAGCTTTATCAAGAATCAATTCTGGAATTATTTCCAGCTGCTCCTCCATCATTTCCAACAACGTTGGAGTGTCCAAGACTTCGTCTGAATTTGGAGTGTGCTTCTTCAACAAACTCACGTGGAAGACCTTATGAATCTTTAGGTGTGCTGGCAAGTCTAGCTTGTAGGATTGATTACCTACTCTCTTGACTATTCTGAAAGGTCCAGCCCACCTTGGAGCAAGCTTCTTGCAATTCCCGATCCTGAGCTTCGCCTGCTTCACCTTGATCTTGAGCCAAACATCATCTCCAACTTTGAACTCTCTGACTGTTCGATGCTTGTCGGCGATGCTCTTTTGTTGACTTCTTGCTGCTAGCAGATACCCTCGAACCTCTTCCACGAGCTGCTGCATGTCGGCCAACATCTGCTGCGAAACTTCCACTTTTGACACGGGGTTGTGCCAAGTGTCCGGAGTTAGGCACTGATCGCCGTAATTAATCATAAACGGCGACATTTGGGATGATTCTTGCTTGGTGCTATTGTATGCAAACTCCACCAAGTGAATAAATTCTTCCCACATATCTTGCTTATTCCAGACGTAGTTTCGTAGCATGTCTTCCAAAATCCTGTTGGTCCGCTCCGTTTGGCCATCCGTCTGAGGATGATATGTCGTGCTCATGGATAGCTTCGTCTGAATGGTCGCAAAGAGGTCTTGCCAGAAGGCACTCATAAACTTCGGATCCCTGTCGGAGATAATCTCCCTTGGCATGCCGTGAAGCCTGAAGATCTCTTTGGTGAAGAGCTTCGCTGTATCCATAGCCGTATCTGTGGTCCTGCAAGGCACAAAATGTGCCATTTTCGACAACTTGTCGACCACTACCATCAAGGCATCCTTTCCTCTTACTGTTCTTGGAAGCCCTGTGATGAAATCCATGCTGATCACCTCCCACTTAGCGTTTGGCGCCGCTAGTGGCTCTAATGCTCCTGGAATTCGAAGCTGCTCTGCCTTCGTCTGCTGACATAGCTGACATTCTCTGATGTAGCGAGCTACTTGCTTCTTCATTCCTGGCCAATAATAGCTGCTGCGCACTTTGAAATATGTTTTCATGAATCCCGCATGGCCAGCTATTGGGCTGTTGTGCGTGTCATGGAGGATCAATTTCCTTACGCCCGATGATTCGGGTACGCACAACTTGTTCTTATGGTATAACAGGTTGCCTTCCTTCTTATAATGTTTAAAGACTTCCCGCTCCTTATCTGTTCTAGCCTCCCTAGAGAGGCTTGCCCATACTTCCTTGAAATCCACATCCGTTGGCAAGGACTCCTCAATCTTCTTACCAAAGTCGCTGAAGACCGTCGAAATTGCATTGCAATGCACTCTAGTTGTCAGGGGATGCCTTGAAAGCGCATCCGCTACCACATTGAGCTTCCCTGGCTTGTAAACTATATCGAAGTCATACTCTTCAAGGAACTCCATCCACCTTCTCTGCCTCAGATTGAGGTGTGGTTGCGTGAATACATACTGGAGGCTCTGATGGTCTGTATCCAATTGGAACTTCCTTCTCAAAAGATAATGCCTCCAAATTCTTAATGCTCTGACAACCGCAAGCAATTCCTGATCGTGGGTGGGGTAGCGCGTTTCGGCGTCGTTCATCTTCCTGGAATCATACGCTACCACACGCTCTTCTTGCATGAGCACTGCACCTGTAGCTATCTTACTCGCATCTGTCGCCACAAGCTTGTCTTTCTCCGGGTCCGGCAGGGTTAAGACTGGGGCGGTTGTTAAAGCTTCCTTCAACAATTCAAACCCTACTTGGGCTTTCTTGTGCCAATGCTCTGCCCAATCTTTCACCTTCTCCGCCCTCGTCAAGTCTGTTAATGGGGCCGCTATCTTAGCAAAGTTCTTCACGAACTTCCCTCAGAGTACCACCTTTAGGCCGAGAAAACTCCTGACTTCATGCACATTCTTCGGCGCCGGCCAGTGAATGACGGCTTCAATTTTGGCAGGATCCGTCGAGATTCCTTTTGCTGAGATCACATGACCCAGGTATTCCACCTTCTCTCATAAGTGACGACACGACAACTTGGCGTAACCGATGCCTCTTCAACTTCTCTAGCACTCTCCTTAAGTGTTGTACGTGCTCTTCAAGGGATCTGCTATACACCAAAATGTCATCAAAGAATACAATCACAAAGGTGTCTAAAAACTCCCTGAAGATGTCATTCATGAACCTCATGAACGTCGCGGGGGCATTCGATAAGTTTAAAAGGCATTATCGTGAACTCATAATGCCCATACCGCTGTTCAAGGCGTCTTGTGGATATCTTCTTCCTTTATCCCGACCGATGATAGCCCCACTTAAAGTCGATTTTGAGAAGACCTTTGCACCTTGGAGTTGATCCATCAAGTCATCTGATCCGGGGGGCGCATACTTGTTCTTAATGGTGTGCTTGATCAATCGCCTATAGTCTATGCACATCCTTAAACCGCCATCCTTCTTCTTTACAAAGAGAATGGGTGCTCCAAATGGCGAGACACTATGTCTAATGAAGCCTAGGTCGAAGCAACTCCCCAGTAATTGTTTCTTCAGTTCCGTCAACTCCTGCGCCATTCTCGTATGGAGCCTTTGCTTATCGGCTTTGTTCCCCGGTTCGAGTGCTATCTCACACTCGACTCTATAAGGAGGAAGCCGCTTGATCTCATCTCGAAAGAGATCATGGAACTCCGTGATCAGCTTAGCTATTTGCTTCGCAACTTGCCGAGCACCCCGCCTTTTTTGCTTTCTTCCACTCGCTCATCAATCTCAAGCTTGAAGATGTATGCCACCTCGCTTTGATGCACTTGAACAGCCGCTAGAAGACATGCAATCGCATGATGGGAACAATTTCTTTACCTCGCGGATCTCAATGATCTTGCCGTCGGGTGTTGGGAAGGTCACCTTCCGCTTTTCCACAATCGATAATGGCCCCCGCTGGTCCAAGGTACTCCATTCCTATGATCAAGTCGTGCTTGCCATGCCCATTACTTCTGCCCCATCCGGATATTAATCCCCGCAAGTCGATGTCGGTTAATTCTCTTGCCCGCCGTCGCCTTCTTGCTCCACTTGCTAAGACAACGGGCCTTGGTTTTGACTTTAGTGGTTTCAACTTCAACATTTGAACCATTCTGGGGGATGCAAAGTTATGGCTACTTCCTGAAGTCTATCAAGACTATGAAGGACTTGGTCTTGGCCTTCCCTACCGTGGAAATTACTTTATCTTGGCTCTCTTGCTCTTGCTCAGTATTGCGGCAAAGATATGACACTCACCACAATGTAGTCGCGGGCTTCGCCGCCGCCGCCGCCGCATGTGGTGTCCCAATCTCCCAACTCGCTAGTGCCGCACTCATGACGTAGGGGCGCTTCGGCCGCCCTATGGCCTGGCTGGAAGCACACAAAGCAAAGCCGCTTTTCTATGCACTCCTCTTTTTTCCTTGGGCATCACCGCAAAAGGATCGCCTTTGCTTTGGAGTAGTTTGACCCTCCCGCTTGTCCTTGAAGGACACTTGCTTCTTCTCCTGCCCCCCCTGGGTTGCCACCATATGGGGCTCTAGCCGACTGGACCGGCTGCCCTAGGGCTATAGCTTCTGTCGCCTTTGCCTTTATCCCGGAAATACTGCTGCCTCGCCCGCTATTCGAGGTCCCGCCCCTTGCAAGCTTATAGCCTTGGACTCGCTTTTGATAATCGTCTTAGGGTTTATTGCCCTCACAAGCTTGCGGATCTCCTCATTCAAATTTCAATATAGCTTTCTCGCATGCTTCTCACCCAATTTTGGCACATCTGACCTCGACCTCATGAATTCCTCTCAGATACGACAGATTTGTTTCCAGGTTAACCTCAGAGAACTGGCTGCATCATCTTGGACTTATGTTCCCTTGGGGCGTAATGGCGCTTTGAAGGCTTTAGCAAACTTTACGAACTTACAAGCATCCCCGCTAAGCCATGTGCCTTTGCATAACCCTTCCACCAAATCGTGCGGCTCCTTTCAAGTTGGCTGTTGCCACTCTGCCTTTGTCTTTATCCTTCATGCCATAAGCATTGCCGTACTCACTCATTTCGTCCAGCCATGCCTCTGCTTCTAATCCTGACCTGTTCTCCCCCGAGAACTGTTCCAGTTTCTGGGCCTTCCATACATTGCCCAAGCACGAGAATCTACCTTCTTCTCGGTAGTCGAGGCCACGTGTCCCTTTGTCGTCCCTCTATGGCATCCCTCTGCCTTGCATCTGCAGTGTTCCTCTGCCTTGCGTCTGTTCGGTCCTGGGCCTGCTCTTCGTCTTCCTCGGAGTCGGAGTCTGAATCTGAGCTTGAGTCGGAAGATTCCGGGCTGGAGGATCTCCTTCTCTTGCTCCTCTTCTTGTCCCTTCCTGCTCTCCGAGCTGATGCTTACTGCAAGCCAGTGTTGCCCACCCGAACCTGCTCACGCTTTAGCCGGGCTAGCAAGGCCTTTATCTGCTCAAGGTCCGTCCTTATCTGGGATATTTCCTCTTCTGGGGTCATGGGTCCAAATTCCTCAAACAGGTTCCTTGCCGGAGGTGGCCTGGGCGGACTCTGTTCTTCCCTAAGGTCTTGGCGTTGTCGTTCCCCTGAGCCTAGGCCTCTAACTGCATACACAAATAATTCATCGCTATACAGTTAGTTTTACTTGTTCCTTTGCATTATATGTGGTTTGTTGGCATAGTTGTGGAACGAAATATATCAACAAAACATTTAAGGTGCAAAAGAAATTATATTTATATTATATAATATTTTGGTACAAAAAGTCTCCGGGATCAAGAGTCTAACTAGTCTTGAAATCGCCGGTAGGACGGGTTGTCCTCAAGGAACTTCTTAACTTGGGCCGTTCCTACCGAATGACCCAAGTTCCTGATGACGCTTGCTGACGAGCCGCCCTGCAAGGCTCTCGCCAGCTCTTCCACCCTGCGGTCGGTTGTAAGGGCCGCGGTCACCGCCAATCTCGCCTGTCGTCGATGAGGTATGGCGAAGTCGAAGAGGTCAAGTGCCATTGCTCTCTTGACTAGGACAGCATAGTCGACGTTTGCCGCTATCCGAGCATGCCTGCCGAAGCCTGAGAGTGCAATCAGCATGAACACTCCTTCTTCACCTCTGGGGCTGAACTTGCGGTGTATCACTGCTATTCTCCCATCTAGCAGCAGCGGCAGGTAGTACCTCAGGGATCTGTCGTTGTGCGTCGCGGATGATTCTCCACTTGTTTGGCCTCCTGCTCTATGCCGTCCGGCGTATTCGTCGACCTCTATCTCGGTGAGCTCCCGGTAGTCTTCAATTGTGGAGTCGACTCGCCTGAGGTCGATTCCTGCTCCTCTTGATGGAGGTGGTGTCGAAGGCCTTGGCATTAAAATGCTCGTGGTCTTCCCACGAATCCCCATCTATTTCTGGAGGGCGAGGAATTCCTCCTCTGTTGGCAGCTCTTGCTCCTCCATCATTTGCCTGATGCTGCTGTAGGCCTGGATGTCGGAAGTCGACTCTCTTGTATAGGTGTCGGCTTCCTTCACTTGAAGCGGAAAGTCTGAGACTCCCCAGACGATGAAGTCGTCCATGTCGGTCTGCCGCAGTTGGTGGAGCAGTTCATCCAATCTGAGCTCCCTCTCCCTGCATTCGGGAAGGTTCTGGATATCGCTGAGGAGTAGATACTCCTCTCCGTTGATGATGATAGGGGCTAGGCTTGTGATGCCTAGCCCAAGTGGGGGAGCAACTCTGATGTTCTGCCGGCTCTGCGCGAAGTTGATCAGCTCCTGTTCTGCTTGTTGCCGTTCCTCCTCTGAGTCGAGCTCCGTGTACTTATCGTCGTCCGACTCCTCTTCTTCTTTCTCTTCTCCTTCCCGCGCTCTTGCGTCGATACCGAAAAATCTGCTCCTCTGCTTACCTTTGCTATGGGGTCCACCTCCATCTGGAGGGATAGAGGTTGCCCCCATTGGGTTTTCGGCGCCGTGGGATAAGAACATAGCTAGGGCGGGCGGTGTAGGAGAAATACTTGGTCCCCGCTGGTCGTCAATGGGACCATGTAGTCCGGCAGCCTCTACTTTGTTAGTTAAGTACTTGGCGATGTTGGGGACATCACCCAAGGTCGCTTGAAGGGATGGTAGGGAACGAAATATCCTATGCAAGGGGAACCTCAACAAGGGAGGGTCCTACCCTAGCTTGAAACTCGCTAACACTTGCCTATATGTCGGGTTGCATTTAGCGAGCTTGATATCAATTTCTTTCCCAAAGACTTGAAGATGTCGGTGACATCCACCTCGGCAAAGATGGGCACATCGGGCGTTGTACCATCGCCTCAAGTCGCCAAGGGCCATTGATCTAGCGAAGAAGAGAGTATCGAATGGATGCGTATGCCCTCGGGGAGCTGGAAGATCGCCCTAAGCAAAGGGAGAGCAAACTTGCGGGGGTGCTAAATTAGAAATGGAGGACCTATTTATAGAAAAAAAGGGGAAACCCTAATTTTGGACGACCTAAAATTTTTTGGAATTGGGTGATTCTACACTATAAGGAGGTGCAATTGCAAGTTTGAAGACTACTTTTAGGGTTTAGGCATGCTAAGAACAACCGAAAAGACCTATTGCAAATGACCGGAGATCATCTAGGTATGACGTGGCAAGAGATTGGTCGGGTTCTCACGCTAGCCCCTGCACCGATAATGGGAAGTTCATTTTCCGCCTCGGCGCCGACGTGTGAGACACATGGGGTCTAAATGGGCTAAACTTGATCAGTTTGGGTGATCTCGAGGGTGTAATTCTACTTAACTTTCGTCGAAAGAAGGCGCAATTGACCCCTTATTTGATCAATTTGGAGTAGTTTTGGGCCAATTTGGGCATGGTCTCACACGTTGCGCCCAGCCCGAAAATGAGATTCTCATTTCCTGTCCTGGCACGACGTGTGAGACATCGTCTCAATTTTGCTCAAAAACTCCAATTTGATCAAAACAAAAGCTAGAATTCAGTTTCTTAACCTATTTAAACAAGATTAGGCACATTATTTACACAAAAAATTCCTTATATTGACAAAAATGTTCATTATTTACAAAGAGTTCAAGGGCGTTCTCCCTTGATGTGCCTAGCTAAGTGCATATCCTGCCTCATAAGCGTGACCCTCTTCGCGTGAACTGTGCAGGCCGTTGAATCTTCAAAGTGCTGCACTATTTTTGCCTCTGCTGCCTCCTGTAGGCACAGCAACATTTCATCGGTCACCCGCATGTCCGTGTTGTACTCCTGCATCACTTCTCGGACCAAGCGTTGAAATGGTGCCCGGGGGATCAAGAGTCCGTAACTTCTCTGGAAGTGCCGGATTTTCTTGAGGGCTCTGTTCTCCAACTTTTTCCTGCCGGCCCGCTTCTTTCCTGGTGCTCTGGGAGGCTTGGGCTTCGGTGGCGGCGGCTTCAGGGTCTGGCTTCTTGTCGGGTGTCCGCCTTCAATCGTTCTCACCCTGTGCTCCTGGTAATAGGCATTGTATGCCTCCCACTTCACCATGTAAGCATTGTGCTCCTTGATCCTCTTCTGATAGACCTTGACGAGGTCTATCACATATGCCTCCCGTTGTGGCCGTGGGGCTTTGACCCTATCCCATGTCGGGAACGGTGGGGGCTTCTGTGGCTGTCCGGGCTAATCCTGCTCAGGTGCTACCTGCTAGGGAACTTCCTCCTCCACGACCGGGGGTTTTGAAGAACTTGCCCCCTCAGTGTTGGGCACGTAGTCTTCGTCCGAGTCGTCGGTAGAAGGCGGGGTCTCGTCGCCTGATGGCTCATTGATGGTGATCCCCGTTCCTCGCTTACCAACCTTCACAACCCTTTTGTTGCCCGCCTTGATGCCTTTTGCCTTCTTCTTCTTCGGCTCACCGGCTGTGGTTGGGTTGTCCTCCCGTCTCTTTGTCCTCCTCTCTCGACGCCGCTCCCTGTCTTCGTACTTGCTGATGAAGCGCGCAAGGTCTTCTTCTTCCGCAAGGGTAAGCTTCGGCGGCTGCTGCTCATCAGGTACTACATGCTCCGGTACCTCCTTGCTCGTTCTTTCTTCCTCGGCAATCTCTTCGAGGATCTGGTGCATAATGTCCGGACGCTCCTCGCCTATGACTTCCGTCTGGCCGCTCCGGTCCGAGTCTGCTTCCTCACTATCCGCCTTGCCGAAGAAGGCGTTCTTGGAGTACCCTCTCAATCGTATGCGGTCGCCGGGCGCTGGAGGATTCGCTTTCTGAGGCTTCCTAGCAAATGCTTTTGTGCGGGCCATCTTTGATGGTTCGTCGATCGGAGCTAAGCGCCAGAAGATCGCCTTGGCGAACACGAGCAAAGTTCTAAGGAAAGAACGCGGAAATGGGAGGGGTCTAGGTCTATTTATAGGTGTCATTTTTTTGGTCACTTTTAAACTACCTTTTTGGGTTGCCTAAAACATCTAAAACACCTAATTAAGCAAGGTCTCACACGTTGCGTCTATCCCAAAAATGAAAAAGTCATTTCCTGTCCTGGCGCGACGTGTGAGACATGGTGGGACCCACTACTAAATTTTGTACTTTTTAAACATGTGACATGCCAATTCTACTGATTCTTAGCTTAAAATTAGAATTATCAAGTTATTTTACTGTGATTCATGACATTTCTTAATGTTTCAAAGTGAATGTTCATCGCGTTTCTGTTCAAAATGAGAATCTCATTATCCGTCTCCGGCGCCGACGTGAGACCACCCTACTTTTTGAAGGTTGGCTCACCAATTTTAGTCTTTTATGTTTTCGCTCATTTTAACCACATTAACTTAAAGATAAACTACAAAAATGAGAAAACAATTTCCCATTTTTCGAGGTTTAAGGATCCTATTAAGTTAGTGCTACTGGGAGCATGGTCGATGCTTTGCTCTTGGTCACCAAGAACATTGCTCGATACCACCGCGGACGCTCCCTACTCGTGATATCACGTGCACTCACCGTATACAAACAGAGTTCATCCCCCATACCAGCTCCATGCCGATACAGGGGGCCCTCCACATGACACTCGCAACCGCGGATTCGGTTCCCAAAGTGGGAAGAGTGAAGGGGTCATTTTACCCCGCCTCCCTCGTGGCCTACCTAGAAGGCGAAGCGTAAACATACATGTCGTAAGATATAGCATAAGCACATATCCACCTCGGGGGTGGTCCATCACATCTGCATAAACAAGGTGAGCACAATACATATGGGGAGTCCTACCCAAGGCTCGGACTCAAGGGGTTGGATCACGGCTTGGGTCTCCGTGAGTTCATTGCGCATGCAATTCATGGCAATGGATTTGGCTGGCATATGAACATGGCATAGGGTTGTCCACTCCATCCGCCCCTCCCATTGCACACTTTGGTAGTAGGTGAAAAGTGTCCCTCGATCAGAAATTCACGGATGCATAGCAAGGGGCTATTCCCTGGTCTCATCCTCCCAGCTCGATGGGGGGTGAAGGGATCGCCCCTCCGCAGGTCCGCATGCCCGACTCAAGGTGACTAGAGGGCCACCGCCTGCATTCCACTAAAACCCACTAGAAAGTGTACACCACTTCACCCGGTGTCGAGTCCATGCCCTACCCACACCTCGGTAAGCCATTAGACCCGGGCCACTATGATCCCCGGTAGGCCTTACACACCGAGAGATCGCTCAAGAGTCTAACATGAACCTCCTTCTTAGCCAGTCTGGCCCCTTCACCCACAACCAGGTGTGGTTCTTGTGCACAGGCCGAATCTATATGGTGCTAGAGAGGCTAATCTAGGAGCATCTACTACCAAGCTTTAGGTCTCTACCCCCCTTCCCAATACAAGGAGTTCATAGAGATACATCATCCAAATACATCACAGCGGAACTAAAGAACAAGATCTAATCTATATCATAGAGTTAGGTTCTTTAGTTAGGGTCTGGTATCTAGAGATCTAGAAGGCTGCTATGGGCAATTTAATAGGCTAATTCTACTGATTCTATGACTGAAATAGGGTTTAGACTATTTAATTGGCCAAATACCTGATCCTTGAGTGGCTCCTCCTGACCTGAGCTCGACCATCCTGCTGAGACGCTCGAGTCAAGGGAAACTAATGGTGCAATTCTCTCAGGCAGAGTTTGGGAGGCGGTTTTGGCTCTTGGGGCAGCCAAAACAGAGCTCTAAAACTCTAGAAACGAAAAATGGGCAAGTTATGGTTTCCCTTCCTAAATAGACAAGGGGTTGGCTAGGGCTTCCAATTATCCCCTTTAGGCATGTGGGATAATTGGGAATGGGCCCACTTGCCTTTAATGGCTAGGTGGCAAAATGTGCCCACATGGAAATGTGTGCCCACATTAATGTGTACATTGGAAAATGTGCACATTAATTGCACACTTGGGTATGGCCCACTTGGCATCAAGTGTCCACATGGAAATGTGTGCCCATATTAATGTGTACATTGGAAAATGTGCACATTAATAATTGCACATATTCCTTGCAAGTTGCCCCCTAGGGCTACCCACCTGGCTACACGTCGGCGTACACGTCAGTCGGAGTGGCGTGTACGCGTGACGAGGCAGTACAGTATACGTTCTGGGACCGTATACTGTCCTGGAACGTCACACCGCAGGTGCCCGTATTGGAAATATAACATGCAAGGAATAAAGTGACGGAGCAAGACAAAGAGAACGAGACAGAAGGAACACAAGGTAACCCCAAAGTGAATGTATAATTCATGAAGAGTACATGCTCTTATATACAATAATGAAGGGCTAATAGGCAAAGACCCTTTTAGCTCCATGAACTATCAATAGACAAAGGCTAAGATTGTATGGATGTATTATAAATACATTCCAACATCCCCCCTACAATCTAGGTCTCTTTGTATAACAAAATAAGTAGCATGTATCTTCGAGGGTGAGATCAAATGCACAATGTATGATGTATGTCCCCCCTGTAAAAAAAACCATTTGTGGGAATCAAAAGGAAAAAACCTGAGCTCCCTCTGAGAGTATATTCATAGCATGCAAGAAGTGCTTTTTGTAAATAGATCGGCGATGTATTCGAGGGTGAAGGAAAATCGCCCATAAAAATTGATATAGTCCTTGACCCGAAGATAATGTTGTTGTCATGCCCGTTTTTTCTATGAAGAATGACGTAAAAATAATAAGATTAGATTTGTAGTTAAAAAGAATAATAAATTCAACTTCTTAAAGGTGAAGAATATATAATAGCATATGGGATCCATGCTTTCAAAAATGTTCACCGCATAGCATGATATATGATTAAAATTTATATTAGCATATATTATGGAGAATATCACTCCATTGTTGTCATAAATAAAAAAACAACTTATATTAGCATATGGGGAATATATCGCCCATTGTCGCTATAAATATATCGCCCATTGTTGTCATAGATAAAAACTTGTATTAGCATATAGAAAATGCCACACATTACTTTCATAAAAGAAAATTTGTATTAGCATATGGGAAATGTCACTCCATTGCGCTCAAAGATTTGATAAATCACATGGCTTTTCCTTGATATTTCAAAACTTTAATAAATCACATGGCTTTTCCATGATGTTTCAAAAATTTGATGAATCACATGGCTTTTCCACGATATATCAATTTAATCTTGTGAAAATCCTATGGTGCTTTCAAATATTTTATAAATCACATGGGTTTCCCATGATGTTTCAAAAAATTTGATAAATCACATGGCTTTTCCATGATGTTTCAATTTAATCTTATGACTTTTCTATGGTTCTCAATAATCACATGGCTTTCCCACGATGTTTTGAAATAACCTCATGATTTTTCCTAATTTGCAAGTAATCAGATGGTTTTTATTTCCATGGTTTTGAATTCTATCATATTTAGCAAAACATATCAGTCTGTATTCATGACTCCAAGAAGAATTCATACCTTTACATCAGATAGTTTCATCATATTCAATAATCTTGTCATGTTTTAAATGTGCAATAATAAGTAATGTGATAGTAATCTTCCAATAAAAAACCAACATCTCTAGGAATGGAAGGTGGCACCACGGCAACAGGAGTCGAATTTGAGGAAAAACAAAGGTTATAGACTATAAATAAAACAAAGCATATCGCAGAGAATCATTCTTTCTTAGAAGTCTAAATAAAACAAAGCATATCACATAGAATCATTCTTTCTATTTCTAATGAGTTTTTTGCAACAATAATTGTTCATTAAGAAGATATAGTTTATTATAAAAAAGGAACTGAATATTCAATATGAATATTACTTTCTATCATTTTTTTCTTCTGCAGTCTTAAAACAAGGTTAATCAATAAAACATCAATAACTCAAAAAATAATTCTTTTTAACTGATTTTTGTTGCCACATAAACTAGACTTTGCGAGCTTTTCAAAATTTCTTAGATCATAGAAATTCGAGCTATATTAAGAGAGCTACGTCCTTCCAAATGTGATCTATTATTTTATTTTTTACCTACGACTTTCTACTTTTGCTCTTTGCATCATCATAAATTAGTTCTCTCACAATTAGAATTTTATACTTTTAATTTGCTATCAATATGTATGCATTATGGAAAGAAGAAAGATGGTCGTTGTTATCTTCGTGTTACCTTTCATCTTTCGTCTGAAGCTCCTTTAAGGCTTTTGTTTCGACAAAAAGTTTTTCACAATTTTGCAAAGATCCATGAACTCGAACCAGGCTCTGATACCATGTCGAACCAGGCTCAGAACGAGGCAAAAGAACACAAGGTAATCCCAAAGTGAATGTATAATTCATGAAGAGTACATGCTCTTATATACAATAATGAAGGGCTAATAGGCAAAGACCCTTTTATCTCCATGATCTATCAATAGACAAAGGCTAAGATTGTATGAATGTATTATAAATACATTCCAAATGTACCGCCTTAACTTCGAGATGGATCTATCCACTTGGCCATAGTCCATCACCATGTAATTAGATATATACAGTTAGTAATGTTTTTTTACATATCAAATTGGCCTGAGGATATATATTTGTGAAGGAAATTGTGGATGGATTAAAGAATCTTACGCGCTTGCCACAGAGAAAGTCTCAAATTCAGAGACATTGGATGTTTCAATGCACAGGGCTTGTCTCAAGATTTTTGGCAAGCACAGTATGAGCTGCATCAAATTCTGCAAAGTTGCCTCAGGTTGTGGGTTCTTTTGCAACTTTAATTTCAGCAATTTTCGGCAAGCACAGTATGAGCTGCATCGGATTCTGTAAAGTTGCCTCAGGATCTGTGGGTTCTTCTGCAACTCTAATTTCGGCACATGGAGTTGGGAATGTTGGTCACAAATTAAGGACATGGAGTCACTGTAATATGATTGCTAAGGCCAAATTGTGCGTTGAGCAACCTCCCGCAGCAGCAACGCTAGCTAAGAATTATGGCATCCATCTACCTCTGGCATGCCCCCAATTTTGAACCTGTGCTTCTCGGCCATGGCTTAGTGAGACGTTTGCCACAGTTCAGGTAGGTCTATTGCTTAAATTGAAAGCAAATTGTGCAAATTTTGAACCTCAGAGATCGAGATTGACCTCTACAATTTTGTGGTATATAGATCTAAATTTGGGTGTGAATTCATCGATTGTTGGGTCGAATTCTTGAATCCGAGACACAGAGAATGGAAAAGCCAAAGCAAGGACAAATGTTTTATTTCAAACGACGTTCTATTTTTTTAAACAAGGCATACAAGCAGTGTGACGTTCCAGCATAACATACGATCTGAATAAGTATATTATACTGCCACGTCAACCTCGTATGTTGCGTATGTATATTAAACATATGCAATTAAAACCCCCTTGCCAAGTGGCAATACCCCATTTGGTCCCTTCGGACCTAAAAGTTCATGTATAAGGGACAAATGGGAAAACCCTAAACCTTTCCCCTTTTCGCATTTTGGCTTCCCTGAGCCATTTCGGCCAAGCCAAGCTGCCATTCCGCATTGCCAGACGCCGTTGAGCCGCCTTTGCACATTAGATCCATCAAGAGCAGCAGTCTTTAGCAAGAACAACGGCATGGACGTGATTCGGGGAGCTGGAGCAAGCCAAGGATCAGGTAACCTGCGATTCTGTTGTGCAAAGCTGACTCCTAGCCCGGCAATGAGCTAGGATAGTATGTTAGATCAGTCCTATCAGCCTTGTAGATCCTAGGTCACCAGCCGTAACAAAAGAACCTAACCATGTATGTTTAGGTAAGATAGATTATATCTTATTCAGTATTTCAGTTCTTGATGATGATAATGATGATGATGTTCCATTCTATGCTCTCCTGTGTATGTGGAAGGGGAGGTAGAGACCCTGAAACCTTCAGTAGCAGATGATCCTGGATAACTTCATTAATGCGGCCCGTGTACAAGAGCCCGCCTGGTTGTGGGTGGTGGGGCTAGACCGGTGGAATAAGGGGGACTTGTCCCATCACTGATTGGTCCCTCTGGTGTGTAAAGCCTACAGGGGATCTAAGCGGGCTAGGCTTAATGGTTTGCCACTACGTGTGGGCAAGGCATGATCTCGACACCTCTTGGGTGACGCGTCACCTTCACTGAATTGGAGCTCTATGAATGCATACATTGTGTCTCTTCCATTACAGAAGTCACAATTATCACTGAATTGGAGCCCTATGAATGCATACATTGTGTCTCTTCCATTACACGTTCCACAAAGATATTCTGCTCTACATCTTCTTCTCCTGTGCACATGCGTTTAGTTTTCGGACATCTAAGAGGTCTACATATGGCTAGTGGTAACATGCCTCTAATAATGCCTCTAATAGCATCATCTAATGTTAACTACAGGAAACACTAGCTCCTTGTAAGTGTTACAACAAGACTGTGTAAGGGTATTTTAGTAATTAAGTTTGATATATATGACATTTTGATAATTAAATTTGATGTAGATTCATCAAAATTAATATGTAATGCCATTTTGGTAATTAAATTTAGTGCGTAAAGGTATTTTAATAATTAAATCAAAATTAGCATGTAATGCCATTTTGATAATTAAATTTAGTTTGTAAGGGTATTTTCTACACATATATAAGTCAGTTTCCTATTTCTGTTTTTTGTCCACAGAATTTTTCTGCGCCGCAATCGATCTGAATGTTTAGTTGCCACGTATTTTCTCTTCCTCCAAGATCTTGACGCCTAACAGAGAAGCCCGATCCATTTGTCCACAGATCGCAGAAGCAATTCTGCATGTTTGAGACTCGGAGAGTGGGGATAGGCGCCGGAATTGGGTCAAGACACATTGGATCATTGATATCACACCGCTTGCGTGCTGTTTTGGGTTCCCTCGTGGCGTAATGCAAAACCCGCAATTATTCCCCGTGCTTGCAAACCCTCTAGATAGAAAGTTGGAGATGGCTTAATCCCCTAATAGCCATTCATTGCTAAACATGCCCGCCGGAGATCCCTCCCCGAATAGCCCTCAAGCGCATTAGATGGATTTGACGGCAGCCATAGCAAGCTCCTGCCCCCTTTTACTCCAATGGCGATGGCATTGTGCTAATCTTCAGCGTATCGGCATGCCTTGAGCACGACCTTACTTGGATGTTGAGGATTCAAATGCAAGAGTTTGAAGCAAGTTTCTTGCTTCTTTTAAGTGGGTTGTAAATATCAGGATTTTCGTGAAAATTTTACTTTGCTAGCTTTAGATGGATGGGGGATGTGATTCTTGCAGATGGCGATGAAGCCGTGCATGCTGGCCGGATTTAAGGGAAAGCTAAACCGTAGATTAGCCCGTGTTCTACCTTCAAAAATGTTTTAGTTTAGCATGAAGAAGGACCTCAGGCTGCCAATTGATCTTTTGTATGATCCATTTCGATCGGCCGAAAGGTAATTTCTCACATCGGGCCGAGTAGGTTCAGCTACTCTTAAGATGATTCAGATGCATGGGAATAATAGATTTAGGGCAATTTTGGCTTCTTCTTTTTTTGTGGCGTTGTCCCTTAATTTTGTGCCCTAATTTTGATTGCAGGAGGTTGAAGAAATAGAAAATGGACCGCAGCAAAGGAAGGAGTAAATGGATATTGTTCAAAGGTCGGTTTTTTGTTGAATTGATCGCGATATGTGCTATCTATACCTTTAATTTGGTGCAATCTTGAAGCTTACTATAAGCAATTCGGAGCAGCAAGGCGGCATTAGGTCAGTGTATCAGATTATATCCTTAGTTTCTCCTTTGTTTGTGCAAGTACAGTGCTGGAATACAGTCTTAATTTGCTTTTTTTTATTCTATCTTCATTTGTTGCTAGGTGATAATGTGGAAGTGTAGGAGAAAGTCACAAAGTTTTTAAATGTAATGCTTTTCAAAGATGTGGCTCCATGGACTGTGATGGTTTCAAGTTATGCTCACCGAAAGGACAGTGTTGAAGTAGTAAAGTTGTTTAAGATGATAAAAGTGGTTTAGAATTGAATCAGGCTACCTATGTTAGCATTTTAAGTTTTCATGCTTGTGCGGGCGTAGAACAAGCAAACCAGGTTCATGCAAGTATCAGAAAGCTTGGATAGAAATTAGACATTAGTATGAAAATGTCATCCTCGATACGTATGCAAACTACAGGGATGTTGAAGATGCCCGGCAGAGTATTTGACAAGATGGTTATGATAATGTGGTCATGGAATAACATAATTGAAGATTATGCAATATCATGATTGCAGGATATAATAGATGTATCTACTTAAGCCTCTTAGAGGTTTTAAGTGCCTTTATCAATACAAGTGTTTTTAGCCTCTATTGAAGATTGGAAACAAATGTGGATTGACGAATGTGAACTTAAAAGTTTCATAAGTTTACAGCATTACACCTTCCCATCCCTCTTTTACGAGCATAAGGTGTAGTTCTGCGCAGCTTGGACGCAGCTTTTCTCAAGCAATATCAACCGCCTGACTAAGCCTAGAACCAAATTTAAAGCTAAGCTAAAGCTGTAGCCCCAGCCTCTTCCTGATGACAAATTCATCTTACTTATTTTATGTTTCTGCAAGTCGTAAGGTTCTTTTTCTCCTAAATGCAACTGAAAAGGCTTTCCCATTTTGCTGATTCTAGTCTTTTAAGTGACAAAAATATATTGTTTGAATAAGTACATTGATCTTTTATGTGCTTCCTATTTTAATAATTGTAGCCCTTGAAGTACTAAATAAGGGAGACTATGGAACTCAAAGTCTTGGTTACATTTGTGCTAGCATTTGATACAATTCTTGCTATAATCTGACATGGATAGTCTTCCTCTTAGGGAACTATTATTTGATGCTCACATACCATATTTATTTAGTAAGTATACTATATCCCTAAGCACAAGGAGTAGGCAGCATCTTTCATTCTGAAGGAGTCAATAGTTGTACCTACATTCGCATTTACCATTTTTTGCCTCTTGCATAGAATTTGTTGTATAGGAGTCCCATAGCCTTACTTTAAAGATGAGCAGAAATGAAAAGATTTTGCACCTTGCATAGAATTTGTCGTACGTAGAGGAGTCGTAGCCCTACTTTAAAGATTTGCCAAAGATGTGTGGAAATAGAAAGATGTAATAAGAGCACACTTTTAGATGTGAAATAGAAAAGTATTACATCATGTGTCTATACTTAGCAAATCTTTTGATACGGTAAATTCTCTTTACCATCTCAATGCACTTTTACCATGTTCTATTCTCAACATTTAGTCTCACTTTTGTAACCACACATGACACTCGATGGCCCGCCGCGATAAATTTCTTGTAATAATTAAGTTTGATGCGTAAAGAAATTAATAATTGAGTC
Organism: Isoetes taiwanensis; assembly: GCA_021234155.1. Taxonomy (NCBI): domain Eukaryota; kingdom Viridiplantae; phylum Streptophyta; class Lycopodiopsida; order Isoetales; family Isoetaceae; genus Isoetes; species Isoetes taiwanensis. The sequence continues at coordinate 736,157 of JAJEKV010000120.1, read as the reverse complement.
AAGGGCATGTTGATAATTTTGAAATATAAACTCATAAGGGCATTTTGGTAGTTTTGGACGTTAAAAAAACTATTCTATTCTATTCTATTCCTAAAATAAATTCCCCCAATTCACTAAGGCATGCATATTTTAAATTTAACGGGCTTTTTTTTTTAGAGAATTCTAAAATGAACTCTACCCAATGGCGTAAATCAATACACAAATTAAATACGCATTCAAACTCCACCTCCTGCACATTCAACACTATATCCGCATTCAACTCCAGCTCCATTGAACATTCAAAATAACTAAGGCAGGCATTCAGACCTGTATCTTTGTATCTATTACATAATGTCCAGCTTTATTACACGCAACATTCTGAATTGTGTAAAGACTTCACACTAAGTAGCTGCAAATCTGCTCGTCATACAGATTGTACTTTCAACAACCAATGGCCTGAACCAAAGACTTCAAAGCTTAACAATCACTTCACTCCCACTACAAGCTTTAGAACGGCAACAGCATCAAAGAGTTGTTCTTCATCATAGTCTCTACATGATGGAAGCTGTACTCCAAGAAAATCATATACTTTCTGAAGCTCCTCTGCAAGATCCCCATCCCAACTTTCCTCATAACCAATCACCTTTTTTATGGCAGCAATTTCACTCTTTACATGCTCCCTTCTTTCATTGACACTCTCCTGCTCAAAATCTCAAATAACATCAAGAGATGAAGTCTATACATGAAATTTAGCTACATAAGATGGCAAATGCGAACAATACACGCCCACAAAATGACCCAGGATTATAGCATTCATTGAGCCCAATATTTTGAGGCAGCTTGTACCACACAAGTTCACTAAAGAATGAATAGCCCAAAACGAAATGAACATGGCAAAAATAAGTGATCAGAAAAATACTAAATTACTGCTGACAAAAGGATACCATACAGCGCCCTTTCATTTTCTAAGCGATCTATGTGCAGCTAGTTTTACAGAGCCATGTAATAATATCCGGCTCCTACAAAAATAAAAGAAATTTCCTAGTTCTAAGTAACTTCAACGAGGAAAGACAAAAATCCACGCCCTTTGATTGACCTTTTCCATTTCAAATTCGAACACTCTCCAAAATAAATTCACGAAATATTGAGAAGAACCAACAATATAGGCTTCGAATTCTACAATCATGGACTACAACTTTAAGCATAAATAGAAAATCAACAAGAATATGAAAACAACATAACAGCTATTTACCTCTCCAATTATGCCGCTATGGGAAACACTCCTGAACTGTTCATCATCCTCGGTAGGAACATCACTTTGTGGCATGCTTCTGAAAACATCCTCATCAGATGCACAAAATATCTCATCTGGGAATTCTGCTGTCACAGACATGTAATCCCCTACAACAGACGAAGTCGAAGAGGGAGATGAGGAAACTGGATATGTGTATGGCATGGGCGATTCGTCTCTATCTGCATACGTTGATTCTTCTCCATCCCTTTCAGGGTAAATAGCATCAGAAACTCCAGAAATATCAGACGTACCTTGACTGAGTATCTTCAGTGAAATATCTGAATTAGGTATTATTGCATCAGATGGAACCTCTTCTACTACCTGGGCAACAGCGACAGTTAAAGATACATTATTCTCATTCATCTTGCTCCTTGGGTCAGATGCTGATGAAGTCCATACTTCATGTTCCACCACTATGGTTGCTTGGTCTCCTTTAATACTTAAAACGCCTTGTGAAATTTCCTCTGCATCTCCCCTTGTGATTCCATACAGAGAATCATAAGTTTGTATCTCCTCTTCTGATAGAACTGCTTCGATCTGCCCAATCTCTACACTATGCACCTTATTCTGTGATTCTAATGCTTCAATCTGCTTAGGTTCAGTAGATTCAATCTGCCCAACTTCTTCAGTACCCAGTGACTGCCGTGAAAATAGAACGACATTGTCATCTATAGCTCCATGCTTATCTTTCTCTTTCCATTCCATGGAACAGCAAATTCATCTTCAAGTAAAGGTATATTGTCTTTTCTACCACATTTCGTATACCTTCTGTTATTGAACCATTAATGATATAGGTTCTGGCCTTAGTTCCTTCTGCAAACAAACTTCCACCAGTATCATCGTACCTGCTTTTAGGATCTTCAACATGCTCACCCCCTTGTGGTATATTTGAAGAGGGTGAATCTGCTTTCTCTGCTGGTCCAACAGACACGGGAATTTCCAAACCAGGCCCCTCATGTCCCGAGGCCACATTCCCCTCATTTCCTTCTACTTGCTGCACCAATTCTGAAGACTTAGTTTTTGCCAAGAATCTAACCTGTGGTCTAGGCGAAACTCTTCTCAAAAGACCTAAACCTAGGGCAGCCAGGCCAAGCGGGGTGGCCAATCCCGCCACAAAAACGAATCCGAATATGAAGGAGGGAATAAGGATTGGAAGCGCGAGAAAAAGAAAGGAACCAAACAAGATACAACTGTTAAAATTAAAACGGCGGTTCCTATTTTCTTACTCAACAACCATGCCTTAGAAACGATTTGTTTCATGTTGGGCTGGCAATGATAAGATAGAGAAGAAAAGAGTTACATTACCTAAAGACCCGGTGGGTCACCTCCCCAGAGGGTGGAGCCTTCATCTTCGTCCTCCGCCATAGCTATGCTATGTATTCCGGCGACGCCTAGTGCCATGTGCTGTTTACATTTATAATTTCGCCATCTGGAAGACGCTACTATCTCCATGTGCATCAAATATAATATGTATGAGATGCGTATTCCGTGACGTAGAGAGGGGTCCCGCGACTGGCTGTAGCCGGGGCGGGTCTCTCGGAGTGGCAAATAGAGACGGGTCCCGCGACCGGCGGTAGCCGGGAGCAGGTCTCTCGGAGTGGCGGAATGGTGGATCATACACCATTCCCCTACAAAATAGAAACAGGGGAGTGGCTTTGATTTTCTTGCGAAATAGGAAAGAATTGATGAATTTACAGTAGATTCGACAAAGATCCGACAAGAACATTACCTGAAAGCTCCGTTTTTGAAGATCCGACTCTATTTTTAGAGATTTCGAGCTATATTTCTGGAAATTTCTGCCTATTTCAAACTCGTTCGTGTTTCTGAAAACTTTTACCTGCTTCGAACTCGTCTATGGTGGTATATTTAGAGCGGCCTGCTTGGAACTCATCTGTGTTCTATCTGTGCTAAACCTGTCTGCGGCTGTTGCAACCTAAGCAAAAGCCTAAAAAATAACCTAGAGGACTGGTCACGCGGAATTGGGCAACCCTATTTCCATTCCATAGTGTAGAGAGTGCCACGTGGCGACACCAAATTGCTCGCCAGTGCAAAATCACGACCCTGTTTCTATTTTGTTTTATTAGGGGTGCAGTAATGTTATTCGTAGGTGCAACCTGTGCAAATTTTTCTTTTTATTAATTTCAAACCATTGAATATCCAACCATTGAAATACAATAATTCAACAATAGACCTCCAAAATCACAGATAACCAAATTGATACAACCATGAAGGAGGAGTTCACCACACTTCTACTTGGCTATTACAGCCAGTAAATGGGCAAGCCCCCCTTTAACCGGTAGGTTGTCGATCAAGAACACCAAGCCTGGATTAAGAGTTTCATTCCTGAACCTAGCCTGGTTTATTAGCTTCATAGCCTGGTTTATCATCCCCTAGTCTGGCTTATCACTATCTAAAGCTAAAACCAAGCAGGGTAGCTTATTTTTAAGCTGCATCCAAGGCATCCCAGCTTGCTTCTCACCTCAATCTGGAGGACAGACGACCATGATCAACCAAATCAAAAGGCCTGCCGCTTAAGATAAATGACAATATATTACATTGAGAATAAGCAGAACAACATGTGTTTGGGATGCTGCCACATGCCAAATCCAACAAAACAACAAAGGAGATGCAAGAGACTTCTCGCAGAAGCCATGACAACCATATTTCTACAGAACCATAACTCAATTGTACAGTGCATAAGTTTTTATGCTTTCATAGTTTCAGGGTGCCTACTTGCCATGCAATCTAGAGCATTTACACGGCGGACAAGAACTCCCCTAAACAGGTTCATGTGTCCACGAAAAGAACGCCTTCACCTCAATTATATCTTGAAGTATTCTCACGGCATTCCAACACATCTTGCATCCTCTGTAGGCTTGCATAAACTATCCTTCACATCCCTAATTCCTATGAGAACCTCCTTGGAGAGAAAATCAACATGGACATATACATGGAAGCATTTTGATTTCTTTCCAACAACACCTTCCACGTTACAGCTATGCATGTCTTCTCGGCCTTCGAATCACCATCTTTATTGATGGCATGATGAACTAATCCATTCCCATTATCCACACCTTCAGGAATCTGATCCACTACGACGCCTACAAAAACATGAATATATACATGTCGAGAAACGAATCACACAAATACACGACAGTACTTAGTCGACATTAAGACTTTTATCATTTATATGTAGTGGAATAAAGTCTGGTTAAGGTTCATATGGGGTGTTTGCAGGGGCATTGGGTTCTGGCTAACAACTGCTCATCATCATCTGTCTCCTCATCACCATTCTGCATCTCATCCCAAAAACATTTCCTCCTTCTCCTCACCTTCTTCATAGGCACAATTCCTGGAGGTGTCCCAAAAATAACTGATTTCACATCTCAAATAGAGGCATTTCTTGGATTCAATGTGAGGCTCCAAGATGCCCTACCCCAATTGTCATATAAATGTGCAATTCATAGGCAACAGCCATGCACTACTGAGAACAAATTTGTGTGTCCTCAACATCGCAGTAATAACTTGCTCCAACAATGCACTAATTTGCCTCTTGAGCGAAGTGGCACACCCTAGCCAATAAGTTTCAGTTATCCAATGTGACACAAGACTTGATGTCCCCAAAGACCATATAATGCATACAAGTCTTTACCACTTTGTATCTATTCTGCACTAGCATTCTTTACATGCGGCTTAAAATGCATTTTTGCCAAATCTTCATGTAGTAGCCAATCATACCTTCATAACAATGGTGCTTCGGGTCCTTTAAAGCTTTGCACAAAATAGTTTCTTTAGCAGGTTTGGCTGTCCCAAATAAGGTATTTCTTGAGCTTCACATTCATGGTGGCTAGATTCGTAAGATTGCTCACATTAACTCTAAAAATACATTGAATAGAGAAGTGATCCAACTCCGCCCACGCTCATAGCTGACCACCCCAGAAATGCATTCTTCATCCAAGAACTTGCAGACAGACACATATAATGCTTCCCAAACATCCAAACCACCTATATTGACCATCACACTCACAACAAGAGAACAATGGTCATCCAATGTTTGGCCACAACTCATCCTTGGCCTCTTGTTCCTGCTTTCCCTGACCACCACCTTCTTGGACAACCGAGGTTTCTTCCCTCCAAAGTATTGCTTCCCTGGCCCTCTGTTCTCAAACAAATGTAATGGCTCACAAACCGCCATGCTTGATCCTCACATGCTTTATTCCACTTTTTCCTCCACTTTTTTGCCCTGAGTTGCATCTGGCACAAGAGGTTCTGGCTGCTCCACAAATGTGCTGCCATGAAAATTCTCATTATTGTGACGTTCCCCACCAAATATACGACGCCCCGTCGTACATCTTGCAAGAAATCCCCCATCCAGCCCTTCGGCCACATGGGCCTTCTGTCTATTCTGCACCCAAGGTATCCCTAGTGCGGGAAGGGGACACGAAGGTGTCTTGCGCGCCCTTCCCCTATGGGCTCCTATAATAGAGGAAGCATAACATAATGTCAGCACTAACAATAACGATACATCCAACTACCTCGAAGGGTAGCACATCCATACATCCATAGATACATCAAAGATATCAACGTACCATAAAATATGAGAGTTCCTACCCAGGCTCGGACTCGTGAGGGAAGTAGACTGACGGCTGGGTCTCAAGATAGCACAGACCGAGATATAACAATGGCGGGGCTGCCTATAGACAATGGCTAGAGTTGACCATTCCATCCGCCCCTCTTGTGCATACTTTGTAGACGGGCTAAATTGGGCTCTGACGTGACTATAACCTGCCGGAGACGTAATTCCAAATGCTGGAAATGACCTACAAAGGACTAACCCAAATACCTACTTCTGAGGGACTCCCTCTTGCTCCCGGCATCTCCACGGCCTTCAAGGGGTTTGAAGCAGCTTTCACTCCTACCGATGCGCGCACGCTCCAGGGGCTGCTGTGCTATGCTATGCCACAACAAACGGTTCTCGAAATGGAGTTTCGAGCATGAACAAGGTTCCAAGTGTTGGAGCCAGGAAAATGGCCTAGGGTTAGGGTTTGGCCATTCATAGGTTAGGGTTCCATGTCATTGCCACGTGGCTCCAATGGGGTGTTTCCATGTGGCGGGTGCCCAATAGGGTGAGGCCATATGGAAATGGCCCTATGCCTAAGGTTGGCTAAGTTATATGAATAACTTAGCCATGCTCCCTTTTCCACCTACTATGGCATACAAGGCTATTAAAGTAAAGTACAGTGACGTGGCCTAGAAATATACGTATTTATAACGTATATTTCAGGGGAACGTCACATTATCCCCTCTTAGGATAATGTTGTCCTCAGCATTACACTAAAGTGACGAACCTGCAACAGCCCTGCAAACTCACAACATGAATATAGGAACTTAACTTTATTGAAAAGATTAACTTTCCGTTAAATACTTATTACGTAATTATAAGGCTATATTTATAATTTAAACAAAATTATATAGCCGTAACAAGTATTATTATAAAAGTCTGCACGCATAATATTATCACAAGAAATTTAGGAGTTCATAGTTAAACCATCATTCAATTAAATTGGGATTATGTCTTAATTTTGGGATAAATTTTATATTGCACTTTTTTAGTAACTTTGTTAAATTCACTTTTATAGTAACTTTGTTGCCCTTAGACTAGAATAGACGTTAACATATAATCACACACGGGAATATAAACTCACACCTTAACTTCAAATTACAAAATCATATATCATGGAACTCAAGTAGTACACAACTTTTATTAACTGTAGAAAAGATACATAGTAATTGTTTTTCATTTTTCCACTAGCATCCCCAAGGATATGAGAACCTTATTCCTTACATCCTGAGGTATTGTAACTCTCGCTGTTTTACTAGGAATAGTTTTTGGAGTCCACGAGTACAATACGGTTTCAATGTCTAGCCAAAGATCGATCACTTGGATTTCTCCTCCACCTCTTTGTCCAACAATCTGAATATCTTTCTTTATCTCCGACATTACTCAACCGATGTAATGGACACCACCATTCCACGCCAAGCACCTTATTGAAGTTAACATCACCTTCTTCTTTGCAAATATCCGAGATAGTCCATCCCAACCACAATCGGATAGGTCTCTAGATCTGGGTTTTACTACTACAAATTGGTGGCACTCCACGCCGGTAGAAGGTTCATAACAATCCATGCCTAGATATTTTGGCCTATCCTTCTTAGGACCAACATAGTGTTTATCGATTGAGGAGGAGCATATGCCTTCACAATGCTACTAATGGTACCATCATCTTCGGCCAAGACCAGCTAATGTTTTCCACTTACTTTTAGGGAACCACCCTTCTTTTCAAATCTTTTCCGAGGATGTGTCTACCTCATCCAACAAGTTGATCACCTTCTTCCAATAATCTATCAATGCACGATTAGTCTCATCCGAATTAGTTTGCCAATGCTTGATGTAGTCATTGATGCCATCCTTAGTCAATCCCAATTGCTTGACTTCTTCATTGGTTTTAGAGCTTTTGGTTGACCAGAGGTATCATAGGCTTGCCATTTGCATCCCTAAGCCAAATTTCTGCCCCACCTCTCCAAATCTTCTCTGAAGGTCTCATTTTCCATTGCATGATTGGAATCCCTTCTCTCACCCAAAAAGTGAATTGAAGAGGTCTAGAATGACCTTCCATGTCGAGAGCATAACCATCCACAAAACTCTTCCAATCGTGCACTTCTTCTATGATAGATCCTATAGGAGATGGATTTGTACATCCATGAAATATTTCCAATAGCCTGGGAAGTTGGTAACTGTCACGTCTCAATACATGACTATATTTTCCAAACAATGCATCCACATCCTCATGAGTATGTCCTGCATTAGGAACCCCAAATTGACTCTTTCAAAAATACCCACAAAACCGTTAAGTAGGATAGGAAAGAAAACATCCACTGCTCTTATTTTGACCAAAGACAATTATCTAGTTGCAAGAGGAGCTTTACGGGCAGATCTCGAGGTTTAGCACGAGATGTTGAAGCTCTAACATGTTCATTAGGTCCATTCCTCCTAAATCTTGCCTTGCTAAACTTTTCAATACTATTAGGGGTTCCATCCAACAATGCACTATGTAGTGCCTGGCTAGCTGTAGGATCCTATAGGTGACCATTGTAACCCTTCTCATAGTTTCTTAAACACCTCATGATACTCCCAATGTGAAAATCTGGACCATCACTCCACAACTCTAAACTGAAATGGCCATAATAGGTCTGAGACTGCCCATGCAATATTAACCAGCATTCATTTAAATTCGGATTATGTCATAATTTTTAGAATTTTGAATACAGGAGATTTGCGTACGTTTTACATAAATTTTCTTGTTTTTAGAAAACGCGTTTCCCGCCCACCCTCAAAAAATTCCCCCCAAAATTTTTCCTCTCTTTGCGTTTGCGTTTTGGCTTTTCTCAACACGCGTCCCGCCCCCTCACAAAAAGTTCCCTCAATTTTATATTCTCTTTGTGATGGCGCTGCCCTAAATAGCGGAGCGGCCCTAAAAGGGGCAAAGCTCTGCTTCCGGCTGTGCATGCTTCCGGTTCTACATGTTACAGATCTCATCGCTGAGGTAAGTAGGTCATTCCGGCTGACTTGATGCTCGTATACTACATGCATGCTGTATTCTGACTTGATGCTTGCTGAACAGGGTATGGAGATAAGAAAGGGGTCGCTGAGAGGTAGCTATTCTTCATTTCTGGCATCTAGAACACATTTACAGTACCTCACAAAGCTTATTCGGTTTCTGATAATGGCCAGGACTTTTGATTGCTACTTTCTTCCTCTAACAGGTGGAGCTCATTTCGCCAATCTGCTGTAGAACTGAGATGAAGCTTTGAAAACAAAGAGGACTCTAAAGAACTGATCTCAGGACTGCAAAATGCCCTGCACCTCTTGCCGGATTTTCATCCTTAGGCTCATAGCAAATCTGGCTCCAATAGGAGATGCATTTGCTCTATGCCTCTTTTAGCTTCCTTGCCCGATGCAATGCAAGTTTTGCTGGCAGGGATTCAAAGTGCCCAATTAGTTTCAAAGCATTCAACTGCAGTGAATAGCCCTGTAAATTGTGGTTTAAAACAAGGGTTAAAGCGATCATCCAATAGCTTTCATACTACTTACGGGCCCTTAGATTGGAAGTTCCATGCTACTCTGGCTTTGGAGAAGCATTTTAACGGTTTCAAATGGATCAGATAGCTTCTTCATCTATAAGTGCCATTCTATAGTTAATGAAGGCAGGACTGATTTTGTGCTGTAAGCATATACATGATCCCCTGCAGATTGTAAATTGAAGCTGCAAACTCATTGCAGAAGGCATGCTTGGTATTGAAGCATCAGATAAGGTAAAATAGAAATGCTTCTTTAGTTTTATAAACAGAGCATGGGTTTACTTCTGCTTACAATGTGAATGAAAGGCAAAAGCCATAAGCTGTTAGTGCGCTCTAAGATGAAGGCAAAAGCCCTAAGATGTTCTGTAGGACTATCTGCGGTCTGCTGGAAAAGGTGAAGAAACAGGGGTTTGGAACTCCCTGTGGTTTGCAAACAGCTTCAGCAATCGCGCCAGGCGCGATTTAACACAACGTCACTTATCAAAATTGTTTATTTTAAAGCACTTTATAGGAACGTGACTTACCGAAATTGTCTATTTTAAAGTATTTGGGAGGAAGGTCACTTACCAACATTGTCTATTTTAAAGCATTTTGTAGTACATCTCATTTATTAGTTGTATAGATATTCTAGTTTTATCGGCCTAAATACTATAACTTTAGATTTAAGTTTGTTCAAAAATGTGAATATTGGAGCAATTTTATTTTTATGTATTGTAATGTTTGCTTGATTTCGTTAAATAAGTGATTATTTCCTTGTGATATTGTGATGTTAATTTCAAGCAAATAAGTACCTTATTTAAAGTAAATATGAAAAAATAACCATATATGCAACATACAACACACTTTATAAATGCCAAAAATAGAATTGAAAAAACACTAGATGCCCTAAAAATAACGCTTATCTGGCGCGATTTTGGAACAGACATAATCCCAATTTAATTGAATGATGGTTTATTGCCCCAGTCATTGAAATCTGCAAAGGGTATGATCTTCCACATGACTTAGGAATATACTTGAATTGTGGAAGACAAGTCTTCTGTTGGTCCATTTTATCATGTATAATACATAGATAGTTATTAGGTTCCATTGCAGATAAGGTCCTCCACATCCAATAAGTTGATCTACATGATAGTTGATCTGTCATATGGTCCTTCATATGTTCCCTTATCTTTGCCCTTAGACTTGGTTGCACAGTCTTATCTAGTGTCTCCTTCAGCTTGGCACATAAATTGCACTTGGCAAAGTTGTTTGAAGTTGCTATGGTCACATGCTTGAAATGCTTATTCCATAGCCTACTAAAACTGGGCTGGGATATAGAGGCCACTCCAAGTTCCCGAAGCAATGCTTTTATTTCCTCTAATATGCTCTTCTGGGTACAATGGGATGGCAATCTCTTTTCAACAATAACTCTACCCCTGCTCATCCTTCTTACTCTTATGTGGCATGTTTTCTCTGCATTGAAATCCACATATCTTTCAAATATTTCCTTTGCGGCTATAGTTCTTGAGGTAGGCCTTACCAGGCCAAAGGTTCCCATGCAATGCAATTTTACTACCATTTTCATGTCTCTTTTGCAGGTTGTGCCAAGAAGAGGTTGGAATTCCATGTATAGCCATCCATGCTTTTGAACATATCCACTTTCCATTCAATGGGAATCTTTTCTTCTTTTTGATCTTTCATCCCGAATTGCATAGCCAAATATGGTGTACATGAAATTCCTCCCGCTATCACACTTATGTTCCTGATATGTAGCTCTTGCTCCCACCAACTCCTCTATTGTGAACATTCTAACACAAGAAAAACAACAACATTCACCTCCTCTAACCTTCATCATAGCTTCGGAGAACAATCATAATCGACTTGCATCTTTTGGTGGGATAATGTTTGAAAGTTGGAAGTGGCCTCTTGCTACACCGTGGTGAACATTGTTGACAATGGTTCTACATCTAAAGGAAACGTGTAGTTCCCCTCCAGTTGAATACTGTCCCTAGGCCATGCAACAATAGTTGGAACCTCTAGTTGCTTCACACAAGCAAGGCATTCTTGTTTGCCTAAACCCTTTTCCTTCCAATTGTCATATAATTTTGAGATTGCCACACCTAACCCGTCCTCCTCCCTAATCTTTCATCATTCAATTTGCATTGATAGGATCTGCTAGAACAATAATCCCTTCTCCCATCGCCTCTCTCGTTGCATGCATGCGGGATCTTGACCTTTTGTTTTTCCAATCGACCCGAGTATAAAGTACAATTTCCTTTCCTGTGGCATCATCCTTTTCATTTGAGGTCTTTTCCTTTCCTTTGCCATCATCTTTGTCATCTTCATCCTTTTCATTTCTGGTCTTTTCCTTTCCTTTCCCATCATCTTTGTCATCTTCATTAGTTGGGGATTTTTCCTTGCCTTGATCACCATCATTGGGGGCCTTGGGGGATAGCATTTTGCATGCCATTGACCTAAAATGAATAAATTAGGTAAATTAGCATATCCAAATAACATCCAAATAGTAAATTAGGTAAATGCCTATAAATTAGGTAAATTAGGTAAATTAGGTAAATGCCTATAAAGTAGGTAAATGCCTATAAATTAGGTAAATGCCTATAAATTAGGTAAATTAGGTAAATTAGGTAAATGCCTATAGTAAATTAGCATATCCAAATAACATCTCCCTAACATGTTCTTAAATGAAAGTTAACCTTAATAATAACCTTAATAACCTATAATAACTTAATCTATAATAATAACTAGTAACGGGTGCCCGGCGTTGTCGGGCATAGGTACCAATATAAGTTAATGCGAGACATTGGCTGGATGGACTGGTGATTTTAGAGAAGGTGAACAAATTAGATATTGAGATGCATATGATGTGGTTGAAGTAGGAAATTGCCAGATGATACTACCTAATACCTATTAGAGAGAAGCTTTGCCTTTATATAGCGAACTTTAAAAAGTAGTTCTACATAGTTATGACCAAATGACTTGCTACATCGTGTATAAGAAAACATGAATACCTTTCATGCCTTGCATATTTGTATGTTGTGGTTTTTGCAACAATTGGCTACAGGCGGCATTTAGCTACATGTTAGTAGGCAAGGATGTAAAAATACCCAAAGAAATGTTTGCTTAATCGGTTTGTTTGTCATATGCAAAATTATGGCTAAGATTCCACGCATAACTCAAGGTTGATATAGAGTGGAGCTAAGATTCCACATATAAGTCAAGGTTGATATAGAGTCGTTTAGCGATGATTGTTATGTAAAACTTTAAGCCAAGTTTTAAGGGTTTGAATTTTGTATTTAGTTAATGTTGGCATATTACGTGAATTGTGTGAATTGTGTATTTGGTTGTAACATAAAGGATATGTTTTATTGGGATTAAAGGTGCAATTTAGTTCTTTAATGGTAGACATTTTAATGATGAGTTACTCCTTCAGGGCATGATATTGCAAAGTATATATGGGACCGATTTTGCTTTGTAACGCATAGGTTGATGTTTGCTCACACATTTTGACTGTTTGGAACCTGGTGATATTAGATTGGTTTGGCAATATGATGTTAAAACTGAATGTTAAGAAAATTAAAAGTTGTATAGAATGTGAATTGTAATAGTTGTGGTATATGTTGATAGGTATGGATGTCCATCACAACACAGAAAGTTTAATCGACTAATGCATTCACCATAATTGAGTTGGAGGGTGTCGATCAATGACGACAATAATAGTACATGGAATGTATTAATTTCAATCGCTCAAAACTATTCTTGCAAAGAAAAATCATTTTATAGTTATAGATACCACATCACAACACATGTGCCATATCACTGCTTATTAGATTGCATATGTTGGAATAAATAGTTTGCATTTGGATCTAGCATTTGTTTATCATCTTAAAGCATGTTAAAGTAATCTACATATTATACCTTGCGCAAACTTAAAACACAATTTTATTTTATTATATAATTATGAACATTGATTTTGTTTCCCATTTTCTATCATTTATTCTCCAAATAGTGTGTGAGTCTCTCATTCTCCTCTATGTTTGCTAAAAGGTATACGGCACACTATCTTGATGTCATGTTCACCCGCAAAATTTAGACATCTAATAAGTTGGTATATCAATTGGGAGCAATTAGAGATTTAGCATTTCTTTTAGCCATATTTGTTTTTGCCTTTAGCCATCATTGCTCATACATGCACTTTTGTTGTAAACTCCAAATAGCAACATGCATGGTCATTTTAGGAAGGAGATTCATCATAAGTTGTAATCCAATGTTGCTCTCTGAAAACATGTTCTGAACTCTTGTGAAGAAACTCATATAAAATCTTAGATAAGGGGATTGGTCCTGCCAGAAAATGACATACTTGCAAATGCTATTAACCACGTTTCTAGCTTATCAACACCTTCATTAGGTGGTCGATGGAAATTCTAGAAAGCCAAAAAAGCACATAGCTGTAATTGTTAACCACTTTTGCAGCTTATTACCACCTTCATTAGGTCATTAGAGGTAATTTGAGATCTCATTTTGTCCCATTAAGGGATGCTTAAAAAGCCACATCAGCTTTTTAAACTGTCAAATAAGAGAAGAGCTCCAGTATATTTTATTCCAGTATTATGTGGCAGCAGTAATTAATGCAGTTCTAACTAACTTTTGCAGTGTCATTTTTCTACTATAACTTTTGATCAAAAACTCCGATTCAAACACTATTTGTGGCAATGGATTCGTCTCCTCAAGATCTTTCTAATGACAACCCATTGTTATATCTTTTGTGATGTAAATATATAAGAAAAGAGCAAAAAACCATATTTTTTAAGGTTAACACATATGGCTTGTATTGAAATACATCATAACCATATATCACTTGAAAGATCTTTTCATTCTGCATCTAATGCAACAAACGCCGCAGCATTTTCGTGAGTAGATCAAAAGTTATAGGGAAAAAACGACAGCAATGAAGTTGTTAATGCTGCATTAATTGCAGTTTGATGTAGAGTACTCATTCTATTGGAGGATTCTTATGGGGACAAAAGGAGATCTCAAATTACCTCTAATGGGTCCGATGTATCTTTTGAATTTCACATTTTTGTTGTGCTATTGCTTAAAAACACATAACACATATCGACGCAAATTGAATCATAAGACTCCAAATCTAAATGTCATGTGCCTAAAGTCATTGAACCATCCATGTGCAGAGCCATGTGGTGCCAAACAATAAATAACTTGTAGTGCCACATGCATGTTGGCACAACAAAGTGTGCAGTGTAGATTTCATTGATGGTATGCTGCTCTTGGCAATTTGCTTCTACAATCGCTCCGTCATTATAAGGAATAGCCCATTTGGAGCCCAAGAATTCGAGCGTGTGCTATCTCATACAAAGATGAGGTAGAAGATTAAACGGCCATCAAATCAAAATATTAGCTAATTCTAAAGAATGACATACCACACATGTTGAGATGGCAAGGCTGCAAAATCATGTCAAAAGCTCTGTTGTTCGATGGATAAAGCATGCATCTGTCTGATTTAATTCCCTGGTGAAGTTGGAACCATCCTAGGCCATGTATATTGTGTATTAGAGCTATAAAGCAGCAAATTTAGATGAATATCTCCTGCATCAGAATATTTTGAATTCTTAAATCCTGATGGATATGCGTTTCTTATGTGGGCCTCTGCAAGCAATTGCTTCTCCTATCTTTGCTATATATTTACATGCATCTGTGCAAGCAACACCTCAATGCTTAAAGCATGTTCCCGGATTTCTCGACCCTTCTTAGATGTTTTGCTCCTGAAGAGACCACCTGATCCGTGCAAAGAAATAAGAAAGGATTTAGGATTGACCTGGTCCATACATAAGGATTCAAGCAGAGGATTTGCTCCTACAAAGACCACCTCATGTATGCAAAGAAATAAGAAAGGGTAGAGAACTTTAGAATTCATTTCATTGTAAGTAACAAACTCAAAATAGTAAGAGGTTCCTTTTGAATTTCAAAGTATAGCACCTTGATAGGCATGGTAGAGTTCTTGGTCACCTTATTATGTACTAATAATTCTAGGCATACATACAAACATATGCTCCTTTGCTTTTAATTGAACCTGAACCTGCAACCAACAAATTAAAGAAAATGTTAGCCCAAGACATGACGTGCAATGAAATAAATGTACAAATCTATGACATTGTCAAATTGATGGGCATGCAATGAAATAGATGTAGAAATCTATGACTTTATCAAATTGAATAGATGTATCAAGCAATCACATTTACATAGACTGTATGATTGGGATCAGAAAGAGAACTGACGATCGATATTCATTTTCTGCAACCAAGAATATAGAACCACCATTAAGTCAAGTTGGCTATCAGAGCTTAGCTCTTTGTCCCTATCATGTCCATGTCTAAGTTAAGAGTGTTGATCAACAACAAATTTGATGGAAACCACTTTAACTTCTCCATATTTTGCTGCATGAAGGCCTTTCAAGCTCTGCACATCAGAAATCTTTAAAAGATGTAAGCAATGTCAGAATCCTCCATCTTCTTCTAAACTATGGTAACCATATGATGATAGTTCACATGGCCATGTTAACAAATGCGATAGGTGTAAGTTCAGATAGGTGTAAGTTCAAATAGGGTATCGCTACAACATAGCATCTAGCAGGACCAAGTAAGGGCCATAAAAAAGAAATATCTGGTTTGCTCTTGTGTACTTAAGCTGGGAGAGCTCAGATTAAAAGCATCAGCAGATTAAAAGCATCAGCGCAAACACAATTTTTGTCCTTCTAATGTTGAATATATAAACAAACAGCCTACTAACATAAAATTCCAGGATTCGTGCAGGAATACAGAATAAATCCAAGAAAATCAAATCAAATGCTTACTCCATCAAAGAAATTAGCAGGAGGCCGTTTTTTAAACTGTAAAGGCCATGCCTGGTTTTCTACAATTAAATAGAGTTGATGCAGGGCCGATGCAGGCAAAAACTTGCTGAAAAATGCTCTGGAATCCTCTTAGTTTGCCGAAATGGTGCAAAATCCCTGCTCATGCAAGCTCGGACAAACCAGTTAACAAAGAAGATGAGGGTCAGACAATACCTGCTTCTATGCTGCCCTAAAATGATCCGGCCAATGGCCAAATTTAAGAAAGGCTGAACTTTGGCTCCTCCGCACGATTAAAACTCATCAGAAAAACTTTTCTATGAGCTTGGATACGGAAAGACCTTGAGGCTAGCAATCATGGCATGCATCCAGCTGGAATCGGAAAAGGAAGGAAGTATAGAGCCTGAAACAGACATTAAAAAGCTCCTAGCTACTCCACCCGTCCTCCATGCCTTCATCGTCTCACATGCATGCCGGATTAGAAGCATGCCGGATTAGAAGGGCCGAAATCAGAAAGGGGAAAATTGAAACCCCAATCAAAGTTAGGACATTTTCCCCATTTTTGGCAAATCGGAATTATTTTCCGGCCGCATAAAGCCTCGAAATCTTAGGAAATTAAGTTAAAAATAAAATCTAAAAAGTTTTTGGGGTGCCGGAAAAACCAAATTTAAACAATAGATAAGTTAACCTATAATATATTAACTTATAATAACCTTAAATGTTGTAACCTTAAAAACAACTTTAATGCTTTAGGTTAGCACTTTTAAGGTTAGAAGTTTTAAGGTTAAAACTTCTAACCTTCAATAAATATAACCTTAGCCTAAAACTTCTAAAACTTAAAACTTCTAAATTCAAATTCATAAATTTTTAAACTTATAACCTTATTTATGAACTTAAAAATATTAACCTTAACTAATAACCTTAACTTATAAACCTTAAAACTATTAACCTTAAATCTTATAACTTATATAACCCTTGCAATAAATGTTCGCGGCAGTTATTATGGCGCGGTATGAAATTTTTTAAGGCAGTTATTATTTCCAGTTTACAATCCCTTTCCAACTTTTCCAGCCTTTCTGTCTCTCTTTCGAACTATCTGCTTTCGCTTTATTTGCGCTTCGATCTATCGCTTCGCTTTTCGAGCTAGCGGCTTTCGAACTATCTCTGTGGCTTTCGCTTTCGCTTCAATCTCTGTGGCTCCACAATCTCTGTGGTTTTTCGAAGGCGCTTCAATCTTTGTGGTTTTTTCTCGGTGCTTCAATCTGCTTCAATCTCGACTTCTATCTTCTTCTCGGCTTCTATCTGCATCAATCTCGACTCAATCTCGGCTTCTATATGCTTTAAACTCGGCTTTTTCGAGGCTTTTTAAAAACTACAATCAGCAAACTTTAGGGTTTTCGGCTCAAAGGTGTTTTCGGCTCCAAGGTATTATGCAATATAAGCAAGAATGTATATGTTCCACATATATTACAAGAATGTTACAGCAAGAATGTCTCTGGTTTTTTTGGCTTTTCGGCTCTGTACAATCTCTCTGACTTTGAATAACTTTGGTTTTTTGTGTTAAAGCTTCTCGGCTTCTAGCTGCTATTGCTTTTTCTCGGCTTCTTAAGGCTCAAATTCTCGGGTACAGAACACAAATAGGTTAGTATCTCTCATTCTTTACATAAAGTAGTTATTTTACAGAAAGCATGTTATTTACTTTTACATGCATCAGTATATTTACCACCTTCAGCAAAACAGTTAATTTAATCAGTTAATCAGTTACTTTTACATGAATCAGAATATCCTGCTCTTATCTTGCTCTTATTCTATTTCACTAGCTCTAATTCCTCTATCTGTTCTAATTAATGATCTAAAATAATGAAGTTATTCTATTTCACTAGCTCTTCCTCTATCTGTTCTAATTAATGATCTGAAATCATAGATCATATCTTAGATCTGAAATCATAGATCATAGATCATATCTGCTCTATGATCTTGCTCTATGATCTATGATCTATGATCTATGATCAATAGATCATAGATCATAGATCTTCACTAGCTCTTCCTCTATCTGCTCTAAATAATGAACTAAAACAATGAACTAAATATTGAACTAAACAATGAACTAATACTGGCTTTATATTTTGAATTCTGCATTCTGCATTCTGCATTATGTATTTTGTTAGAATAATATGTTGGAATGGGAGAAATCGCGCTTGGCGCATTTCTATTTTTGGGTTACGTTTTTTCACTAGATTAATCAAAGCTCGGCTCGGCTTTTCTTTTCATACGGCTCTATACAAATCGCGCCAGGCGCGTTTGAAATAGATATTTGAAAAACACAAAGCGCGCCTGGCGCGTTTTGAAATATGTATGTTCAGAATAGTTTTATGGGGAGAGTAATATATTATTTGCTAATTAATTTCTCTCCTTCTAGTGCCATGGATTTTCCTTATGCATGGACACTGGCTGCTTCTAGATCAAATACACTTCCCCTGGACGACCATCAACTCTGGACCCTGTACAAGATATTACTTGATTGTGCTGTTCAAAACGTTCAAAGAGAGTTGGAGAATCCAGTAGACAGTCTGTATCAGGGGCCATGGGAACACTTTCATCGCATCTATGGACATATCCGACTCCTCATGCTCTTAGTAAGGCTCATGCCAACAAATAAGTACGAGGATTTAATTTATAGTATCAGGGATCGATACAACACTCTGGTTTGGAGACTTGACATCCGCAGGGAAGATGAGGATCCTGTCATATCAGGGTGGTTCAGATGGGACTTCTTGCGGAATTGGGCCGATGAAGTAGGCCTGTGTGACATATTGTAGAGATAGAAAGAATTCGCGCCTGGCGCATTTTTTGCAGAAGAAATGTACATATACTTTTTTGCAATATGAATACAAACTCGCGCCTGGCGCAATTTTGCACTATACTTTTCTGTCATTAGTTTATTATTTTTTTTTATATGCAATGTCGAAAACATTGAATCCTGTGATGCCCTCCAGTGCAGTATGACTAACCCCAAGAAACTACACATTTTCATTAATGTGTAGTTTCATGGGGTTGATAAGACTGGCTAAGACCATCACAGAATTCAAAATTCACAACATCACGCAGATGTTATAATTTATTCTATTTTTTTTGAATATCCAAATATACATACCTTTTTCAGACGTTCTTTTGGCCATGCTACAAATGTGCCTACGCTTTCACCAACTGTATCGCCACCGGGATGTCTTCTTGGAAGAGCCTCATCCTCATAATTGCAGTTTATAATGGAAATCTTACAGAAACTGTTTCCAAGAGGAACACCATGACACATAGAACTTGGATTCAGATCTTCGATTTTACACAATCCTACTCGGCGCTTCAAGTTTGCTGTTAAAAGATAGCATTCTTCTCCGACACTGATAAAGAACCAGAATGCATTGTAAAAAATAGAGGACGAAAAGTAGAGAACAAGAGAATGCATTCGGAATGGATTCACACTCACCATAGTTCAGCAGGCATCGAACGGGATTGAAGGCGGCTCGATCGAACGGATCTTGGGCGCTCTGATAGTCGATTGTTCTTGGGCGCTCTGATAGTAGGAATGATCTTGGGCGCTCTGATAGTAGGTGGCCGATTAGGTGGTAGTAGATTGCCACATATGCGTTTCTTGAAATTAATAATTAATTGGTATCTTGAAATTGCACTAAAAAGAAAAACACAATTTAAATTTGTAAATGAGCGGGACGGGCGGTTAATTAAGGCGGTATAAATTTAAAAGGACGCGAATTTGAATTTACGGTTGTAAATCTGACGGCCTAGATTATGAACGCATATATATAAGTTCAAACCAAAACCCCAGTCTCATACTATCCGCACTTGCAGTTCTATGGCGTCTAGAGGATCTGGCAGCCGCGGCCGAGGCGCTGGTAGAGGTGGGCGACAGCAAAAAGCACAAATGCCAAGCCTGGAGGTTTCAAACAAGCGAAGCACAAATCCAAAAAAGCGCCTCGGGTAATTGATCTGCTTTTTGGTCCATAATTGATTTCTGTGGTCCCTCTGTGTAATAATAGAGTTATTAACCGAGAAGAAGCATGTGTCCTCTAGTATTTGAGTTCATATGTCCTAAACATGTGTGCTTAATGTGTGGCTAAACAGTATTCAGTAGCTAGTTGTGGTTTTTATAGTTTGTAGTGTAATTCAACTCTTAAAGTTGTGGTGTTTATAGTTATTTGTGTCAAGACATTACATTAGTTTCTATATCTTGAGATGTAGAATGTACAATTGAAGTTGTATTTTTTATAGTTAGTTGTGTCCTTAGCATTTGAAGTAAATGAACTTGCTCGTATTCTTTTTCAAATCAGCGCCAAAGCTTCTTGTTAGTTCCAATAAGCAAATGAACTTGCTCTATACTCTTTCCAAATCGCGCCAGGCGCGTTTTTCTTGCAAACCATCGTGATTAAACCACGTGATTAAACCATGTGCTGTAATTTTACAGGATCACAAAAGCCGATCAAAAGGAGAACCAAGCAGAGCGAGACCTCTTCAGCCCGAAAAAAGCCAAGGGCGGATGAAGATGTTCTTTATTCTGGACACTGCGGCATGTATTGGCGTTAGAAGATACATCCGGAATAATAAAGGCTCGGGTAGAACCTCCATGTCGAGAAGAAGATCTTATAGAGGGGCTCGAATGGTATGTGGAGATATTCAAACCGGTGGGAAGATGGACCTCATATTCATGTCAAGGGTAAGAGAGACTGATCAAATGAAGAAGCGAGAATTCTTATTACATCGCGAGAATGCAGGGACGATTCTTTCTGTTCTCTGCTAGTTGAAGTCGGCCAAAAACATAAGAAGAGCCTAAAGAGACTGCAGTGCTAGCTCTTTTAAAGAGACTGCATTAAGATCAGACGACATGGCCGATAACCTCTTCAAATTTGGCTGGACAGTTGGCGAGCCATTGACTCCTAAAAGAATATCTGCGAGGGCTTACAAATTGCGAAGAGCCATTAGCACGAGGCCCTCGGGCAGTGTCTACTTACAGGCAGTGAAGGATAAGGAAGAAGCAAGCTCTAAAGGCAGGGAAACCACAGAAGCGACAGCAGGCCTAACAAGTGACGATGACAAGGTCAGGCAGTTGGAGGCGATGAGAAAACTCAAAAAATATGCTGACAAGTATCCACTGGGCCTGAACTTCACCCATCCAGTCCACATGGATAGGCTTTTTAGGTCCACTAAAGCCATTTATATCAGCAGAAGGTATGACAAGCAGCACTCCTTGGAGATAGTGAACAGCATGATCGAAAATCCAGGGCAAGTGCCAATGCCTGCAGATGTAGTGCCGTACGATACCAGAACGAGGAAGATATTCATGTGGAGCAAGCTGGAGGACTTCATCGACAATCCTGACATACATTTTATGATAATAGATGGCCAGCATTCAATAGAGGCCCAGAAGGTTCTGATCAGGAAGGCACAGCATAGTGGGCATCAGTTGTTCTATAAACTCTATTCTGTAAGAAACTGCCGGTTCCTGAGCGGCTCAACAACACCTGCCGAGCTAGCCGAAATAAGCGCACTCCTGAATGACATGGGAAAAACATTCTTATACAAAAGGTAATTTTCTTCCCTTAGGCCTAGTTTTTCGTATTTTGCAAATCGCGCCGGTAGCGATTTCATATAGAAGCAAATCGGCGCCCGGTAGCGATTTGCCCTTTAAAGAACAAACGCTTCCTGGTTTGGTAGTTGTTTCTCGTCAAACAAGTAAATCGCGCCTGGCGATTTCATATCAGAATGCTAAACGCCTCACGCGGGATTTGCCATCCTTAGGAGAAAAGGCTTTCCGTCTCCTCAGGCTAGCCAATTATCGCGTGAGGCGTTCTTATTCCCGATATGAAATCGACCAGCGCCGATTTATTGTTTGACAACCGGCTACCAAACCGAAGCGTACTTTAATATGAAATCGCTGGCGCGTTGCTTCTAATGAAATCGCTACCGGCGATTTTAAACTGTAAGGATTTATTTTATTCCGCGATTATGATGTTAACAAGGTTACTCCTTGCGGTCCCTATGTAGAGCAACAACCGGCATGCTCGGAACCATGGATTGAATATGGGAAGCCAATGCCAACCGAGCGGGGCCCAGTCAAAAGCGCTGAATTCAAGTTGCTGGAGAGGACACTTAGTCAGACGATAATACAGGACAAAAACAAGAGCACCAGATCAAAGAAAAAAAAAGGAGATGAAAAGGGTGATGCTTCCGAGGAACCAACTGCGCCCAAGGATGCTTGCAAGATAGTTTTGCTTGAGATGCAGTATGGGAGAAATGGAATAAATTCGGATGCCTACATCGAGAAGAAGTTGCCAGATTCACAAGGAAGATTTCCTCCTGTTGACACATCAATTTTTGATTTACATACAACAGAGATGAGGAAGGCTCAGGGATTGGACGATCAAGAGCTGATCTCAGTTCTGGATAGGTTAATCAGAAAGGAAATTCTTTACAAGAAAACCTCGGCAGCAAAGTCTATGGAATCATTTGAAGAAGCATGCGACGAGCTGAAAAATATTAGAGTGCTCAAAAAGGCAGTTGGTGAGGAATTACAAAGGCTTACAGGAGGGTGGTCGTTGTCGGAGTTAGGACTCATGCAAAAGTATAACGTCTCCAACGACGACCTAAAGAAATATGTATTTTGGTCCAAGGACTTTGTCAAGCAGCAGAAGTTGAAGAACGTGGCAAAGATCAGTGGGATTCACACTAAAGTTGCATCCGACTTGAAACGAAAAGTCGCGTTGGTGAAGAAGACCCCGGAGACGGAAACCACTTTTTTTTATCAAGTGTCCACGGGGTTTCAAGTGTGCCTTGCCGTAAGTGGGTGCAGTCCCCATGATATCACACTCTTCGCTTCTTGATAGCGAGACACCGATGGTCGCTTGATGACTATAATACGTTCTTCCACATATGCAATGGTTTCCACGACGGAGATGAACTACACAATTGTCACTATATGTCCCTCCGACATGTCCTATGCATATGCTCTAACTGGCGCAAATGACTTAGAATGCGTGAAAGTCATCACGACGGCGATAATCATAGATGAAACCGGGGCCGGTGACTTGACCAAGACAAGTAAAATTTCTCATGTGCTTATAATTATGATAGCCATGATGGATGATAAGGAATATGAAAGGCTCAAGGGAAAACCAGACGGAGACAAACTAGCATGGCAGTGCTATCAGTTAGATGAACGCATAATCGAAAACGTCTTCTATCCGGAGCAAGAAGACAAGGGGAAGTCTGTCAAGGTCGTGGAAGAGTTAGAGGAAGAAGAAGAGGAAGAGGAGGATGAAAAAGCGAGGGAGGACCCAATTCTTGTGGGCCACATTAAGTATGAGCTCCTAACTTCACATAAGGGTAAGCTAAACAAGAACGGGTTCCCTATGGAACTTTCCCAATTACCTCATTGAAGCATTTTGTCCATTGGGAACAACTTGTTTGGAACTTCCGTTGGAGGTTACATCGGTGAGAAGCTTTGAAGTTAGCAAGGGAAATGTCGGGCGTCGTCTCAGGATGATCGAGCCAGAAATTTCTTGGACCTCTTCTTTGAGAAAGTACTAGAGGAAGCACCTAGGGGACCAATCGGCAGTGCAAAAAACACAGCTTCTACCTCTAAGGCTGAAATACCTCCAGATTTGCTTAAGGAACGGGAGAATATGAGAAAGCTATTCATTGGCGGAAACATCATGGATGAAACCGAAGAGCAGGCAGAGCACCAAGTACCTATCGACATCCCTGCGAACCTCCTTGTGAACATCCCTGACGATCAAGATAACATGGATCAAGATAATAAGGATGATGATAATAACAAAATTGATGATGAAGCAGACTCCAAATCTGAAAACACTAGCCAGGTTAGCGTAAAGAGTAATGAACTATCAAGCGTAGTTCACACCGCATGCATCTCAACCCCGATGTGGTTAGATTGCTTCTATCGAGCCGAGAGACAATTCAGAATAAGGATGCAACGGAGGAAGACACGCCGGGGAATGAAGAAGACGAAAGGTATCGTAACAATGTTTTTTTTTTATATCCATGCATTTTATAAACTACAAGCATCTAGAAATCGCGCCTGGCGCGATTTAGAGTTTCCTAGATTTCATAATTTTTAATTTATGTTGACAATCATCATTCATGAAATCGCTGCCGGCGTTTTTAGTTCCATTTCTTTTATCTCATACGTTATTGTTCTCCTTGCAGAAATGATTTGGCTTCCTCAAAAGTACTGGTCTTTGATTTGAATGGTGTGCTATGTAGAACGTTACCTAAAGCCCAGTTTGAAAAGTCATGGTATGCGCAACAACCATTTGAGACACGTACCAAATATGTTTACCCGCGCCCTTATCTGAAGGAGATGTTGGACCAGGCCTTCAGTCTGTTTCGTTGTGCAATTTGGTCATCAATGGAGCTTAGAAATATACAGGATGTTTTGAAAGTAGTGCACGAAAGCTAAATAGAGATTGGGCGTCCATCCGGGGATCAAAGCAAATGTGCTTCATTCCACGAACCCTAAAGAACCGGCCGGTAAGAAGATATTTGTGAAATGCTTGCGCAACATGATGGATGCCCTAGGTGTTGAGGATAAGGAAGGCATAATCATTGTGGATGATGACGCTCTAAAGTGTTGCTTCAATCAGTCACAGTCATTGAATCCGCCATCCTATCATCCTGCCGGTTTTTGACAAAGGCGACTTTCTCGCCCGTTTTGTTAGTGTCTTGCATGAAATAGCTTCAGAAAAGCGGTTGAAGAGATACAAACAATATACCCATCTTGATCGGGACCGGAAATTGATGAGGACCTTGAGAAAATCGTTCTAGAAAGGGAACGTTTTGATATATATGTATACAGGAAATACACTTTCCAAAAAATTTTGAATATGAAATATACTTTACACGAAAGGTTTTGAATATATACTGTGTTATTATATCAGCATTATTGGTTCTGTGTACGTATTGCTTTTTTATATTATGTGTATGGTTTGCTATACTTGCAATAATTTGTATGTATATACCGTCAATAATTTAGGTGCGTATAAATAGGTATGCCTGAAATTGGCAAACCATCGGCCCGTCTCTCATTACTGCACGGTATTATGGCACATTCTATTACCCCGCAAGATGAACCATCGCGGACCTCTGCGAGCCGCCTGAAGCTAGAAATAGAACTTCAGGACTGGCTTGATGTCGTTGCTATGAATCCCGTCCGCTTCTATCCTGATCCCTTTGATGTTGTAATCCATCTTATGTGGAATCCAGAGCATGGTTTATTCATGATCGACAGGATCTCAGGACCGCCTGCAGCGCCTGTCGACGATGAATCTGATTAGTTTGTTAAGTTTATGTTCTATTATAATGCGTTAATTATGACGGTTCAAATCGCGCCACGCGCAATTTGAACCACGAAAATCTCTGTTTCGTAGCAACTTGCTTGCTGTTATTTATTCGTAAAGCACGACAATTTCAAAGTTTACATTTCGTTGTCGTTGTGAATGCACGAATTTATAAGCAATTTCGTACTTTTTCTATTGCCAACATTCTGTCATAATATGGGTTATTTGCATCGAATATTTGAATGCCTTTGCATTTCAACATAAAATGCATCTTCCTGGCCCGAAAATGAACACAGTGCAAAAGTGTGGTTAATTCAATATAATGGTCAATTAAAGGCTTATACGGCGCGATTTTGGAATAGACATAATCCCAATTTAATTGAATGATGGTTGTTAAGTCTAAAATCTATGACTCCTGTCTTCTCGTAATGTGCTCCCTCCTCTATGCTCCGCTTCACTGGCCTGCACAAGTAGCACATTATGTTAGTTTAGTTAATAAGTTTGTGGTTTTAGGGGACCATCCCCCTAATTACCTCCTTGAGCCGAACTACTAGCTCAAGGTTACCCCTACTACCTTGCACTCGATCATGGACCAAAGGATTTGAGCTTAAGGACCATTTAAGACGATCCTATCATTGCCATGATCGGGTGCTACCTTGTACAAGATTCCCTTGATTGTGTACACCCGCAGTACCTCATGCTCCTGGGGGTTTAAGCTAAAGAACGTCCCAAATGATCCCATCATCGCGCGTGATCACGCTTACCTCATCATGACCCCCCTATGGTCATGTGCACGTGCCCTACATCGTGGCATAGAGAACATCCTAATGATGATCCCATCATCGTCCACCAGAGTAAAAATTAAGGACGATTAATCGCCAATTGGCTATTTTTTTTAACATTTTTCAATTAGGGTTTGATAGATTAGTAGGATCCGTTTTGCGGTTCGCGGGCTTGCAATCGCCCATTTCTAATTCTTTTTATCTTTGCGGAGAAAGAAATCGCCCACATCGTAATTTTTTTATCGACATAGTAAAATAGGATTAGCCCATATATGATTTTAAAACATTTGTATGAAAAAGGAATGGCCCAAAATAAAAAAAATATTGATGAGGTGATACCATCACTCGTTATCACCATGCCCATATTAAGAAATCTCGAATTAGGGCTTAAGGCTTGAGATTTTGGGCAGATTTAAGTAACTTAAATTTTGTAACCCCATATTGGATTACCTCAGAGATTTTTTTAGGGCTTCATCTTCTGGAAGCCCATTGTAAACTTCCCTAGTGAATCCAAATAGCATTACATGCTTTTTTCATTGAAGCTTATTTGGTTTTAGTGTCATTTGGCATTCCAAATTAGCAGGTTCAAGTTTAGGATTGAAGATGATCTCCCCATTGCTTAATTATTTTAGTTGAAGGATCTTAAATTTCTGGAAACTTAAATGAAGAAAGTTACAAGTATGAGAGTGCTTTTGCATTGTCTTGTTTTTCATGTCTGAATCTGTATGTAATCTACACATTTTTCATGCATTGTAAGGCCATTGTGCTGCCAAATGCCCCTGATTGTAAATACAAGGCATTAGCATCAATCAGACCATTTATTTCAACCCCATCCAGTTTCAAAAGCCTTTGAACTATGGAAATGTGCATAATAATAACTGAAACAATGCCATTAGAGAAAGCTGTTGATGTGGAAGAGATGGGGGATGTTCCGTGTGATGCCAATTTTTGGCAACTAAAACGTAAGTAATATTTGGTATTTTGGATAAACTCATACTCATGATTGGACTTTAAATGTTTACAAGCAAAGCATGAAAGGAAGAACGGAAGCAAGATATCAAGCTGCTTGCTTCCTTAATCTGAACTGTTTCTGTTGCTTAAGATTGTGCAGCAGCAGAATATTACTTACTGCATATATGCCTTGATAGTTAGTCAATGTGGTACCAGACCAGTAACCAGTAGTGTTTATCCTGAAGCAATTGTTCTTACGTTGTGCTTTCTTGTGGAACTCTATTAAGAACATCTCTGCTTTGAGTTCAAATTATATGCAGGCTTTATGTCTCTGTTTGATTCCTGAAAGTATGATATGAACATGCTTTTTAATCTAGCTGTTTAATCTGGCTAAGGTTTACAGTAATGGCTAAGGTAATGCTTACAGTAATGGCTAAGGTAATGCCTCATGTTTACAGTAGTGGCTAAGGTTTCAGTAATCAAAGTGCAACCTCAAAATAAAAGCTTGTGATAGTTTACTAAAGGAGTTTACTGAATCGTGTGATATGAGTTTGTTGCTGATAAAGGAGTTTTTTCCATGTCACGTTTGTCATGTTATCTCGAACATGTAACCATGAGGGAATACGTGATATATATAATGCCTCATGAGGGGAATTAGGTTTTTCTTGGACCATTCGACTAATCCAGATTGGGTTGTAACTGGTCAAGCATACGTTCCTACCCTTTACTTTAGAAGAGGAGTATCATAGGAAGGAGATCTTATCAAAACTATCAAAAGTAGAGCATATCACATGTGAAGTGCTCAATGCTTTGTGATATTTGGTTTCCTTTAGTGCGCTTTTGAAATATAACATGCATTTACGGAGTTGTGACAAAATATAACCCGTGAAGAAGAAAATAAAATAAATTACCACTAAGATTAGGATAAATTCTCTTGAAAAAAAATTGCCCACATATTAATTAAAAAATCTAGAAATACCAAATAATAAGCCCATGGATAATAACATAAAAATATTGAGTGTCCTTAATTTTTACTCACGTAGTCCACGATCCGGGTGCCTACTCGAGCATGACCTCTTGATCATGCACACCCATGATGCATCATCGGGGCCCGAAGGTTTTAAGCTAGGGAACCTTCTACTGATCCCATCATAAGCCCACAATGTTGCGCTACTCTCAAATGACCCTTAGATCATGTGCACTCTTGGTGTGTAATGGCTTAGAGAACATACGAGGGGAATCTCATCATCGCCTACATATAAGATATTAGTGTATGCATCCCAACTACCCTAGAATGCATATGCTTTCTGCACTTACACTAAGGCATACTCAAGCTTAGCTAAGAGCACCTGACAGGTTGGCGTCGACCCATTCGGAGATGACTTGGCCATCAAATTGCTCCATGAATTGTGGATGTTGCTTCTCTAGATCTTGCTTTAATACCCATGTTGCGTCTTCCACGGGCAAGTGCTTCCACTTGACCAAGTATTGGAGGAACTGAGACCTTCTTGTCTTCTTAAATAGCTCGGGGATTATCTCAATTTTCTCCTCCATCATCTCCAACAAGTTTGTAGTCTCCAAGAACTTTTCTGGGTTTGGGGTGTGCCTCTTTAATAGGCTCATATGGAAGACCTTTGGGACCTTTAGATGGGCGAGGCAAGTCAAGCTTTTACGCTTGGCTCCTATTAAACTCGAGGATCTTGAAAGATCCCGCTCACCTTGGAGCAAGCTTCTTACAATTGGCGTCTGAAGTTTCACTTGCTTGACCTTTACTTGAGCCAAACTTAATCTCCTATAACAAACTCTCGAGGAGTTTTATCTCTATCTGCTAGACTCTTCTAATGTGCCCATGTTGTTGAAGATATTCTCACACTTCTACCACAAGCTGGTGCATATCGTAAATCGTTGTTGAGAAACTTCCATCTTGGGCTAGATTATGCCACACATCTAGGGTCAAGCATTGATAACCGTAACTAATCGTGAAGGGGACATCTTCGATGGCTCTTGCTTCGTATTATTATGCATAACTCTTCTCGATGGATGTAATTGGCCGATTTGAATTGCTTGTTCCAAACATAATTTTTCAACATGTCCTTCAAGATTACGTTGAGTGCGCTCCATTTGCCCATCATTTGCGGATGATAATCAACAAATTGATGCGGATCGTGTTGAAGAAATCTTGCCAAAAATGCTGAAGAACTTTGAATCTCTATTGGTGATGATGCATACAGGATCCCATGCAATCTAAAAAGTTTCTTTGGTAGACAACAAGGCTGGATCCAAACTTTTTGGGTTTGGGGTGTGTCTCTTTAATAGGCTCACATGAAAGACCTTTGGGACCTTTAGATGGGCAGGCAAGTCAAGCTTATGCGCTTGGCTCCCTACTTTGCTCCGGGATCTTGAAAGATCCCGCTCACCTTGGAGCAAGCTTCTTACAAGTTTAAACTTGCTTGACCTTTACTTGAGCCAAACTTAATCTCCTATAACAAACACTTTCGAGGAGTTTTATGTCTATCTGCTAGACTCTTCTAATGTGCCCATCTTTGTTGAAGATATTCTCACACTTCTACCACAAGGCTGGTGCATATCGTAAATCGTTGTTGAGAAACTTCCATCTTGGGCTAGATTGTGCCACACATCTAGGGTCAAGCATTGATAACCGTAACTAATCGTGAAGGGGGACATCTTCGATGACTCTTGCTTCATATTATTGTGTGCAACTCTTCTCAATGGATGTAATTGGCCGATTTGAATTGCTTGTTCCAAACATAATTTTTCAACATGTCCTTCAAGATTCTGTTGGTGCGCTCCATTTGCCCATCTGACTGTGGATGATAAGCAACAAGTTGATGCAGATCGTGTTGAAGAAATCTTGCCAAAAAATGCTGAAGAACTTCGAATCTCTATCGGTGACGATCACCCTGGGATTCCATGCGATCTAAAAATTTTCTTTGGTAGACAACAAGGCTGGATCCAAAGTTGTGTCTGTGGTGTGACATGGCAAGAATATGCCCTTTTATGATATCTACCACAACCATCAAGGCATGAAGGCTCCTTCTTGTCCTTGGATGAAGGCCCGCTATGAAATCCATGCTGACGACTTTCCACTTGGAATTTGGCACTGCCCAAGGTTCCAAAACTCCTGGGACTCGAAGTTGTTCTGCCTTTGTCTGCTGACATAACTGACATTCTTGGATATACCTGGCTATCTTCTTCTTCATGCCCAGCCAGAAGTAGCTACTTCTAATCTTGAAGTAGGCCTTATAATGAATCCTGCATGGCCAGTAATAGGGCTATTATGCGTGTTAAAAATAGCTTCCTTACTCCTGATACTTCAAAAACACACATAGGTTGTCCTTGTGATATAAAGGATTGCCTTTCTTTTTAAAATGTTTGAAGGTCTCTCTTTCTTTAGTCTTTCTTGCGCTCTTGCAAAGACTAGCCCATATGTGCTTGAACTCCGTGCTAGAGGAGTTGGCATCTTCTATCTTCTTACCGAATTCACTTATCAATGTGGAGATGGCGTTGCAAAATGATACTTTAAAAGCTTGCCAACAAGTGGCACCATCTTAACATCGCCAAGGCCCTCCTCAAATGGTACATGCTACTCCATTGATTTGTTGTAGATCATGATGTCATCGAATAAAAATTGATGACGAACTCAATCAAGAAATCTTTGAAGATGTCATTCCTCAAGTGCTTAAACGTCGATTGGAGCATTCAATAGACTTCGGGGGCATTACTAAGAACTCATAGTGCCCATATCGTGTTACGAAGCGATCTTATAAATATCTTCCCCTTCATCCTTATTTGATGATTGCCTGACCTTAAGTCAATTTTGTAGGAGAATCTTGCTCCTTGGGGATGATCCATTATGTCATCTGCTTGTTGAGATGCCAACGGTTGATATACATCTTCTGATTTCTATTACGGCGAAAGCATCCCCAAGTCGAACAACTTCGTCAGGACCGATTCTGAGGTCACACCCCTAACAGCGTCCGATCCACGCAGCAATTAGCGAGGCAAGAGCTGGTGAAGCTGTTCGAGTAGGGCAACTGATGTGCCATCCATGAGAAGAGAGTAACGGTAATGCCCAAGAACCTCCATCTAGCTAGGAGGATCTGTAAGGAGAAGCCCTAGAAGCTTTCCATTTTGTACTTAGTTAAAATCTATATATAATACTAAAGCTGAAATGAGAGGATAGTGCAATGCGGTTATTGAGGAATCTTGGTAGAATTATCGACCTTTGCCCGATTCTGGTGTTGAGCTTCACTCTCAATCTGCTTGCACTTGCTTTGGCCTTCACTTCTGCATATTTTTTTTAACCTAAGAACATGCTTGTTAGTTTCCTTTCGTCCTCATATCTCTATCTTAATTTTGCCCGATATCTCCGTGGCGGACTTTTCACGGAGTGAGGATTACATGTGGTAGAATATCTCTAGAATGGCAATTTTTGGATGCATCATCGCATGCAACAAGAGCTTTCTTTGCATTCAAGCAACACAAGGTAAAGAGTTTGTTCGTCTCTATTACTAATAGTTTTTTATTCCAAAACAGTTCTGCGTTTGCTTTGAAATCTCGAAAATGTGTCGCCAAGATGATCTTGTAATTGTGAAAAATCTTGATTTAGAGCATTAGATGGGTAGATGGTATCAGATTGCAAATACTCCTTCAAGGTTTCAACCAAAATGGGGCGTAAATTCAAGGGCCACTTATACCCTCAAGCCTGATAGCTCTGTTAATGTGCTGAATGAGACATGGCTTGAATGGAAAACGAAGCTATATTGAAGGATCTGCTTGGAAGGCCGAGTTCAAGAGCCTAGATGTAAAAATCTTAGGGATTTCATAGTTGATCCAGTGCATGTTATGTCCTTTAATATAGTTGTCTGTATTGCCTATAATAGTTTCAAGCGACTCGTGACTCATGAATGATCTAAAGGGAAGAGTTGAAAGAAGAAGTTTGGGCGCATAAGAGAACAGTAAGGAACAACTATTCCTACACATGTACCTCAACCGTAAAATCTTTGCTTCTTAAGAGGTAAATTCTAAAAGCTAAGCTTTAGGATATAGCATCTTCCAGCAGTAAGTGTTTCCACTTGACCAAGTATTGGAGAACTCCGACCTCCTTGTTTTTCTTGAAAGCTTTATCAAGAATCAGTGCGGAATTATTTCCAATTTGCTCATCATCATTTCCAACAACGTTGGGTGTCCAAGACTTAATGCGATTTGGAGTGTGCTTCTTCAACAAACTCCGTGGAAGACCTTATGAATCTTTAGGTGTCTTTGGCAAGTCTAGCTTGTAGGATTGATTACCTACTCTCTTGACTATTACGAAGGTCCAGCCACCTTGGAGCAAGCTTCTTGCAATTCCGATCTGAGCTTCCGCTGCTTCACCTTGATCTTGAGCCAAACATCATCTCCAACTTTGAACTCTCATTTGTTCGATGCTTGTCGGCGATGCTCTTTTGTTGACTTCTTGCTGCTAGCGGATACCCTCGAACCTCTTCCACGGTTTTGCTGCATGTCGGCCAACATCTGGCTGAAACTTCCACTTTTGACCGGGGGTTGTGCCAAGTGTCGGAGTTAAACAGCGATAGCGTAATTAATCATAAGCGGCGACATTTGGGATGATTCTTGCTTGGTGCTATTGTATGCAAACTCCACCAAGTGAATAAATTCTTCCCACATATCTTGCTTATTCGGGCGTAGTTTAAGTAGCATGTCTTCAAAATCCTGTTGGTCGCTCCGTTTGGCCATCCGTCGAGGATGATATGTGGATGCTCATGGATAGCCGTGCAGATAATTAGCAAAAGAGGTCTTGCCGGAAGGCACTCATAAACCGGATCCACAAGGAGATAATCTCCCTTGGCATGCCATGAAGCTTTGAAGATCTCTTTGGTGAAGAGCTTTTTGTATCCATAGCGTATCGTGGTCACGCAAGGCACAAAATGTGCCATTTTCGACAACTTATCGACCACTACCATCAAGGCATCCTTTCCTCTTCTTGTTCTTGGAAGCCTGTGATGAAATCCATCGCTGATCACCTCCCACTTAAGCGTTTGGCACCCGCTAGTGGCTCTAATGCTCACGGAATTGAAGCTGCTACGCCTTTGTTTCTGGCGACATAGCCCGACATTCTCGATGTAGCGAGCTACTTGCTTCTTCATTCTGGCCAATAATAGGCTGGCTGCTGCGCTTTTGAAATATGTTTTCATGAATCCCGCGCCCAGCCGGCTATTGGGCTTTGTGCGTGTCATGGAGGATCAATTTCCTTCGCCCGATGATTGAGGTGCGCTGCTTGTTCTTATGGTATAACGGGTTGCCTTCCTTCTTATAATGTTTAAAGACTTCCCGCTCCTTATCATTCTAGCCTCCCTAGAGGCTTGCCCATACTTCCTTGAAATCCCACATCCGTTGGCAAGGACTCCTCAATCTTCTTACCAAAATCGCTGAAGGCCGTCGAAATTGCATTGCAATGCACTCTAGTTGTCGGGGGATGCCTTGAAAGCGCATCCGCTACCACATTGAGCTTCCACGGCTTGTAAACTATATCAAAGTCATACTCTTCAAGGAACTCCATCCACCTTCTGCGCCTCAGTTGAGGTGTGTGGTTCGCGTGAATACATCTTGGAGGCTCGATGAATGCGTATCCAATTGGAACTTCCTTCTCAAAGATAATGCCTCCAAATTCTTAATGCTCGACAACCACCAAAGCAATTCGATGGTGGGTGGGGTGGCGGCGTTTGGCGTCGTTCATCTTCACGGAATCATCATACCACCGCAGCTCTTCTTGCATGAGCCTTTGCACACAACAGCTATCTTACTTTCGCATCTGTCGCCACAAGCTTGTCTTTCTCGGGTCCGGCGGGGTTAAAGGCTTTGGCGGTTGTTAAAGCTTCCTTCAACAATTCAAACCCTACTTGGGCTTTCTTGTGCCAATGCTCGCCCAATCTTTCACCTTCTCCGCCCTCGTCAAGTCTTCGCTATCTTAGCAAAGTTCTTCCACGAACTTCTGTAGTACCACTGGGCAGAAACTCGACTTCATGCACATTCTTGGCCGGCCAGCGGAATAGCGGCTTCAATTTTGGCGGGGATCCGTCGAGATTCCTTTTCTTTGAGATCACATGACCCGGGTATTCCACCTTCTGCGTTTTAGCGAAGTGACGCCGACAACTTGGCGTTACAAAGCGATGCCTCTTCAACTTCTCTAGCACTCTCCTTAAGTGTTATGCGTGCTCTTCAAGGGATCTGCTATACACCAAAATGTCATCAAAGAATACAATCACAAAGGTGTCTAAAACTCCACGAAGATGTCATTCATGAACCTCATGAGCGTCGGCGGGGGCATTCGATAAGCGAAGGCATTATCGTGAACTCATAATGCCCATACCGTTACGAAGGCGGTCTTGTGGATATCTTCTTCCTTTATCCTGATCTGATGATAGCGACCTTAAGTCGATTTTGGAAGACCTTTGCACCTTAGGTTGATCCATCAAGTCATCGATGCGGGGGCGCATACTTGTTCTTAATGGTGTGCTTGATCAACTGCCTATAGTCTATGCACATCCTTAAACTGCCATCCTTCTTCTTTACAAAGAGAATGGGTGCTCCAAATGGCGAGACACTATGTCTAATGAAGCCTAGGTCGAGCAACTCCTGTAATTGTTTCTTCAGCTCCGTCAACTCCTGCGTCGTCATTCTGTATGGAGCCTTGCTTGTCGGCTTTGTTCCCGGTTCGAGTGCTATCTCACACTCGACTCCCCTATAAGGAGGAAGCTGCTTGATCTCATCTGGAAAGAGATCATGGAACTCCGTGATCAGCTTAGCTATTTGCTTCGGCAACTTGCTGAGCACCCTGTCTTTTTTGCTTTCTTCTGACTCTGGCTCATCAATCTCAAGCTTGAAGATGTATGCCACCTCGCTCTTGATGCACTTGAACAGCCGCTTAGAAGACATGCACTGCATGATGGGAACAATTTCTTTACCTGTGATCTCAATGATCTTGCCGTCGGGTGTTGGGAAGGTCACCTTCCGCTTTCCTGTCGATAATGGCCCTGCTGGTCAAGGTACTCCATTCCTATGATCAAGTCGTGCTTGCCAATGCCCATTACTTCGCCCCCATCACGGATATTAATCCACGGCAGAGTCGATGTCGAAGTTAATTCTCTTGCACGCCGTCGCGCCTTCTTGCTCCACTTGCTAAGACAAGCGGGCCTTGGTTTTGACTTTAGTGGTTTCAACTTCAACATTTGAACCGATTACGGGGGATGCAAAGTTATGGCTACTTCACGAGTCTATCAAGACTATGAAGGACTTGGTCTTGGCCTTCCCTCTTTGTGGAAATTACTTTATCTTGGCTCTCTGCTTGCTCTATTGCGGCAAAGATATGACACTCACCACGAATGTAGTCAGCGGGCTTCGCCCCGTCGTCGTCGGAACGGGGTGTCCCAATCTCCCAACTCTGCTAGTCTTTGCACTCATGGCGTAGAGCGGTTCGACGTCCTATGGCCTGGCTTGGAAGCACTGAAGCAAAAGCTGCTTTTCTATGCACTCTGTCTCTTTTCCTTGGGCATCACACCGAAAAGGATCGCCTTTGCTTTGGAGTAGTTTGACCCCTCACCTTGTCCTTGAAGGACACTTGCTTCTTCTCCTGCTTGCTTCCCACAGTTTGCCACCATATGGGGCTCTAGCTGGACTGGGTTTGCCCCTAGGGCTATAGCTTCTGTCGCCTTGCCTTTATCACGGAAATCTGCTGCCTCGCCCGCTATTACGAGGGTCCGGATCCCTTGCAAGCTTATAGCCTTGGACTCTGCTTTTGATCTTGTCTTAGGGTTTATTGCCCTCACAAACTTCGCGGATCTCCTCATTCAACCCCTCAATATAGCTTTCTCTTTGCATGCTTCTCACCCAATTTTGGCACATCTGACCTCGGCCTCATGAATTCCTCGTATACCACGACGGATTTGTTTCCCTGTTGCAACTTTGTAGTAGAGCTGGCGCATCATCTTGGACTTATGTTCCCTTGGGGCGTAATGAAGCAGAAGGCTTTAGCAAACTTTCTGAACTTACAAGCATCCACAGCAAGCCATGTGCCTTTGCATAACCCTTCCACCAAATCGTGCGGCTCCTTTCAAGTTGGCTGTTGCCACTCGCCTTTGTCTTTATCCTTCATGCCATAAGCATTGCCGTACTCACTCATTTAGATCCAGCCATGCCTCTGCTTCTAATCGACTGTTCTCCCCCATTCGATTCACGGGCCTTCCATACATTGCCGGTCACGGAATCTACCTTCTTACGGTAGTCGGAGGCCACGGTGTCCCTTTGTCGATCCCTCTATGGCATCCCTCGCCTTGCATCTGCGGTGTTCCTCGCCTTCGTCTGTTGGGTCACAGGCCTGCTCTTAGGTCTTCCTCCGGTCGGTCACGAATCGAGCTTGAGTCGGGAAGATTCGGGCTGGAGGATCTCCTTCTCTTGCTCCTCTTCTTGTCCCTTCACGCTCTCAGAGCTGATGCTTGCGACAGGCCCGAGTGTTGCCCACCGAACCTGCTCTCACTTTGCGGCGGCTAGCAAGGCCTTTATCTGCTCAAGGTCCGTCCTTATCACGGGATATTTCCTCTTAAGGGTCATGGGTCCAAATTCCTCAAAGCGGGTTCCTTGCGGGTGGCACGGGCGGACTCTGTTCTTCCCTAAGGTCTTGGCGTTGTCGTTCCCCACGAGCCTAGGCCTCTAGCGCATACACAAATAATTCATTGCTATCTGATTAGTTTTACTTGTTCTTTTGCATTATATGTGGTTTGTTGGCATAGTTGTGGAGCGAAATATATCAACAAAACATTTAAGGTGCAAAAAGAAATTATATTTATATTATATAATATTTTGGTACAAAAGTCTCAGGGATCAAGAGTCTAACTAGTCTTGAAATCGCCCGGTGGGGCCAGGTTGTCCTCAAGGAACTTCTTAACTTGGGCGTTCCTACCGAATGACCCAAGTTCTGATGGCGGCTGGCGGCGAGCATACGCAAGGCTCTCTTCCCGACTCTTCCACCTGCGATTAGAATTTGTAAGGGGCGCGGTCACCACCAATCTGCTTTGCCGTCGATGGGGGTATGGCAAAGTCGAAGAGGTCAAGTGCCATTGCTCTCTTGACTAGGACAGCATAGTCGGCGTTTGCGCTATTAGAGCATGCTGCGAGCACACGAGGTGCAATCGGCATGAACACTCCTTCTTCACCTCACGGGGCTGAACTTGCGGTGTATCACGCTACTCTCCCCATCTAGCGCGTGGCGGTAGTACCTCGGGGGATGCAATGCGTTGTGCGTCGGGATGATTCTCCACTTGTTTGGCCTCCTGCTCTATGCCGCGTATTCAAATTCGACCTTTATCTCGGTGAGCTCGGTAGTCTTCAATTGTGGAGTCGACTAAAACTGAGGTCGATTCACCTCCTCTTGATGGAGGTGGTGTCGAAGGCCTTGGCATTAAAATGCTTTCGTGGTCTTCCCACGAATCCCCATCTATTTTACGGAGGCGAAACTCCTCCTCTGTTGGCGACTCTTGCTCCTCCATCATTTGCCTGATCTTTCTTTGTAGGCTGGGATGTCGGAAGTCGACTCTCTTGTATAGGTGTCGGCTTCCTTCACTTCATGCGGAAAGTCACGAGACTCCCCGGGCGATGAAATTAGTCCATGTCGGTCTGCCCTTGGTTGGTGGGCGATTCATCAATCGAGCTCCCTCTCCACGCATTCGGAAGGTTACGGATATCGGCTGAGGAGTAGATACTCCTCTCGGATTGATGATGATAGGGGCTAGGCTTGTGATGCCTAGCCCAAGTGAGAGAACAACTCTCGATGTTACCGGCTCTGAAGTTGATCAGCTCTGATTACGCTTGTTGCCGTTCCTCCTCGAGTCGAGCTCCGTGTGTACTTATCGTCGTCCGACTCCTCTTCTTCTTTCTCTTCTCCTTCACGCTCTTGCGTCTTTGCAAAAGCATCTGCTCCTCTGCTTGCCTTTGCTATGGGGTCCACCTCCATCGGAGGGATAGAGTTGCCCCATTGGGTTTTGGTGTGGTGGGATAAGAACATAGCTAGAGGCGGCGGTGTAGGAGAAATACTTGGTCTGTTGGCTGTCGGGGACCATGTAGTCTGGCAACCTCTGCGCCTTGTTAGTTAAGTACTTGGCGATGTTGGGGACATCACCCAAAATTTGCTTGAAGGGATGGTAGGGAGCGAAATATCCTATGCAAGGGGAACTGAACAAGGGAGGGTCCTACCTAGCTTGAAACTACTGCTAACACTTGCCTATATCTTTGGGGTTGCATTTAAGCGTAGCTTGGATATCAATTTCTTTCCCAAAGACTTGGAAGATGTCGGTGACATCCACCTCGGCGACATGGGCAGCTGGCGTTGTACCATCCCCGAAGTCGGCGATGGCCATTGATCTAGCGAAGAAGAAGTATCGAATGGATCTGAAAGTGCCTCGGGGAGCTGGAAGATCGCCCTAAGCGGTGGAAACAAACTTGCGGGGTGCTAAATTAGAAATGGAGGACCTATTTATAGAAAAGGGGAAAACCCTAATTTTTGGGCGACCTAAATTTTTTCTTTGGAATTGGGTGATTCTACACTATAAGGAGGTGCAATTGCAAGTTTGAAGACTACTTTTAGGGTTTAGGCATGCTAAGAACAACTGAAAGACCTATTACAATGGCCCGGAGATCATCTAGGTATGGCGTGGCAAAGAGATTGGTCGCGAGGTCTCACCGCGTTGCTTGGGGCCAGATAATGGGAAGTTCATTTTACGCCTGGCGGGCGTGTGAGACATGGGGTCTAAATGGGCTAAACTTGATCAGTTTGGGTGATCGAGGGGTGTAATTCTACTTAACTCGTCGAGTTAGGCAGAATTGACCCCTTATTTGATCAATTTGGAGTAGTTTTGGGCCAATTTGGGCATGGTCTCACACGTTGCGCCCAGCCCGAAAATGAGATTCTCATTTCCTGTCCTGGCACGACGTGTGAGACATCGTCTCAATTTTGCTCAAAAACTCCAATTTGATCAAAACAAAAGCTAGAATTCAGTTTCTTAACCTATTTAAACAAGATTAGGCACATTATTTACACAAAAAATTCCTTATATTGACAAAAATGTTCATTATTTACAAAGAGTTCAAGGGCGTTCTCCCTTGATGTGCCTAGCTAAATGCATATCCTGCCTCATAAGCGTGACCCTCTTCGCGTGAACTGTGCAGGCCGTTGAATCTTCAAAGTGCTGCACTATTTTTGCCTCTGCTGCCTCCTGTAGGCACAGCAACATTTCATCGGTCACCCGCATGTCCGTGTTGTACTCCTGCATCACTTCTCGGACCAAGCGTTGAAATGGTGCCCGGGGGATCAAGAGTCCGTAACTTCTCTGGAAGTGCCGGATTTTCTTGAGGGCTCTGTTCTCCAACTTTTTCCTGCCGGCCCGCTTCTTTCCTGGTGCTCTGCAGGAGGCTTGGGCTTCGGTGGCGGCTTCCGGAGTGCGGCTTCTTGTCGGTGTCGCCTTCAATCGTTCTCACCACGTGCTCCACGGTAATAGGCATTGTATGCCTCCCACTTCACCATGTAAGCATTGTGCTCCTTGATCCTCTTCGATAGACCTTGGCGGGGTCTATCACATATACCTCCCGTTGTGGCCGTGGGGCTTTGACCCTATCCCATGTCGAGGGAGCGGTGGGGAGACTTACGTGGCTGTCAGGGCTGATCACCTTTCGGGTGCTACACGCTGGGAACTTCCTCCTCCACGGCCAGGGGTTTTGAAGAACTTGCCCCCTCGGTGTTGGAGCCGCGTAGTCTTCGTCAGAATTAAAATCGGTGAAAGCGGGGTCTCGTCGCTGATGGCTCATTGATGGTGATCCCGTTCCTAAACACCAACCTTCACAACCCTTTTGTTGCCGCCTTGATGCCTTTTGCCTTCTTCTTCTTGGCTCCGCCAGTGGTTGGGTTGTCCTCCGTCTCTTTGTCCTCCTCTCTCGGCGCGCTCCCACGTCTTAGGTGCCTGGCGATGAAGCGGCGCCAAGGTCTTCTTCTTCCGCAAAGGGTAAGCCCGGCTGGCGCTCATCGGGTACTACATGCTCCGGTACCTCCTTGCTGGTTCTTTCTTCCTCGGCAATCTCTTGAGGATCTGGTGCATAATGTCGGGGCGGCTCCTAACCTATGACTTCCGTCTGGCGCTCGGTCGATGCGCTTCCTCACTATCCGCCTTCCGAAGAAGGCGTTCTTGGAGTACCCTCTGAATGTCGAGGCGGGGTCATTTGTATTTGGAGGATTAAACCGGTGAGGCTTCCTAGCGATCTGTTTTGTCGCGGGCCATCTTTGATGGTTAGATCGATCGAACTAAGCGCCGGAAGATGCGCCTTGGCGAACCACGAGCAAAGTTCTAAGGAAAGAAGCGGAAATGGGAGGGTCTAGGTCTATTTATAGGTGTCATTTTTTTGGTCACTTTTAAACTACCTTTTTGGGTTGCCTAAAACATCTAAAACACCTAATTAAGCAAGGTCTCACACGTTGCGTCTATCCCCAAAAATGAAAAAGTCATTTCCTGTCCTGGCGCGACGTGTGAGACATGGTGGGACCCACTACTAAATTTTGTACTTTTTAAACATGTGACATGCCAATTCTACTGATTCTTAGCTTAAAATTAGAATTATCAAGTTATTTTACTGTGATTCATGACATTTCTTAATGTTTCAAGCTGAATGTCTCACACGTTGCGCCCAGCCCGAAAATGAGAATCTCATTATCTGTCTGGCGGCGTGTGAACTCCTACCACGAAGGTTGGCTCACCAATTTTAGTCTTTTTATGTTTTCGTTCATTTTAACTGTTACTAACTTAGCATAAACTACAAAAATGAGAAAAACAATTTCCCATTTTTCGAGGTTTAAGGATCCTATTAAGTTAGTGCTACTGGGAGCATGGTCAGTGCTTTGCTCTTGGTCACCAAGAACATTGCTCGATACCCTTTGTGGCGTCCCCTACTGTATCACGGTGCACTCACAGAGTATACAAGCGAGGAGTTCATCCCCATACCAGCTCCATGCGTCTGGGGGCCCTCCACATGACCTTTACAACCGTGGCGGGTTCGATGGGAAGAGTGAAGGGGTCATTTTACCCGTCTCCCTCGGGGCCTACCTAGGCTGCGGGCGTAAACATACATGTCGGTTATATAGCATAAGCACATATCCACCTCGAAGGGTGGTCCATCACATCTGCATAAACAAGGTGAGCACAATACATATAGGGAGTCCTACCCAAGGCTCAGACTCAAGGGGTTGACTGACGGCTTGGGTCTCCAGAGTTCATTGCAGACAGAATTCATGGCAATGGATTTGGCTGGCATATGAACATGGCATAGGGTTGTCCACTCCATCCGCCCCTCCTGTGCACACTTTGCAGAGTAGGCTGAAAAGTGTCGGGACCTGACTGTAGCCCGCCGGATGCATAGCAAGGGGGCTATTCCTGGGTCTCATCCTCCCAGTTTCGATGGGGCAGGAAGGGATCGCTCCCTCCAGAGGTCTGCATGCCGACTCAAGGTGACTAGAGGGCCACTGCCCGTATTCGACTAAACCCACTAGAAAGTGTACACCACTTCACGGGTGTCGAGTCCATGCCCTACCCACACTCAGTGGTAAGCCATTAGACCCAGTCACTATGATCCCTGGTAGGCCTTACACACCAGAGAGATCGTTCAAGAGTCGGAACATGAACCTCCTTCTTAGCGATCACGGCCCCTTCACCCACAACCCGGGTGTGGTTCTTGTGCCTGAGGCGAATCTATATGGTGCTAGAGAGGCTAATCTAGGAGCATCTACTACCAAGCTTTAGGTCTCTACCCCCCTTCCCAATACAAGGAGTTCATAGAGATACATCATCCAAATACATCACAGCGGAACTAAAGAACAAGATCTAATCTATATCATAGAGTTAGGTTCTTTAGTTAGGGTCTGGTATCTAGAGATCTAGAAGGCTGCTATGGGCAATTTAATAGGCTAATTCTCGATTCTATGGTGAAATAGGGTTTAGACTATTTAATTGGCCAAATACTGATCCTTGAGTGGCTCCTCGACTGAGCTTCGACCATCCTGGCGAGGCAGCTCGAGTCAAGGGAAACTAATGGTGCAATTCTCTCAGGCAGAGTTTGGGAGGCGGTTTTGGCTCTTGGGGCAGCCAAAACAGAGCTCTAAAACTCTAGAAACGAAAAATGGGCAAGTTATGGTTTCCCTTCCTAAATAGACAAGGGGTTGGCTAGGGCTTCCAATTATCCCCTTTAGGCATGTGGGATAATTGGGAATGGGCCCACTGCCTTTAATGGCTAGGTGGCAAAATGTGCCCACATGGAAATGTGTGCCCACATTAATGTGTACATTGGAAAATGTGCACATTAATTACACAGGTATGGCCCACTTGGCATCAAGTGTCCACATGGAAATGTGTGCCCATATTAATGTGTACATTGGAAAATGTGCACATTAATAATTACATATTCCTTGCAAGTTGCCCCCTAGGGCTACCCACTGGCTACTGCGTCGTACCGTCGGTCGGGATTAATGTGTCGCGCGTGGCAAGCGATGATATCGTCCTGGGGCCGTGTATATCGTCCTGGAAACGTCACACCCATGAGGTGCCCGTATTGGAAATATAACATGCAAGGAATAAAGTGACGGAGCAAGACAAAGAGAACGAGACAGAAGGAACACAAGGTAACCCCAAAGTGAATGTATAATTCATGAAGAGTACATGCTCTTATATACAATAATGAAGGGCTAATAGGCAAAGACCCTTTTAGCTCCATGAACTATCAATAGACAAAGGCTAAGATTGTATGGATGTATTATAAATACATTCCAACATCCCCCCTACAATCTAGGTCTCTTTGTATAACAAAATAAGTAGCATGTATCTTCGAGGGTGAGATCAAATGCACAATGTATGATGTATGTCCCCCCTGTAAAAAAAACCATTTGTGGGAATCAAAAGGAAAAAACATGAGCTCCCTCTGAGAGTATATTCATAGCATGCAGTAAGTGCTTTTGTAAATAGATCAGCATGTAT
The DNA here is from genome assembly GCA_021234155.1 of Isoetes taiwanensis. Taxonomy (NCBI): domain Eukaryota; kingdom Viridiplantae; phylum Streptophyta; class Lycopodiopsida; order Isoetales; family Isoetaceae; genus Isoetes; species Isoetes taiwanensis. The sequence continues at coordinate 692,706 of JAJEKV010000120.1, read as the reverse complement.
TCGAGGTGAAGGAAAATCAGTTCCATAAAAAATTGATATAGTCCTTGACCTGTAAGATAATGTTGTTGTCATGCCTGTTCTTTTCTATGAAGAATGACAGAAAATAATAAGATTAGATTTGTAGTTAAAAAGAATAATAAATTCAACTTCTTAAAGGTGAAGAATATATAATAGCATATGGGATCCATGCTTTCAAAAATGTTCACCTGCATAGCATGATATATGATTAAAATTTATATTAGCATATATTATGGAGAATATCACTCCATTGTTGTCATAAATAAAAAACAACTTATATTAGCATATGGGGAATATCGCTCCATTGCTGTTATAAATATATCGCTCCATTGTTGTCATAGATAAAAACTTGTATTAGCATATAGAAAATGCCACACATTACTTTCATAAAGAAAATTTGTATTAGCATATGGGAAATGTCACTCCATTGCGTTCAAAGATTTGATAAATCACATGGCTTTTCCTTGATATTTCAAAACTTTAATAAATCACATGGCTTTTCCATGATGTTTCAAAAATTTGATGAATCACATGGCTTTTCCACGATATCTCAATTTAATCTTGTGAAAATCCTATGGTGCTTTCAAATATTTGATAAATCACATGGGTTTCCCATGATGTTTCAAAAATTTGATAAATCACATGGCTTTTCCATGATGTTTCAATTTAATCTTATGACTTTTCTATGGTTCTCAATAATCACATGGCTTTCCCACGATGTTTTGAAATAACCTCATGATTTTTCCTAATTTGCAAGTAATCAGATGGTTTTTATTTCCATGGTTTTGAATTCTATCATATTTAGCAAAACATATCAGTCTGTATTCATGACTCCAAGAAGAATTCATACCTTTACATCAGATAGTTTCATCATATTCAATAATCTTGTCATGTTTTAAATGTGCAATAATAAGTAATGTGATAGTAATCTTCCAATAAAAAACCAACATCTCTAGGAATGGAAGGTGGCACCACGGCAACAGGAGTCGAATTTGAGGAAAAACAAAGGTTATAGACTATAAATAAAACAAAGCATATCGCAGAGAATCATTCTTTCTTAGAAGTCTAAATAAAACAAAGCATATCACATAGAATCATTCTTTCTATTTCTAATGAGTTTTTTGCAACAATAATTGTTCATTAAGAAGATATAGTTTATTATAAAAAAGGAACTGAATATTCAATATATGAATATTACTTTCTATCATTTTTTTCTTCTGCAGTCTTAAAACAAGGTTAATCAATAAAACATCAATAACTCAAAAAATAATTCTTTTTAACTGATTTTTGTTGCCACATAAACTAGACTTTGCGAGCTTTTCAAAATTTCTTAGATCATAGAAATTCGAGCTATATTAAGAGAGCTACGTCCTTCCAAATGTGATCTATTATTTTATTTTTTACCTACGACTTTCTACTTTTGCTCTTTGCATCATCATAAATTAGTTCTCTCACAATTAGAATTTTATACTTTTAATTTGCTATCAATATGTATGCATTATGGAAAGAAGAAAGATGGTCGTTGTTATCTTCGTGTTACCTTTCATCTTTCGTCTGAAGCTCCTTTAAGGCTTTTGTTTCGATAAAAAGTTTTTCGTCAATTCTTGCAGTATCCATGAACTCGAACCAGGCTCTGATACCATGTCGAACCAGGCTCAGAACGAGGCAAAAGAACACAAGGTAATCCCAAAGTGAATGTATAATTCATGAAGAGTACATGCTCTTATATACAATAATGAAGGGCTAATAGGCAAAGACCCTTTTATCTCCATGATCTATCAATAGACAAAGGCTAAGATTGTATGAATGTATTATAAATACATTCCAACAGCCCGGCCTAACTCAGATGGATCTATCCAATTCGGCTATAGTCCATCACCGACAGAATTAGATATACAGTTAGTAATGTTTTTTTACATATCAAATTGGCCTGAGGATATATATTTGTGAAGGAAATTGTGGATGGATTAAAGAATCTTACGCGCTTGCCACAGAGAAAGTCTCAAATTCAGAGACATTGGATGTTTCAATGCACAGGGCTTGTCTCAAGATTTTTGGCAAGCACAGTATGAGCTGCATCAAATTCTGCAAAGTTGCCTCAGGTTGTGGGTTCTTTTGCAACTTTAATTTCAGCAATTTTTAAACAAACACGCGGTGAGGCTGCGCCGGATTACAATAAAGTTGCCTCAGGATCTGTGGGTTCTTCTGCAACTCTAATTTCGGCACATGGAGTTGGGAATGTTGGTCACAAATTAAGGACATGGAGTCACTGTAATATGATTGCTAAGGCCAAATTGTGCGTTGAGCAACCTCCATGGCGACAACGCTAGCTAAGAATTATGGCATCCATCTACCTGTGGCATGCCCCCAATTTTGAACCTGTGCTTCTCGGCCATGGCTTAGTGAGACGTTTGCCACAGTTCAGGTAGGTCTATTGCTTAAATTGAAAGCAAATTGTGCAAATTTTGGACCTCAGAGATCGAGATTGACCTCTGCAATTTTGTGGTATATAGATCTAAATTTGGGTGTGAATTCATCGATTGTTGGGTCGAATTCTTGAATCCGAGACACAGAGAATGGAAAAGCCAAAGCAAGGACAAATGTTTTATTTCAAACGACGTTCTATTTTTTTAAACAAGGCATACAAGCAGTGTGACGTTCCAGCATAACATACGATCTGAATAAGTATATTATACTGCCACGTCAACCTCGTATGTTGCGTATGTATATTAAACATATGCAATTAAAACCCCCTTGCCAAGTGGCAATACCCCATTTGGTCCCTTCGGACCTAAAAGTTCATGTATAAGGGACAAATGGGAAAACCCTAAACCTTTCCCCTTTTCGCATTTTGGCTTCCCTGAGCCATTTCGGCCAAGCCAAGCTGCCATTCCGCATTGCCCGGGCCGTTGAGCCGCCTTTGCACATTAGATCCATCAAGAGCAGCAGTCTTTAGCAAGAACAACGGCATGGACGTGATTCGGGGAGCTGGAGCAAGCCAAGGATCAGGTAACCTGCGATTCTGTTGTGCAAAGCTGACTCCTAGCCCGGCAATGAGCTAGGATAGTATGTTAGATCAGTCCTATCAGCCTTGTAGATCCTAGGTCACCAGCCGTAACAAAAGAACCTAACCATGTATGTTTAGGTAAGATAGATTATATCTTATTCAGTATTTCAGTTCTTGATGATGATAATGATGATGATGTTCCATTCTATGCTCTCACATGTATGTGGAAGGGAGGTAGAGACCACGAAACCTTGATGCTTGATGATGATCTGGATAACTTCATTAATGCGGCCCGTGTACAAGAGCCCGTCTGGTTGTGGGTGGTGGGGCTAGACCGGTGGAATAAGGGGACTTGTCCCATCAGCGATTGGTCCCTCCGGGTGTGTAAAGCCCTCTGAGGGGATCTAAAGCGGGCTAGGCTTAATGGTTTGCCACTACGTGTGGGCAAGGCATGATCTCGACACCTCTTGGGTGGCCGCGTCACCTTCAGCGGGTGGAGCTCTATGAATGCATACATTGTGTCTCTTCCATTCTGAAGTCACAATTATCAATTGGAGCCCTATGAATGCATACATTGTGTCTCTTCCATTACCGTTCCACAAAGATATTACGCTCTACATCTTCTTCTCCACATTGCACATGCGTTTAGTTTTGGGACATCTAAGAGGTCTACATATGGCTAGTGGTAACATGCCTCTAATAATGCCTCTAATAGCATCATCTAATGTTAACTACAGGAAACACTAGCTCCTTGTAAGTGTTACAACAAGGCTGTGTAAGGGTATTTTAGTAATTAAGTTTGATATATATGACATTTTGATAATTAAATTTGATGTAGATTCATCAAAATTAATATGTAATGCCATTTTGGTAATTAAATTTAGTGCGTAAAGGTATTTTAATAATTAAATCAAAATTAGCATGTAATGCCATTTTGATAATTAAATTTAGTTTGTAAGGTATTTTTCTACACATATATAAAATCGGTTTCCTATTTACGTTTTTTTTTTGTCCACGAATTTTTTTCTGCGCATAATCGTCCCGAATGTTTAGTTGCCCGCGTATTTTCTCTTCCTCCAAGATCTTGACGCCTAACAGAGAAGCCCGATCCATTTGTCCACAGATCGCAGAAGCAATTCTGCATGTTTGAGACTCGGAGAGTGGGGATAGGCGCCGGAATTGGGTCAAGACACATTGGATCATTGATATCACAGTCCGTTTGCAGAAAAGGTTTTGGGTTCCCTGTGGCGAATGCAAAAAACCTGCAATTATTCCCGTGCTTGCAGTACCCTCTAGATAGAAAGTTGGAGATGGCGAATCCCCGAATAGCCATTCATTGCTAAACATGCCCGTCGGAGATCCCTCCCCCGAATAGCCTGTTGCGCATTAGATGGATTTGACGGCAGCCATAGCAAGCTCCTGCCCCCTTTTACTCCAATGGCGATGGCATTGTGCTAATCTTCAGCGTATCGGCATGCCTTGAGCACGACCTTACTTGGATGTTGAGGATTCAAATGCAAGAGTTTGAAGCAAGTTTCTTGCTTCTTTTAAGTGGGTTGTAAATATCAGGATTTTCAGGAAAATTCTTACTTTGCTAGCTTTAGATGGATGGGGGATGTGATTCTTGCAGATGGCGATGAAGCCGTGCATGCTGGCCGGATTTAAGGGAAAGCTAAACCGTAGATTAGCCCGTGTTCTACCTTCAAAAATGTTTTAGTTTAGCATGAAGAAGGACCTCAGGCTGCCAATTGATCTTTTGTATGATCCATTTCGACTGCTGCAAAGGTAATTTCTGCCACTGCTGAGTAGGTTCAGCTACTCTTAAGATGATTCAGATGCATGGGAATAATAGATTTAGGGCAATTTTGGCTTCTTCTTTTTTTGTGGCGTTGTCCCTTAATTTTGTGCCCTAATTTTGATTGCAGGAGGTTGAAGAAATAGAAAATGGACCGCAGCAAAGGAAGGAGTAAATGGATATTGTTCAAAGGTCAGTTTTTTTGTTGAATTGATCGCATATGTGCTATCTATACCTTTAATTTGGTGCAATCTTGAAGCTTACTATAAACAATTCGGAGCAGCAAGGCGGCATTAGGTCAGTGTATCAGATTATATCCTTAGTTTCTCCTTTGTTTGTGCAAGTACAGTGCTGGAATACAGTCTTAATTTGCTTTTTTTTTATTCTATCTTCATTTGTTGCTAGGTGATAATGTGGAAGTGTAGGAGAAAGTCACAAAGTTTTTAACAGAATGCTTTTCAAAGATGTGGCTCCATGGACTGTGATGGTTTCAAGTTATGCTCACCGAAAGGACAGTGTTGAAGTAGTAAAGTTGTTTAAGATGATAAAAGTGGTTTAGAATTGAATCAGGCTACCTATGTTAGCATTTTAAGTTTTCATGCTTGTGCGGGCGTAGAACAAGCAAACCAGGTTCATGCAAGTATCAGAAAGCTTGGATAGAAATTAGACATTAGTATGAAAATGTCATCCTCGATACGTATGCAAACTACAGGGATGTTGAAGATGCCCGGCAGGTATTTGACAAGATGGTTATGATAATGTGGTCATGGAATAACATAATTGAAGATTATGCAATATCATGATTGCAGGATATAATAGATGTATCTACTTAAGCCTCTTAGAGGTTTTAAGTGCCTTTATCAATACAAGTGTTTTTAGCCTCTATTGAAGATTGGAAACAAATGTGGATTGACGAATGTGAACTTAAAAGTTTCATAAGTTTACAGCATTACACCTTCCCATCCCTCTTTTACGAGCATAAGGTGTAGTTCTGCGCAGCTTGGCGCAGCTTTTCTCAAGCAATATCAACCGCCTGACTAAGCCCAGAACCAAATTTAAAGCTAAGCTAAAGCTGTAGCCCCAGCCTCTTCCTGATGACAAATTCATCTTACTTATTTTATGTTTCTGCAAGTCGTAAGGTTCTTTTTCTCCTAAATGCAACTGAAAAGGCTTTCCCATTTTGCTGATTCTAGTCTTTTAAGTGACAAAAATATATTGTTTGAATAAGTACATTGATCTTTTATGTGCTTCCTATTTTAATAATTGTAGCCCTTGAAGTACTAAATAAGGGAGACTATGGAACTCAAAGTCTTGGTTACATTTGTGCTAGCATTTGATACAATTCTTGCTATAATCTGACATGGATAGTCTTCCTCTTAGGGAACTATTATTTGATGCTCACATACCATATTTATTTAGTAAGTATACTATATCCCTAAGCACAAGGAGTAGGCAGCATCTTTCATTCTGAAGGAGTCAATAGTTGTACCTACCTTCGCATTTACCATTTTTTGCCTCTTGCATAGAATTTGTTGTATAGGAGTCCCATAGCCTTACTTTAAAGATGAGCAGAAATGAAAAGATTTTGCACCTTGCATAGAATTTGTCGTACGTAGAGGAGTCGTAGCCCTACTTTAAAGATTTGCCAAAGATGTGTGGAAATAGAAAGATGTAATAAGAGCACACTTTTAGATGTGAAATAGAAAAGTATTACATCATGTGTCTATACTTAGCAAATCTTTTGATACGGTAAATTCTCTTTACCATCTCAATGCACTTTTACCATGTTCTATTCTCAACATTTAGTCTCACTTTTGTAACCACACATGACACTCGATGGCCCGCCGCGATAAATTTCTTGTAATAATTAAGTTTGATGCGTAAAGAAATTGATAATTGAGTAAGGGCATGTTGATAATTTTGAAATATAAACTCATAAGGGCATTTTGGTAGTTTTGGACGTTAAAAAAACTATTCTATTCTATTCTATTCCTAAAATAAATTCCCCCAATTCCATCCAATCCATTGCAGCAACACAACTAAGGCATGCATATTTTAAATTTAACGGGCTTTTTTTTTTAGAGAATTCTAAAATGAACTCTACCCAATGGCGTAAATCAATACACAAATTAAATACGCATTCAAACTCCACCTCCTGCACATTCAACACTATATCCGCATTCAACTCCAGCTCCATTGAACATTCAAAATAACTAAGGCAGGCATTCAGACCTGTATCTTTGTATCTATTACATAATGTCCAGCTTTATTACACGCAACATTCTGAATTGTGTAAAGACTTCACACTAAGTAGCTGCAAATCTGCTCGTCATACAGATTGTACTTTCAACAACCAATGGCCTGAACCAAAGACTTCAAAGCTTAACAATCACTTCACTCCCACTACAAGCTTTAGAACGGCAACAGCATCAAAGAGTTGTTCTTCATCATAGTCTCTACATGATGGAAGCTGTACTCCAAGAAAATCATATACTTTCTGAAGCTCCTCTGCAAGATCCCCATCCCAACTTTCCTCATAACCAATCACCTTTTTTATGGCAGCAATTTCACTCTTTACATGCTCCCTTCTTTCATTGACACTCTCCTGCTCAAAATCTCAAATAACATCAAGAGATGAAGTCTATACATGAAATTTAGCTACATAAGATGGCAAATCACGAACAATACATACAAAATGACCCAGGATTATAGCATTCATTGAGCCCAATATTTTTGAGGCAGCTTGTACCACACAAGTTCACTAAAGAATGAATAGCCCAAAACGAAATGAACATGGCAAAAATAAGTGATCAGAAAAATACTAAATTACTGCTGACAAAAGGATACCATACAGCGCCCTTTCATTTTCTAAGCGATCTATGTGCAGCTAGTTTTACAGAGCCATGTAATAATATCCGGCTCCTACAAAAATAAAAGAAATTTCCTAGTTCTAAGTAACTTCAACGAGGAAGACAAAAATCCACGCCCTTTGATTGACCTTTTCCATTTCAAATTCGAACACTCTCCAAAATAAATTCACGAAATATTGAGAAGAACCAACAATATAGGCTTCGAATTCTACAATCATGGACTACAACTTTAAGCATAAATAGAAAATCAACAAGAATATGAAAACAACATAACAGCTATTTACCTCTCCAATTATGCCGCTATGGGAAACACTCCTGAACTGTTCATCATCCTCGGTAGGAACATCACTTTGTGGCATGCTTCTGAAAACATCCTCATCAGATGCACAAAATATCTCATCTGGGAATTCTGCTGTCACAGACATGTAATCCCCTACAACAGACGAAGTCGAAGAGGGAGATGAGGAAACTGGATATGTGTATGGCATGGGCGATTCGTCTCTATCTGCATACGTTGATTCTTCTCCATCCCTTTCAGGGTAAATAGCATCAGAAACTCCAGAAATATCAGACGTACCTTGACTGAGTATCTTCAGTGAAATATCTGAATTAGGTATTATTGCATCAGATGGAACCTCTTCTACTACCTGGGCAACAGCGACAGTTAAAGATACATTATTCTCATTCATCTTGCTCCTTGGGTCAGATGCTGATGAAGTCCATACTTCATGTTCCACCACTATGGTTGCTTGGTCTCCTTTAATACTTAAAACGCCTTGTGAAATTTCCTCTGCATCTCCCCTTGTGATTCCATACAGAGAATCATAAGTTTGTATCTCCTCTTCTGATAGAACTGCTTCGATCTGCCCAATCTCTACACTATGCACCTTATTCTGTGATTCTAATGCTTCAATCTGCTTAGGTTCAGTAGATTCAATCTGCCCAACTTCTTCAGTACCCAGTGACTGCCGTGAAAATAGAACGACATTGTCATCTATAGCTCCATGCTTATCTTTCTCTCTTCCATTCCATGGAACAGCAAATTCATCTTCAAGTAAAGGTATATTGTCTTTTTCTACCACATTTCGTATACCTTCTGTTATTGAGCCATTAATGATATAGGTTCTGACCTCAGTTCCTTCTGCAAATAAACTTCTACCAGTATCATCATACCTGCTTTTAGGATCTTCAACATGCTCACCCCCTTGTGGTATATTTGAAGAGGGTGAATCTGCTTTCTCTGCTGGTCCAACAGACACGGGAATTTCCAAACCAGGCCCCTCGTGTCCCGAGGCCACATTCCCCTCATTTCCTTCTACTTGCTGCACCAATTCTGAAGACTTAGTTTTTGCCAAGAATCTAACCTGTGGTCTGGGCGAAACTCTTCTCAAAAGAGCTAAACCTAGGGCAGCCAGGCCAAGCGGGGTGGCCAATCCCGCCACAAAAACGAATCCGAATATGAAGGAGGGAATAAGGATTGGAAGCGCGAGAAAAAAGAAAGGAACCAAACAAGATACAACTGTTAAAATTAAAACGGCGGTTCCTATTTTCTTACTCAACAACCATGCCTTAGAAACGATTTGTTTCATGTTGGGCTGGCAATGATAAGATAGAGAAGAAAAGAGTTACATTACCTAAAGACCCGGTGGGTCACCTCCCCAGAGGGTGGAGCCTTCATCTTCGTCCTCCGCCATAGCTATGCTATGTATTCCGGCGACGCCTAGTGCCATGTGCTGTTTACATTTATAATTTCGCCATCTGGAAGACGCTACTATCTCCATGTGCATCAAATATAATATGTATGAGATGCGTATTCCGTGACGTAGAGAGGGGTCCCGCGACTGGCTGTAGCCGGGGCGGGTCTCTCGGAGTGGCAAATAGAGACGGGTCCCGCGACCGGCGGTAGCCGGGAGCAGGTCTCTCGGAGTGGCGGAATGGTGGATCATACACCATTCCCCTACAAAATAGAAACAGGGGAGTGGCTTTGATTTTCTTGCGAAATAGGAAAGAATTGATGAATTCTGATGGAGATTCGACAAAAGATCAAACAAAGAACATTACACGAAGCTCGTTTTTGAAGATCCGACTCTATTTTTAGAGATTTGAGCTATATTTACGGAAATTTCTGCCTATTTCAAACTTCGTTAGTGTTTACGAAAACTTTTACCTTGAACTTCGTCTATGGTGGTATATTTAGGCTGCTGCTTGGAACTCATCGTGTTCTATCATTGCTAAACACATGCTGCGGCATTTGCAACCTAAGCAAAAGCCTAAAAATAACCTAGAGGACTGGTCACGCGGAATTGGGCAACCCTATTTCCATTCCATAGTGTAGAGAGTGCCACGTGGCGACACCAAATTGCTCGCCAGTGCAAAATCACGACCCTGTTTCTATTTTGTTTTATTAGGGGTGCAGTAATGTTATTCGTAGGTGCAACCTGTGCAAATTTTTCTTTTTATTAATTTCAAACCATTGAATATCCAACCATTGAAATACAATAATTCAACAATAGACCTCCAAAATCACAGATAACCAAATTGATACAACCATGAAGGAGGAGTTCACCACACTTCTACTTGGCTATTCGACCCGATAAATGGGCAAGCCCCCTTTAACCCGGTAGGTTGTCGATCAAGAACACCAAGCACGGATTAAGAGTTTCATTCCGAACCTAGCTTTGGTTTATTAGCTTCATAGCTTTGGTTTATCATCCCCTAGTTAAACTTATCACTATCTAAAGCTAAAACCAAGCGGGGTAGCTTATTTTTAAAAATTTGCATCCAAGGCATCCGGCTTGCTTCTCACCTCAATCACGGAGGACTAAGCCCATTACGCCCTATCAAAGGGTTGACCATGATCAACCAAATCAAAAGGCACGCGGCTTAAGATAAATGACAATATATTACATTGAGAATAAAGCGAAACAACATGTGTTTGGGATCTTTGCCACATACCAAATCAACAAAACAACAAAGGAGATGCAAGAGACTTCTCATGAAGCCATGACAACCATATTTCTACAGAACCATAACTCAATTGTACAGTGCATAAGTTTTTATGCTTTCATAGTTTCAGGGTGCCTACTTGCCATGCAATCTAGAGCATTTACCCGGCGGACAAGAACTCCCCTAAACAGGTTCATGTGTCCACGAAAAGAACGCCTTCACCTCAATTATATCTTGAAGTATTCTCACGGCATTCCAACACATCTTGCATCCTCTGTAGGCTTGCATAAACTATCCTTCACATCCCTAATTCCTATGAGAACCTCCTTGGAGAGAAAATCAACATGGACATATACATGGAAGCATTTTGATTTCTTTCCAACAACACCTTCCACGTTCAGGCTATGCATGTCTTCTCGGCCTTCGAATCACCATCTTTATTGATGGCATGATGAACTAATCCATTCCCATTATCCACACCTTCAGGAATCTGATCCACTACGACGCCTACAAAAACATGAATATATACATGTCGAGCTTGAATCACACAAATACACGCGGTTACCAAGTCGACATTAAGACTTTTATCATTTATATGTAGTGGAATAAAGTCTGGTTAAGGTTCATATGGGGTGTTTGCAGGGGCATTGGGTTCTGGCTAACAACTGCTCATCATCATCTGTCTCCTCATCACCATTCTGCATCTCATCCCAAAAACATTTCCTCCTTCTCCTCACCTTCTTCATAGGCACAATTCCTGGAGGTGTCCCAAAAATAACTGATTTCACATCTCAAATAGAGGCATTTCTTGGATTCAATGTGAGGCTCCAAGATGCCCTACCCCAATTGTCATATAAATGTGCAATTCATAGGCAACAGCCATGCACTACTGAGAACAAATTTGTGTGTCCTCAACATCGCAGTAATAACTTGCTCCAACAATGCACTAATTTGCCTCTTGAGCGAAGTGGCACACCCTAGCCAATAAGTTTCAGTTATCCAATGTGACACAAGACTTGATGTCCCCAGCACCATATAATGCATACAAGTCTTTACCACTTTGTATCTATTCTGCACTAGCATTCTTTACATGCGGCTTAAAATGCATTTTTGCCAAATCTTCATGTAGTAGCCAATCATACCTTCATAACAATGGTGCTTCGGGTCCTTTAAAGCTTTGCACAAAATAGTTTCTTTAGCAGGTTTGGCTGTCCCAAATAAGGTATTTCTTGAGCTTCACATTCATGGTGGCTAGATTCGTAAGATTGCTCACATTAACTCTAAAAATACATTGAATAGAGAAGTGATCCAACTCCGCCCACGCTCATAGCTGACCACCCCAGAAATGCATTCTTCATCCAAGAACTTGCAGACAGACACATATAATGCTTCCCAAACATCCAAACCACCTATATTGACCATCACACTCACAACAAGAGAACAATGGTCATCCAATGTTTGGCCCGCGACTCATCCTTGGCCTCTTGTTCCTGCTTTCCACCCACCACCTTCTTGGACAACCGGGTTTCTTCCCTCCAAAGTATTGCTTCCCTGGCCCTCTGTTCTCAAACAAATGTAATGGCTCACAAACCGCCATGCTTGATCCTCACATGCTTTATTCCACTTTTTCCTCCACTTTTTTGCCCTGAGTTGCATCTGGCACAAGAGGTTCTGGCTGCTCCACAAATGTCTTTGCCATGAAAATTCTCATTATTGTGGCGTTCCCCACCAAATATCTGGCCCGTCGTTACATCTTGCAAGAAATCCCCATCCGCCCTTCCGTACATGGGCCTTCGTCTATTCGCACCCAAAGGTATCCTTAGTGCGGGAAGGGGACACGAAGGTGTCTTATGCGCCCTTTCCCTATGGGCTCCTATAACAGCGGAAGCATAACATAATGTTAGCAATAACAATAACAATACATCCAACTACCTCGAAGGGTAGCACATCCATACATCCATAGGTACATCAAAGATATCAATATACCATAAAACATGAGAGTTCCTACCCAGGCTCGGACTCGCGAGGGAAGTAGACTGACGGCTAGACCTCAAGATGGGGCAAACCGAGATATAACAATGGTGGGGCTGGCTATAGACAATGGCTAAGGGTTGACCACTTCATCTGCCCCTCCTGTGCATACTTTGTAGGCGGGCTAAATTGGGCTCGGCGTGACTATAACTTTCTTGGGAGGCGTAATTCCAAATCTTTGGAAATGACCTACAAAGGACTAACCCAAATACCTACTTCTGAGGGACTCCCTCTTGCTCCCGGCATCTCCACGGCCTTCAAGGGGTTTGAAGCAGCTTTCACTCCCTACCGTCTTGGCGCCGCTCCGAGGTGTCTTTGTGTGCTATGCTATGCCACAACAAACGGTTCTCGAAATGGAGTTTCGAGCATGAACAAGGTTCCAAGTGTTGGAGCCAGGAAAATGGCCTAGGGTTAGGGTTTGGCCATTCATAGGTTAGGGTTCCATGTCATTGCCACGTGGCTCCAATGGGGTGTTTCCATGTGGCGGGTGCCCAATAGGGTGAGGCCATATGGAAATGGCCCTATGCCTAAGGTTGGCTAAGTTATATGAATAACTTAGCCATGCTCCCTTTTCCACCTACTATGGCATACAAGGCTATTAAAGTAAAGTACAGTGACGTGGCCTAGAAATATACGTATTTATAACGTATATTTCAGGGGAACGTCACATTATCCCCTCTTAGGATAATGTTGTCCTCAGCATTACACTAAAGTGACGAACCTGCAACAGCCCTGCAAACTCACAACATGAATATAGGAACTTAACTTTATTGAAAAGATTAACTTTCCGTTAAATACTTATTACGTAATTATAAGGCTATATTTATAATTTAAACAAAATTATATAGCCGTAACAAGTATTATTATAAAAGTCTGCACGCATAATATTATCACAAGAAATTTAGGAGTTCATAGTTTATCAGATTGAGGAGGAGCATATGCCTTCACAATGCTACTAATGGTACCATCATCTTCGTCAGCACCAGCTAATGTTTTCCACTTACTTTTAGGGAACCACCCTTCTTTCAGCTCTTCTGAGGATGTGTCTACCTCATCCAACAAGTTGATCACCTTCTTCCAATAATCTATCAATGCACGATTAGTCTCATCTGAATTAGTTTGCCAATGCTTGATGTAGTCATTGATGCCATCCTTAGTCAATCCCAATTGCTTGACTTCTTCAGTTGGTTTTAGAGCTTTTGGTTGACCAGGAGGTATCATAGGCTTGCCATTTGCATCCCTGCGCCAAATTTCTGCCCCACCTCTCCAAATCTCCTCTGAAGGTCTCATTTTCCATTGCATGATTGGAATCCCTTCTCTCACCCAAAAAGTGAATTGAATAGGTCTAGAATGACCTTCCATGTCGAGAGCATAACCATCCACAAAACTCTTCCAATCAGGCACTTCTTCTATGATAGATCCTATAGGAGATGGATTTGTACATCCATGAAATATTTCCAATAGCACAGGGAAAGTTGGTAACTGTCTGTTTGTCTCAATACATGACTATATTTTCCAAACAATGCATCCACATCCTCATGAGTATGTCCCGGCATTAGGAACCCCAAATTGACTCTTTCAAAAATACCCACAAATTTAAGTAGGATAGGAAAGAAAACATCCACTGTTCTTATTTTGACCAGCACAATTATCTAGTTGCAAGAGGAGCTTTACGGGCAGATCTCGAGGTTTAGCACGCGAGATGTTGAAGCTCTAACATGTTCATTAGGTCCATTCCTCCTAAATCTTGCCTTGCTAAACTTTTCAATACTATTAGGGGTTCCATCCAACAATGCACTATGTAGTGCACGGCTAGGCTGTAGGATCCTATAGGTGACCATTGTAACCCTTCTCATAGTTTCTTAAACACCTCATGATACTCCCAATGTGAAAATCTGGACCATCACTCCACAACTCTAAACCTGAAATGGCCATAATAGGTGCAGAGATCGCCCATGCAATATTGCCCCATCATTGAAATCTGCAAAGGTATGATCTTCCACATGACTTAGGAATATACTTGAATTGTGGAAGACAAGTCTTGTTGGTCCATTTTATCATGTATAATACATAGATAGTTATTAGGTTCCATTGCGGATAAGGTCCTCCACATCCAATAAGTTGATCTACATGATAGTTGATCCGTCATATGGTCCTTCATATGTTCCCTTATCTTTGCCCTTAGACTTGGTTGCCGCACGCTTATCTAGTGTCTCCTTCACTTGGCACATAAATTGCACTTGGCAAAGTTGTTTGAAGTTGCTATGGTCACATGCTTGAAATGCTTATTCCATAGCCTACTAAAAGCTGGGCTGGGATATAGAGGCCACTCCAAGTTCAGAAAGCAATGCATTTATTTCCTCTAATATGCTCTTCTAGGTACAATGGGATGGCAATCTCTTTTCAACAATAACTCTACCCCTGTTCATCCTTCTTACTCTTATGTGGCATGTTTTTACGCATTGAAATCCACATATCTTTCAAATATTTCCTTTGCAGCTATAGTTCTTGAGGTAGGCCTTACCAGGCCAGTGTTCCCATGCAATGCAATTTTACTACCATTTTCATGTCTCTTTTGCCAGTTGTGCCAAGAAGAGGTTGGAATTCCATGTATAGCCATCCATGCTTTTGAACATATCCACTTTCCATTCAATGGGAATCTTTTCTTCTTTGATCTTTCATCCTGAATTGCATAGCCAAATATGGTGTACATGAAATTCCTCCTGCTATCACACTTATGTTCCTGATATGTAGATCTTGCTCCCACCAACTCCTCTACTGTGAACATTCTAACACAAGAAAAACAACAACATTCACCTCCTCTAACCTTCATCATAGCTTCAGGAGAACAATCATAATCTGACTTGCATCTTTTGGTGGGATAATGTTTGAAAGTTGGAAGTGGCCTCTTGCTACACTGTGTGAACATTGTTGACAATGGTTCTACATCTAAAGGAAACGTGTAGTTCCCCTCCAGTTGAATATTGTCCCTAGGCCATGCAACAATAGTTGGAACCTCTAGTTGCTTCACACAAGCTAGGCATTCTTGTTTGCCTGAACCCTTTTCCTTCCAATTGTCATATAATTTTGAGATTGCCACACCTAACCTGTCCTCCCCTAATCTTTCATCATTCACTGCATTGATAGGATCTGCTAGAACAATAATCCCTTCTCCTACTGCCTCTCTGTTGCATGCATGCGCGGGATCTTGACCTTTTTGTTTTTCCAATCGACCCGTATAAAGTACAATTTCCTTTCCCGTGGCATCATCCTTTTCATTTGAGGTCTTTTTCTTTTCCTTTGCCATCATCTTTGTCATCTTCATCCTTTTCATTTCTGGTCTTTTCCTTTCCTTTCCCATCATCTTTGTCATCTTCATTAGTTGGGGATTTTTCCTTGCCTTGATCACCATCATTGGGGGCCTTGGGGGATAGCATTTTGCATGCCATTGACCTAAAATGAATAAATTAGGTAAATTAGCATATCCAAATAACATCCAAATAGTAAATTAGGTAAATGCCTATAAATTAGGTAAATTAGGTAAATTAGGTAAATGCCTATAAAGTAGGTAAATGCCTATAAATTAGGTAAATGCCTATAAATTAGGTAAATTAGGTAAATTAGGTAAATGCCTATAGTAAATTAGCATATCCAAATAACATCTCCCTAACATGTTCTTAAATGAAAGTTAACCTTAATAATAACCTTAATAACCTATAATAACTTAATCTATAATAATAACTAGTAACGGGTGCCCGGCGTTGCAGGGCATAGGTACCAATATAAGTTAATGCGAGACATTGGTCGGATGGACTTTGGTGATTTTAGAGAAGGTGAACAAATTAGATATTGAGATGCATATGATGTGGTTGAAGTAGGAAATTGCCAGATGATACTACCTAATACCTATTAGAGAGAAGCTTTGCCTTTATATAGCGAACTTTAAAAAGTAGTTCTACATAGTTATGACCAAATGACTTGCTACATCGTGTATAAGAAAACATGAATACCTTTCATGCCTTGCATATTTGTATGTTGTGGTTTTTGCAACAATTGGCTACAGGCGGCATTTAGCTACATGTTAGTAGGCAAGGATGTAAAAATACCCAAAGAAATGTTTGCTTAATCGGTTTGTTTGTCATATGCAAAATTATGGCTAAGATTCCACGCATAACTCAAGGTTGATATAGAGTGGAGCTAAGATTCCACATATAAGTCAAGGTTGATATAGAGTCGTTTAGCGATGATTGTTATGTAAAACTTTAAGCCAAGTTTTAAGGGTTTGAATTTTGTATTTAGTTAATGTTGGCATATTACGTGAATTGTGTGAATTGTGTATTTGGTTGTAACATAAAGGATATGTTTTATTGGGATTAAAGGTGCAATTTAGTTCTTTAATGGTAGACATTTTAATGATGAGTTACTCCTTCAGGGCATGATATTGCAAAGTATATATGGGACCGATTTTGCTTTGTAACGCATAGGTTGATGTTTGCTCACATATTTTGACTGTTTGGAACCTGGTGATATTAGATTGGTTTGGCAATATGATGTTAAAACTGAATGTTAAGAAAATTAAAAGTTGTATAGAATGTGAATTGTAATAGTTGTGGTATATGTTGATAGGTATGGATGTCCATCACAACACAGAAAGTTTAATCGACTAATGCATTCACCATAATTGAGTTGGAGGGTGTCGATCAATGACGACAATAATAGTACATGGAATGTATTAATTTCAATCGCTCAAAACTATTCTTGCAAAGAAAAATCATTTTATAGTTATAGATACCACATCACAACACATGTGCCATATCACTGCTTATTAGATTGCATATGTTGGAATAAATAGTTTGCATTTGGATCTAGCATTTGTTTATCATCTTAAAGCATGTTAAAGTAATCTACATATTATACCTTGCGCAAACTTAAAACACAATTTTATTTTATTATATAATTATGAACATTGATTTTGTTTCCCATTTTCTATCATTTATTCTCCAAATAGTGTGTGAGTCTCTCATTCTCCTCTATGTTTGCTAAAAGGTATACGGCACACTATCTTGATGTCATGTTCACCCGCAAAATTTAGACATCTAATAAGTTGGTATATCAATTGGGAGCAATTAGAGATTTAGCATTTCTTTTAGCCATATTTGTTTTTGCCTTTAGCCATCATTGCTCATACATGCACTTTTGTTGTAAACTCCAAATAGCAACATGCATGGTCATTTTAGGAAGGAGATTCATCATAAGTTGTAATCCAATGTTGCTCTCTGAAAACATGTTCTGAACTCTTGTGAAGAAACTCATATAAAATCTTAGATAAGGGGATTGGTCCTGCCAGAAAATGACATACTTGCAAATGCTATTAACCACGTTTCTAGCTTATCAACACCTTCATTAGGTGGTCGATGGAAATTCTAGAAAGCCAAAAAAGCACATAGCTGTAATTGTTAACCACTTTTGCAGCTTATTACCACCTTCATTAGGTGGTCCGATGTATCTTTTGAATTTCACATTTTTGTTGTGCTATTGCTTAAAAACACATAACACATATCGACGCAAATTGAATCATAAGACTCCAAATCTAAATGTCATGTGCCTAAAGTCATTGAACCATCCATGTGCAGAGCCATGTGGTGCCAAACAATAAATAACTTGTAGTGCCACATGCATGTTGGCACAACAAAGTGTGCAGTGTAGATTTCATTGATGGTATGCTGCTCTTGGCAATTTGCTTCTACAATCGCTCCGTCATTATAAGGAATAGCCCATTTGGAGCCCAAGAATTCGAGCGTGTGCTATCTCATACAAAGATGAGGTAGAAGATTAAACGGCCATCAAATCAAAATATTAGCTAATTCTAAAGAATGACATACCACACATGTTGAGATGGCAAGGCTGCAAAATCATGTCAAAAGCTCTGTTGTTCGATGGATAAAGCATGCATCTGTCTGATTTAATTCCCTGGTGAAGTTGGAACCATCCTAGGCCATGTATATTGTGTATTAGAGCTATAAAGCAGCAAATTTAGATGAATATCTCCTGCATCAGAATATTTTGAATTCTTAAATCCTGATGGATATGCGTTTCTTATGTGGGCCTCTGCAAGCAATTGCTTCTCCTATCTTTGCTATATATTTACATGCATCTGTGCAAGCAACACCTCAATGCTTAAAGCATGTTCCCGATTTCTCTGACCCTTCTTAGATGTTTTGCTCCTGAAGAGACCACCTGATCCGTGCAAAGAAATAAGAAAGGATTTAGGATTGACCTGGTCCATACATAAGGATTCAAGCAGAGGATTTGCTCCTACAAAGACCACCTCATGTATGCAAAGAAATAAGAAAGGGTAGAGAACTTTAGAATTCATTTCATTGTAAGTAACAAACTCAAAATAGTAAGAGGTTCCTTTTGAATTTCAAAGTATAGCACCTTGATAGGCATGGTAGAGTTCTTGGTCACCTTATTATGTACTAATAATTCTAGGCATACATACAAACATATGCTCCTTGCTTTTACTGAACCTGAACCTGCAACCAACAAATTAAAGAAAATGTTAGCCCAAGACATGACGTGCAATGAAATAAATGTACAAATCTATGACATTGTCAAATTGATGGGCATGCAATGAAATAGATGTAGAAATCTATGACTTTATCAAATTGAATAGATGTATCAAGCAATCACATTTACATAGACTGTATGATTGGGATCAGAAAGGTAGAACGGCAGACTGATATTCATTTTCTGCAACCAAGAATATAGAACCACCATTAAGTCAAGTTGGCTATCAGAGCTTAGCTCTTTGTCCCTATCATGTCCATGTCTAAGTTAAGAGTGTTGATCAACAACAAATTTGATGGAAACCACTTTAACTTCTCCATATTTTGCTGCATGAAGGCCTTTCAAGCTCTGCACATCAGAAATCTTTAAAAGATGTAAGCAATGTCAGAATCCTCCATCTTCTTCTAAACTATGGTAACCATATGATGATAGTTCACATGGCCATGTTAACAAATGCGATAGGTGTAAGTTCAGATAGGTGTAAGTTCAAATAGGGTATCGCTACAACATAGCATCTAGCAGGACCAAGTAAGGGCCATAAAAAAGAAATATCTGGTTTGCTCTTGTGTACTTAAGCTGGGA
This sequence comes from Isoetes taiwanensis, assembly GCA_021234155.1. Lineage (NCBI taxonomy): Eukaryota > Viridiplantae > Streptophyta > Lycopodiopsida > Isoetales > Isoetaceae > Isoetes > Isoetes taiwanensis. Next base: position 672,887 of record JAJEKV010000120.1, on the reverse strand, counting down.
GAGCTCAGATTAAAAGCATCAGCAGATTAAAAGCATCAGCGCAAACACAATTTTTGTCCTTCTAATGTTGAATATATAAACAAACAGCCTACTAACATAAAATTCCAGGATTCGTGCAGGAATACAGAATAAATCCAAGAAAATCAAATCAAATGCTTACTCCATCAAAGAAATTAGCAGGAGGCCGTTTTTTAAACTGTAAAGGCCATGCCTGGTTTTCTACAATTAAATAGAGTTGATGCAGGGCCGATCTGCAAAAACTTGCTGAAAAAATGCTCTGGAATCCTCTTAGTTTGCCAAAATGGTGCAAAATCCCTGCTCATGCAAGCTCGGACAAACCAGTTAACAAAGAAGATGAGGGTCAGACAATACCTGCTTCTATGCTGCCCTAAAATGATCCGGCCAATGGCCAAATTTAAGAAAGGCTGAACTTTGGCTCCTCCGCACGATTAAAACTCATCAGAAAAACTTTTCTATGAGCTTGGATACGGAAAGACCTTGAGGCTAGCAATCATGGCATGCATCCAGCTGGAATCGGAAAAGGAAGGAAGTATAGAGCCTGAAACAGACATTAAAAAGCTCCTAGCTACTCCACCCGTCCTCCATGCCTTCATCGTCTCACATGCATGCCGGATTAGAAGCATGCCGGATTAGAAGGGCCGAAATCAGAAAGGGGAAAAAACAAAGTTTAAAATGAAACGCACTTATTTGCTGGAAACGCACTTCAAAAGGAATCTTTGAAAGATTCCCTAAAATTCCCTTAAAAAAGTCCATTTTTAAGATTTTTTTGTGACAGGTGTGACAATTTAAGTAATTTAGGTACCATTTTTGAGGGGTTGATTGAACATAACTTTCGTGCAAAAATTTTAAATAGCAATTTTCATCCTCCTAAACTAGAACAAAAAATAGTTACTTTTATAAAGTGTAGCAAAAAAGGGGCAATAAAAAAAATAGCAAGGGTAGTAGAGTGACAAAGAAGTGATATATTCAAGGTTGTGAAAATTGTACAAAATTATGAACAAAATTGTCAAAAATATAGGATATTTTGACCGGACAATCATCATCACTGCACTTTACGTTTCTTTACATGTTCGAGTCATCGGACAAACTTACATTTTGCAGCAAGATCGGGATGCATCTCATCCTCGACTCATTTATTCCACGATCACTTTCGAGCCTTCATCCTCGGCTTCACTCTCAAGCCTTTGGATGTACTTTCGAGCGATCTTCTTCCTCACTTGTCTACAAGTGAGTCTTCATCATCATCTTTTTTTGGCCACCTTTTTGGCTTGTTTGTCTAATCCACATGCTGACCTTATTAAAGTTTGAGTGACCATACGTAACTTATTAGCGGCCGGTCGAGAACAAAGTCATATGCAAGAACCTTTACTTCAGTTAGATCTATGGCAGCGGTTTAGCTTGCTTTGGACTTAGCTCTCTTTCCCACTCCCCGTTTTTACCATCTCCAAAGTATAACTCCCCACTTGAAAGCATTGGCGTGATCGTTCTCATCCGGTGCACTTTTAATTGAGTGGGAATTCCATCCTCTCTTGTTACCTCCGGTACTTTAGCTAGCGAGAATGGCCTCCCGTTCATCATTATCACCGGTGGGACAGCTATGAGCATTCCTTTTCTGAATCTCGGGAACCGAACCGGATACTCGAGCAACTTGTTGTCTTTGTCGTCTAGGGCGGTGTACATGACTCTGTCATCTTCATCATCGAGCTAGCCAATATCTCTACATGTTCCTCTTGATTCTCAACTTGCACGGGGAGGGTTTGCCTAGATGGCGATTGAATGTAACTGGTCTTCGACCTTGTAATGAAGCTTGCAACATGTCCGTTGCTTGAAAAAAATTGAGGCCACCATAAAGCATCTGCCTCCCCAAAGTGGTTAGAAGCGAGGGACTGAATACTTGTCTCAATACAATCCAATGATTTATTTGAGTCAAATGCTCTTCCCTCCTTTTTACTCTTTGTGATTTCTTTCAAGCTTTTTAGAGGCATTTGCTCTGCCGAGAGCATGGAACTAGTATTGGGGATGTTGAATGAATTGAATACACTGCTGGCTGGCTGCTTTGCAAGGATGTGGCATATTTCTTTCCTTGTAAGATGGCCTTGCCATCTACAAGTGAAAATTTGATCGATCTTTGGAATGTAATGTTTCTCAAGGGCTCAATAGCACGGTGACCTAGTTGATCTCTCCGAAAAATCCATTCCTTGAAATCATAAGTTTCTTCCAATAACTTCGATGTGCGGGCCGAGGATTGTAGGAATCTTGGATGACCTCAATCATGGTTGGCGGGGCTTAGAGCTTTTTTCGAGCAAGGCGTTTAGAGAACCTCTTGAACATCGATCAATTTGGTGGTGTGTATGACCAACAAGCGAGGAAACCAATCTTCACCTTCTTGAAGATTTGTTTCTCTACTAACATAACCTGATAAGCAAACAACGCTGATTCTTATTTTCCCTTGTCGTGTTATCTAGGTGAAGATCTGAGAACCCGGTATATGTTCTAGATTGGAAAGAAGCTTATTCAATATTGTGATAGTGAGATTTGGATCAGCATGAATGTTTGGATAATTCAAAATGCCTTGCAAGATAGTTTTCCATTAAATACCATAGCACCAACAACATGCGGATGTATGAAATCTTCTTGGCTGACATCCTTAGGCACATTGACAAAATGTGGTAGGGTGGTCTTCTTACTGGTCCATTCCATCAATAACAAGCCCGATATGTAGTTGAGTGGTTGTTCGATTGCTTTCTTCCTATGTTTTGTCAATTTTCTCCTTTCCAAAGATTGTTGTTCTCTGTGCTTGTTCAGTTTCTCCTTCAATGCATCTGAAAGGAAAACATGTTTAGGAAAGAACCTACTTTTAAGTAGAACTAGGCAAGAACAAATCACGGAAGCTTACTTTTAGTGTGAAGTGTCCTTGCATTTTGTCTCTGAGCTTTTAATTGAGCATGTAGCACAAACAGACATCCTATGCTTTCTAGGAATGGCCCGCGAGAAAACTCTTTTTCGAGAACGCATGAAAGTAAGAGTAGCGGACAAAGCGTTCTCCAGCCTCAACACACATCTCCTTATAATTATCGTGAGACTTCTTGTTTTAGTGAAATTGTCACTCAAGTGGTACATAGGGCTGTTAGGGAGTTTCTCACAAGACTCCTTAAAGAAACCTTCCATCCAGGAAACACATTGAAGAGCATGAATTCTGGTTATGCCTCCTGAATGGCAGTAGTCATTGATGCCTGGATTCTTGTCAAGCCTTTTCTTGGGCGGTCAAATTCGTCTGCTGCCTAAAAGCATGAATCAATTTGAAGGCCGTTTGGACGAGGCGGTGTGGCCACCAGGTGTGTGTAAGTAAACTTCTCACCATCATCGGCCTAATATTGAAGGCTAAGTAGCCCCTTTGGTCTAGCGAGTCATTGAAGCTGTAACTATCACGAAGCAACCTCAATTCCTTTAGTCCAATCTTAAGCAAACAACGTTGAGAACAACGATTAACTTTGTATGTGTTGCCCGCAAGTGAGCCTAGTCCATGAGTTTCTTTCTTCTAACGGTTGTACATCTTTGTCTTGTGTAAGTTAAGCTTAAGATTTTTACTTGCGGGGGCTTTGAATTGAACATGGAGTCTTGTGGCTTTGGTAGGTCCTCGTCACGAGACATCAACATGAGGTGTTTCTTAGTCACGAGAGATCAACATGAGGTGTACTTGTAGATCTTTGAGAGGTTTGATGTGGGCAAGGCACGGGGGAGGTGCTTTCCCTCTCTCAGGGAAAAAAAATGTCGAGGCTGGTGGCGTAGTTGACCAGCTCACGAAGTGTCGTGGGAACCACGGGGAGTTAGCGTGTCATTGGCCCCCTCCCACTTGTTGTAGTACCATTTAGCGAAATGGATGGAGTTGGTGTGATTTGCCTCCGTGGAGGGAGCCTACGATGGACTATGGGCGGCGTACTAAAATGAAGTGGAGGAGGTAGTCCGACCTCTCTAGCTTTGAGGTGGGGTGAAACGCATTGGTGGGGGGGGCGAGGCGGCGTTCGGGGCGAGGGTGTGGTGGAGTAAATTGAACTGGTGGTGGAAGCCGAGGTGGTCTTCTTTGGAGTAAACTCAACAGAGGTGGGTGTTGGAATGTCGGATGTAGAATATTAAGTGGCTACTTCACGGTGTCTGTTGAGGAGGTGTGAAAGCCATTGCGGGGAGGAAGCACTGAGAGCGGGGAGTTGGAGGCTCTGCGGTTCTTTTCTCTCGAGCCATACGGTATAAATTTATCTGAGTTGGTATAAATTTATCTGAGGGAAAAAAAACTTAAAATGGCCGGTATAAATTTATCTGAGGAGATGGTATAAATTTATCTGAGAGGAGAACAACATAGAACGAGGCGGTATAAATTTATCACGAAAACTCCACGAGACACTTGTATTGAAAACTTTATGGAGAAGCTATATGAGCGGCACTTAGCGAGGGTACTTAAAGCCGGGCCCGGCCGCCACCCTATTTTCTATATCTCAGCGGCTTCAGTCGAAGCGCTTCAGCGGTCGCGGCTTATATACCCCCCTTATTTGCTCTGGGAGCGTCTATCTGGCGGGTCTATCTTGTCATGGCCACGTAAGTCTACTACCCGTCTTGTTCTAGTTTCTCTTTTGTTTTAATGCGCTAGAGTGTAAAGCCCGCGGTATAAATTTATCTGGATATGGTTCTGGATGGGTATAAATTTATACCGGTATAAATTTATCTTAGTTCGAGCACGGTCGGTATAAATTTATACCGTTCGGATGGGTATAAAATTTAAATTTATACCGGTATAAATTTATACGGATTCGGTCGGTATAAATTTATACCGCTCGAGCACTTTCGGCGGTATAAATTTATACCGTTCGTGTTGCAGGCGGTATAAATTTATTCGCTTCGAGCACTAGCGGTATAAATTTATACCGGCGTGTTGCGGAGCGGTATAAATTTATACCGCTCGAGCACCTGCGGTATAAATTTATACCGATCGTGTTACAGTTCGGTATAAATTTATACGCTTCGTGCTCGGCGGTATAAATTTATCTGCGATCGAACCATTTTGGAATCTTGGTGTCTAGTGCTTAAAAAGAAGTGTCATGAAACCTTAATATTTCAGTAATATTCTTGCGTTTTAAGCTTAAATAACACAAATAAAGTGATAATTTAGTGTAGATTTTATGCTCTTTTAAGCTCTATTTTTCTTGTTTTTATGTTACAAAAGGTCGAAAAAGGTTACGTTTCTTGCATAAAATGGCCTTCTTTACGCTTTTTCCAGCCCCAAGATCAGGTTTGTAAACAAGGGCCCGATCATCAAAGGCTGCACCAATAGAGCCCGCAGAACATCTGGCCCGAAAGACCCGGGCGTGAATGCGTCCACGGGGGTGCAAGAGAGCAAACCCAGCGGCGTACCTTTACTTGTGTCATCAATCGAGGGAAGGGCAAGTACAAGGCCCGGCGATTATTACCTGCCGTGAAATTGTCAACCTTATTGCTCTGAGAGTCGATGATGAAATCTTAATGAAGTGCATGCATGACAAAGGGGAAGTCTTCTCGTTCTTGAAAGTAAAATGCTTGAATAAGCATGTGCAAACCCAAAGATGTGCATGAGTGCGTGGTGACAATTACAAGAGTGGCCATGTAAGTATTGTTTAGTGTCTTTACATTATAAATTTATACCGTCATCTTCCTAACTTAACCACATTCACAGGGATATAGTGGACATTTTGATGTCGGTTGTGCTTTCTTGAAAGAAACAAAGTTGGTCAAAGGTCTCGTGGTACCCCACTCCTAACGAAGAGTTTGAAGAGAAGGGCGAGGAAGTAGAAGAAGAAGAGGAAGAGGAACCGGTGGTAACAAAGGGAAAGGGTAGAAAGCATTCCCTCGTAGTAGATACAGGCTCCTACAAAAAAGAAATCTAGAGGCACAAAGGCTTTGACTATAGAGGAGTCAACGAAGCTCTTGAGAAGGCTCACGGGCGGATATTGTTGTGAAGCTGCCGGATAAATCAAGTGCTATTCTCAAAGCGGGTGAATGACACTAAAGCTGCTAAAAAGCAAACTATTTCTTTGACATTGAGCACCATTAAGAGGCCACCTAAAATGAAGATGGGGTCGAGTGCTACAGGTCCGGAAGGCGTATCGCGGCACATGTGGCTATCTTGAAACAAAGAATGAGAAGAAATCCTCATGCCCATGTGTAAGCCACTAGTTGTTATGGTGGGCCGAGTCGGTCACAACCAACTAAAAGATTACAAGAAGGCTGACTTGAAGATTACACATACTACGTTCTTGGAGGCACACATAGTTACAAGGCAAGGAAAAGAACTAGCAAAAGAGGAAAGCCGTAGCGAAGTGTGGAAGAAGCGTTGAAGCACATATATCGTTGGTGTAACGGATGAAGAAGCAAAAGTCATTGCCGTGAGTCATAATCTAAACAATGACTTCAGATTAAAATGAGTTTAATAGACAAGATCCGTTTCATGCACCGTGATGCGTGGAATTTAAACAAATGTATGGAGAGGATTTTAAAAAGCAAAAGAACAAAGGCTGCGGGGAGCTTGAGAAGCTGCGTGTGAGAGTCTTTGCCTCGGCTATGACTATGATAAGAAGCCCATTATGGCGGTAAAACAATCACGATAACTACTTTCAATTGGCATTCGAGATGGTCAAGTAAGTAAATGCTCTTCTTTCTATGTTTTGTAGTATGTTTAAGCGTGGTTACAAGTGCCTTATACGGTATAAATTTATCACCGTGGCGATTATAAATTTATCTGCGACTAGTGGCGGTATAAATTTATCTGCCGTCTCCGAACGCGGTATAAATTTATCTGCGACTAGTCATGTATAAATTTATCTGCGTGGCCGGCGGTATAAATTTATCACCGTCCCCTAATCGCGGTATAAATTTATCACGTGCCTAGTCGCGGTATAAATTTATCACGGTGGCGGGACGCGGTATAAATTTATCAGGTGGCGAGACGCGGTATAAATTTATCACGTCCCTAATTCGCGGTATAAATTTATCACCGTGCCTAGTCGCGGTATAAATTTATCACAGGTGTCGGGGGATCGGTATAAATTTATCACCGTGACTACACACCATCGTATTTAGAAAGTAGGCGTGCAACATATTCTCTTCACGCTAAGCAACACTAAACTAATGGCGTTTGTCCATTTACGGTGTGGGATCTTCAAGAAAAAATTTTTTGTATGTTCGAAGATGGTGAGCTTAAAGAGCAAGCCAACTCCGCGAGGAAAAAAACCAAAAAGGGTGGAGAATTAAAAGCAGAAAAATATGAGCATTGTACCACGGGCGCGCGATTCTGAGGGGATTAAAAAGCAAAAAGAAATTTTTGTTAAGCCTTTTGGAAAAAGTCGGTGGCCAAAGGAATTTACATTAGGCGAAATGGCCAAGGAAGCTAAGGCGTAAGCCACATTTGCAATGCCGTGTTTCTTCTACATTTTACGGTCTTACAACATGTTTCTCTTTGCGGTCGAGAAAAGACATTGTCACTGCCGGGCCGAGTTAATGAAGCGGCTAAACCTAGAGGATTGGGGAGGAGTGCAAGCTTCTCTACCCAAGTTGTACCAGCGATAGTATCATTAGAAACCTTTGCTTAACTTTAGTGGTTGGGTAAGTTTTGCTAAAAATATGTTACGTGTTTGTGCCTTTTTCTCACAATATTCTTCTGAGAACAAGAAAAAGGGGCTCCCATTTGGATTTTTAAACACAGTTCGTAGGGCCAAGGAAGAGAGCCCGAGACTTAAGGCAATCGAGCGAGGGGAAAGGAGGTCGCCACTAGCGGCTTTGACACTTCTTATGAAAGATTTACAACGTTTGGTCGGGGTGCATGTCTGAGTTGTTGAGGGTGATTTACCGCGGTGGGGACACTTTTGGAGAAGCGAGAACTTCACATTATGCATTCGCGGATATTCCCTATGGTTTCAAAATTAAGGGCGGCGCTTTTGGCGAGGGAGGCTTTCCACATGCGTGCAAGTCCACTCTTTTTTGGAAGGCCTGAAGGAAGTCACCTTATCACGCTAAGCGGAGGGTCATCATTTTCCATTCGGACCTACAAACAATGTCGGTTGCTTAAACCTATGGGAGCTGTAATAATGCGGCTTTGAAAGCGCATTTGGTAAGCAACATTTAACGCTTTTCTTTTTAGTAACTCCACGGTATAAATTTATACCACAACAGCCCTAAGGTTTAAATTTATATAGCAAGGCAATGTCGTATAAATTTATCGACTTGCGGCCCAGGGTATAAATTTATCCATAAAGGCAACCCCGGTATAAATTTATACCACCACACTCTTGAGCTAACTTATTTTCCTTGTTTTTATTTTACTAATATTTCATTGTTGTCTTTGTTTGGCGGGCTTAAAACAAGCGTTAAGGGTCATGGTGGTGGTCCGCGCTTAGTAAGTTGTTTCGAGCATTTTCACATAGGGTTTTCTGGTATGAGGCGCCAAAAACCATGGTTCACTTTAATCACGCAGAATGAAAAGACTCCTCCACGCAATGCGTTTCCGGTTCGGCGGTTTTGCAAAAATTAAGAGACCCACAGCGACAAAGCGCGTGGTGTCCCAATATCGAAAACCCGGCGACTTATTAATAATTTGTCTGATGGTTTTCTACAGGGAATTTGGATCTTAGAGCGCATTTTACGGCTCGGGCACCACAGCGGTTTAAGCCCTTAAGCGAGGCGCAATGTTGTCTCCGTCGACATAGACCGGACAAAATAAGTTTCATCGGGACCGGGGATAAGCTCTTGTGAATCCTTTCACGATGAAAACGAAAATTGGGAGCAAAAATGGTGCTGGCGATGTAAAAGGCACATATCTGAAAATCCGACCTCCACTTACGGGAAGAAGAAATGAGGAGGTGGAGTTAAATCGATCTGGAGCTGTGGTGCACGAGCGGAGAAAACGACTTGTACATACCATTGGAATCGAGAAGGGGCGTCTCTGCTATTATAACCTCGCAAGAGACCGATCCTAAGGGGAGAGAGTCACGTGGATTTGGGAAGAAACCACCTCAGGTATAAATTTATCTGAGAACGACATTTTAAACTATCTTTCATTGTAATCTATGTGCTACTCACAATTTCAATATATTTTGATGAAGATTTCTCAACCGAAAACTTTGTCTCTTCAACAATGCTTAATTAGAACAATTCTTTTTTTGATTCATGATTTCAGACTCTTTCTCTTTTCTATGTTTGATTTTCTTAGTACTTATATTAAGCTTGCAAAAACACAAAACTATATTTCCTTCTATTTTCAACAACAAATACTTAATGAGTTTTTAAATGTAATGTCTCTCTCCTCAAAACAAGCTTTTTTTTTTTTTGCCCTTCTTAAAAAATGAAAAGGCTTCAAAAATGTTGCTTTTTTTGGGGTATTTCGAATGCTATTTGCTCAACAATCTATTTTGCTCCCTATTTTGTCCATTTTTTTCAAGTTTCCAATTTTTATAAAGGAATCTTTCAAACGCACTTCTTAAATAAGTGCGTTTCATTTTAAACCTTGTTAAAATTGAAACCCCAATCAAAGTTAGGACATTTTCCCCATTTTTGGCAAATCGGAATTATTTTCCGGCCGCATAAAGCCTCGAAATCTTAGGAAATTAAGTTAAAAATAAAATCTAAAAAGTTTTTGGGGTGCCGGAAAAACCAAATTTAAACAATAGATAAGTTAACCTATAATATATTAACTTATAATAACCTTAAATGTTGTAACCTTAAAAACAACTTTAATGCTTTAGGTTAGCACTTTTAAGGTTAGAAGTTTTAAGGTTAAAACTTCTAACCTTCAATAAATATAACCTTAGCCTAAAACTTCTAAAACTTAAAACTTCTAAATTCAAATTCATAAATTTTTAAACTTATAACCTTATTTATGAACTTAAAAATATTAACCTTAACTAATAACCTTAACTTATAAACCTTAAAACTATTAACCTTAAATCTTATAACTTATATAACCCTTGCAATAAATGTTGTGGTTATTATGGCGGTGTGATGAAATTTTAAAGGCGGTTATTATTTCCGGTTTACAATCCCTTTCCAACTTTTCCACCTTTACGTCTCTCTTTTCGAACTATCTGCTTTCGCTTTATTGCGCTTTTCGATCTATCGCTTTCGCTTCGAGCTGCGGCTTTTTCGAACTATCTCGTGGCTTTTAACTTTTCGGCTTCAATCTCATTGGCTCTACAATCTACGTGGTTTTCGAAGGCTTCAATCTACGTGGTTTTTTCTCGGTGCTTCAATCTGCTTCAATCTCGACTTCTATCTTCTTCTCGGCTTCTATCTGCATCAATCTCGACTCAATCTCGGCTTCTATATGCTTTAAACTCGGCTTTTCGAGCTTTTCGGCTTCTACAATCAGCAAACTTTAGGGTTTTCGGCTCAAAGGTGTTTTCGGCTCCAAGGTATTATGCAATATAAGCAAGAATGTATATGTTCCACATATATTACAAGAATGTTACAACAAGAATGTCTACGGTTTTTTGGCTTTTTCGACTCTGTACAATCTCTCTGACTTTGAATAACTTTGGTTTTTTGTGTTAAAGCTTCTCGGCTTCTAGCTGCTATTGCTTTTTCTCGGCTTCTTAAGGCTCAAATTCTCGGGTACAGAACACAAATAGGTTAGTATCTCTCATTCTTTACATAAAGTAGTTATTTTACAGAAAGCATGTTATTTACTTTTACATGCATCAGTATATTTACCACCTTCAGCAAAACAGTTAATTTAATCAGTTAATCAGTTACTTTTACATGAATCAGAATATCCTGCTCTTATCTTGCTCTTATTCTATTTCACTAGCTCTTCCTCTATCTGTTCTAATTAATGATCTAAAATAATGAAGTTATTCTATTTCACTAGCTCTTCCTCTATCTGTTCTAATTAATGATCTGAAATCATAGATCATATCTTAGATCTGAAATCATAGATCATAGATCATATCTGCTCTATGATCTTGCTCTATGATCTATGATCTATGATCATAGATCATAGATCATAGATCATAGATCTTCACTAGCTCTTCCTCTATCTGCTCTAAATAATGAACTAAAACAATGAATTAAATATTGAACTAAACAATGAACTAATACTGGCTTTATATTTTGAATTCTGCATTCTGCATTCTGCATTATGTATTTTGTTAGAATAATATGTTGGAATGGGAGAAATCGGCTTGGTAGCATTTCTATTTTGGGTTACGTTTTTTCACTAGATTAATCAAAGCTCGCTCGGCTTTTCTTTTCATACTGACTCTATACAAATCGCGCCCGGTGCGTTTGAAATAGATATTTGAAAAACACAAAGCGCGCCTGGCGCGTTTTGAAATATGTATGTTCAGAATAGTTTTATGGGGAGAGTAATATATTATTTGCTAATTAATTTCTCTCCTTCTAGTGCCATGGATTTTCCTTATGCATGGACAATCGGCCGCTTCTAGATCAAATACACTTCCCCGGGCGACCATCAACTCTGGACCACGTACAAGATATTACTTGATTGTCTTTGTTCAAAGCGTTCAAAGAGAGTTGGAGAATCCATTGAAGCGATGCGTATCGAGGGGCCATGGGAACACTTTCATCGCATCTATGGACATATCCGACTCCTCATGCTCTTAGTAAGGCTCATGCCAACAAATAAGTCTGAGGATTTAATTTATAGTATCGAGGATCGATACAACACTCGTTTGGAGACTTGACATCCATGAGGAAAGATGAGGATCTGTCATATCGAGGTGGTTCGGATGGGACTTCTTCTTGAATTGGGCCGATGAAGTAGGCTGTGTGACATATTGTAGAGATAGAAAGAATTGGCGCTGGCATTTTTTCTGAAAGAAATGTACATATACTTTTTGCAATATGAATACAAACTTCGCGCTGGCGCAATTTGCACTATACTTTTCTGTCATTAGTTTATTATTTTTTTTATATGCAATGTAGAAAACATTGAATCTGTGATGCCCTCCGGTCGCGGTATGACTAACCCCAAGAAACTACACATTTTCATTAATGTGTAGTTTCATGGGAATAAAACGGCTAAGACCATCCACGAAATTCAAAAATTCACAACATCACGAGATGTTATAATTTATTCTATTTTTTTTTTTGAATATCCAAATATACATACCTTTTTTGAGGCGTTCTTTTGGCCATGCTACAAATGTGCCTACGCTTTCCTGTTGTATGCCCCACGGGGATGTCTTCTTGGAAGAGCCTCATCCTCATAATTGCGGTTTATAATGGAAATCTTCTGAAACTGTTTCCAAGAGGAACACCATGACACATAGAACTTGGATTCAGATCTTGATTTTACACAATCCTACTTTCGGCTTCAAGTTTCTTTAAAAAGATAGCATTCTTCTCCGGCACGATAAAGAACCGAGAATGCATTGTAAAAATAGAGGGCCGAAAAATAGAGAACAAAGAGAATGCATTCGAATGGATTCACACTCACCATAGTTCAAGCGGGCATCGAGCGGGATTGAAGGCGGCTCGATCGAGCGGATCTTAGGCGCTCGATAGTCGATTGTTCTTGGGCTACGATAGTAGGAATGATCTTGGCCCTCGATAGTAGGTGGCCGATTAGGTGGTAGTAGATTGCCACATATCGTTTCTTGAAATTAATAATTAATGGTATCTTGAAATTGCACTAAAAAGAAAAACACAATTTAAATTTGTAAATGGCGGAGACGGGCCGGTTAATTAAAGAGGCGGTATAAATTTAAAAGGGCCTTGAATTTGAATTCTGGTTTATAAATCGGCGGCCCTAGATTATGAGCGCATACATATAAGTTCAAACCAAAACCCGATCTCATACTATCCGCACTTGCGGTTCTATAGGCGTCTAGAGGATCAGGCGGCGGCAGCGGCCCGGCGGTAGAGGTGGGCGACGACAAAAAGCACAAATGCCAAAGCACGGAGGTTTTACGAACAAGCGAAAAGCACAAATCCAGCAAGCGCCTCAGGTAATTGATCTGTTTTTGGTCTGTAATTGATTTCTGTGTCCCTCTGTGTAATAATAGAGTTATTAACCGAGAAGAAGCATGTGTCCTCTAGTATTTGAGTTCATATGTCCTAAACATGTGTGCTTAATGTGTGGCTAAACAGTATTCAGTAGCTAGTTGTGGTTTTTATAGTTTATAGTGTAATTCAACTCTTAAAGTTGTGGTGTTTATAGTTATTTGTGTCAAGACATTACATTAGTTTCTATATCTTGAGATGTAGAATGTACAATTGAAGTTGTATTTTTTATAGTTAGTTGTGTCCTTAGCATTTGAAGTAAATGAACTTGCTCTGTATTCTTTTCAAATCGCTGCGCCAAAGCGTTCTTGTTAGTTCAATAAGCAAATGAACTTGCTCTATACTCTTTCCAAATCGCGCCAGGCGCCGGTTTTTCTTACAAACCATCGTTGATTAAACCACGTGATTAAACCATGTCTTTGTAATTTTACGGGATCACAAAAGCCGATCAAAAGGAGAACCAAGCGGCGAGACCTCTTCGACCAGAGAAAAAGCCAGGGCGGATGAAGATGTTCTTGTTACTACTGGACAAAGCATGTATTGGCGTTAGAAGATACATCCGAATAATAAAGGCTTCGGGTAGAACCTCCATGTCGGAGAAGATCTTATAGAGGGGTGAGAATGGTATGTGGAGATATTCAAAAGCTGGTGGGAAGACGGACCTCATATTCATGTCAAGGGTAAGAGAGCGATCAAATGAAGAAGCGGGGAATTCTTATTACATGCGAAGTCTGGGGGGCGATTCTTTACGTTCTCTACTAGTTGAAGTCGGCCAAAACATAAGAAAAGAGCCTAAAGAGAGATCTGCAGTGCTAGCTCTTTTAAAAGGCTACATTAAGATCCCGGACGACATGGCGATAACCTCTTCAAATTTGGCTGGGACGGTTAGCGAGCCATTGACTCTAAAAGAATATCACGAGGGCTTACAAATTGTTCGAGAGCCATTAGCCGCGAGGCCCTCTGGGCGAAGTCTACTTACAGTGAAGGATAAGGAAAAAGCAAGCTCTAAAGGCGGGGAAACCACGAAGCGGCGGCCGAGCCTAACAAGTGGCGATGACAAGGTCGAGGCGGTTGGAGCGATGAGCAAACTCAAAAATATCTGTCGACAAGTATCCACTTGGGCCTGAACTTCACCCATCCAGTCCACATGGATAGGCTTTTAGGTCCACTAAAGCCATTTATATCAGCGAGAAGGTATGACAAGCGGCACTCCTTGGAGATAGTGAACAACATGATCGAAAATCGGGCAAGTGCCAATGCACTGCCGGATGTAGTGCCGTCTGATACGAAGCGAGGAAGATATTCATGTGGAGCAAAATTTGGAGGACTTCATCGACAATCACGACATACATTTTATGATAATAGATGGCCAGCATTCAATAGAGGCCCGAAGGTTCTGATCGGGGAAGGCCGCGACATAGTGGGCATCGGTTGTTCTATAAACTCTATTACGTAAAAGCTGCCCGGTTCTGGCGGCTCAACAACACCCGAGCTAGCGAAATAAAGCGCCTCTGAATGACATGGGAAAAACATTCTTATATACAAAGGTAATTTTCTTCCTTAGGCCTAGTTTTCGTATTTTTTGCAAATCGCGCCGGTAGCGATTTCATATTAGAGAACAAATCAGCGCCCGGTAGCGATTTGCCCTCTAAGAACAAAGCGCTTCTGGTTTGGTAGTTGTTTCTCGTCAAACAAATGCATCGGCGGCGATTTCATATCGAGAATGCTAAGCGCCTCCGCAGCGGGTTTGCCATCCTTAGGAGAAAAAGGCTTTCCGTCTCCCGTCGGGCTAGCCAATTATCGGCGTGAAGCGTTCTATTCCCCGATAATCAGCGCCCGGCCTTGTTTTCCGACGGCACCAAACGAGCGTTTTCTGCCTAATAGGCAAATCGCTGGCGCGATTTGCTTTCTAATATGAAATGGCGCTGGCGCGATTTTAAAGCTATAAGGATTTATTTTATTCCGCGATTATGATGTTAACAAAGGTTACTCCTTGCGGTCCTATGTAGAACAACCGGCATGCTTTCGGAACCCGATGGATTGAATATGGGGAAGCCAATGCCAACCAAGGCCGGAGGCCAGTCCAAAAGCGGCGAATTCAAGTTCTTTGGAGAGGACACTTAGTCGGACGATATCTGGGGACAAAAACAAGAGCACGAGATCAAAGAAAAAAAAAAGGAGATGAAAAGGGTGATGCTTCCGAGGAACCAACTCTGCCCAAGGATGCTTGCAAGATAGTTTTTGCTTCAGATGCAGTATGGGAGAAATGGAATGAATTCTGGGATGCCTACATCGAGAAGAAGTTGCCAGATTCACAAGGAAGATTTCCTCCTGTTGACACATCAATTTTGATTTACATACAACAGAGATGAGAAGGCTCGAGGGATTGGGCGATCAAGAGCTGATCTCGATTCTGGATAGGTTAATCAGAAAGGAAATTCTTTACAAGAAAACCTCGGCAGCAAAGTCTATGGAATCATTTGAAGAAGCATGCGACGAGCTGAAAAATATTAGAGTGCTCAAAAAGGCAGTTGGTGAGGAATTACAAAGGCTTACAGGAGGGTGGTCGTTGTCGGAGTTAGGACTCATGCAAAAGTATAACGTCTCCAACGGCGACCTAAAAAGAAATATGTATTTTGGTCCAAGGACTTTGTCAAGCGGCCAAGTTGAAGAACGTGGCAAAGATCGATTGGGATTCACACTAAAGTTGCATCCGACTTGAAAGCGAAAAGTCGGCGTTGGTGAAGAAGACCCCGGAGGCGGAAACCACTTTTTTATCAAGTGTCCACGAGGTTTCAAGTGTGCCTTGCCGAAGTGGGTGCAGTCCCCATGATATCACACTCTTAGTTCTTGATAGCGAGACACCGGATGGTAAACTTGATGACTATAATCGTTCTTCCACATATGCAATGGTTTCCGCGACGGAGATGAACTACACAATTGTCACTATATGTCCCTCAGACATGTCCTATGCATATGCTCTAACTGCTGCAAATGACTTAGAATGCGTGAAAGTCATCTGACGATAATCATAGATGAAACCGGGGGCCAGTGACTTCACACTGACAAGTAAAATTTCTCATGTGCTTATAATTATGATAGCCATGATGGATGATAAGAATATGAAAGGCTCAAAGGGAAAACGGGGCGGAGACAAACTAGCATGGCGGTGCTATCGGTTAGATGAGCAGCATAATCAGAACGTCTTCTATACGGAGCAAGAAGACAAGGGGAAGTCTGTCAAGGTCGTGGAAGAGTTAGAGGAAGAAGAGGAAGGGAGGATGAAAGCGAGGAGGACCCAATTCTTGTGGGCCACATTAAGTATGAGCTCTAACTTCACATAAGGGTAAGCTAAACAAGAGCGGGTTCCCTATGGAACTTTCCCGATTACCTCATTGAAGCATTTTTGTCCATTGGGAACAACTTCTTTGGGAACTTCCGTTGGAGGTTACATGGGTAGAGAAGCTTTGAAGTTAGCAAAGGAAATGTCGAGGCGTCGTCTCCCGGATGATCGAGCCAGAAATTTCTTGGACCTCTTCTTTGAGAAAGTACTAGAGGGAAGCACCTAGGGGACCAATGTGGATGCAAAAAAACGACTTCTACCTCTAAAGGCTGAAATACCTCAGTTGCTTAAGGAGCGGAGAATATGAGAAAGCTATTCATTGGCGGAAACATCATGGATGAAACCGAAGAGCGAGCACCAAGTACCTATCGACATCCCTGCGAACCTCCTTGTGAACATCCCGACGATCAAGATAACATGGATCAAGATAATAAGGATGATGATAATAACAAAATTGATGATGAAGCGGACTCCAAATCTGAAAAACACTAGCCAGGTTAAGCGTGAAGAGTAATGAACTATCAAGCGTAGTTCACAATCATGCAGATCTCAAGCGATGTGGTTCGTGCTTCTATCCCGGGCGGAGACAATTCAGAATAAGGATGCAACGGAGGAAGACACGGGGAATGAAGAAGGCGAAAGGTATCGTAAACAATGTTTTTTTTTATATCCATGCATTTTATAAACTACAAGCATCTAGAAATGCCTCTCTGGCGATTTAGAGTTTCCTAGATTTCATAATTTTAAATTTATGTTGACAATCATCATTCATGAAATCGCGCGCTGGCCGCGTTTTAGTTTTCCATTCTTTTATCTCATCACGTTATTGTTCTCCTTGCGAAATGATTTGGCTTCCTCAAAAGTACCGGTCTTTGATTTGAATGGTGTGCTATGTAGAACGTTACCTAAAGCCCAGTTTGAAAAGTCATGGTATGCGCCAACAACCATTTGAGACACGTTACCAAATATGTTTACGGCGCCCTTATCTGAAGGAGATGTTGGACCAGGCCTTGATCTGTTTTGGTTTGTGCAATTTGGTCATCAATGGAGCTTAGAAATATACTGGGATGTTTTTGAAAGTAGTGCACGAGCTAAATAGAGATTGGGCCCATCCGGGATCAAAGCAAATGTGCTTCATTCACGAACCCTAAAGAACCAGCCGGGTAGAAGATATTTGTGAAATGCTTGCGCAACATGATGGATGCCCTAGGTGTTGAGGATAAGGAAGGCATAATCATTGTGGATGATGGCGCTCTAAAGTGTTGCTTCAATCGATCCACGATCATTGAATCCGCCATCCTATCATCTGCAGATTTTGACAAAGGCGACTTTACGCCGTTTTGTTAGTGTCTTGCATGAAATAACCGGGGGAAAAGCGGTTGAAGAGATACAAACAATATACCCGCATCTTGATGATACGGAAATTGATTGGGACCTTGAGAAAATCGTTCTAGAAAGGGAACTTTTTTGATATATATGTATACAGGAAATACACTTTCCAAAAAATTTTGAATATGAAATATACTTTACACGAAAGGTTTTGAATATATACTGTGTTATTATATCAGCATTATTGGTTCTGTGTACGTATTGCTTTTTTATATTATGTGTATGGTTTGCTATACTTGCAATAATTTGTATGTATATACCGTCAATAATTTAGGTGCGTATAAATAGGTATGCCTGAAATTGGCAAACCATCGAACCCGGTCTCATATACGCACGGTATTATGGCACATTCTATTACCGGCAAGATGAACCATATGCGGACCTCTGCGGTGCCAAAGCTAGAAATAGAACTTCGGGACTGGCTTGATGTCGTTGCTATGAATCCCGTCCGCTTCTATCCTGATCCCTTTGATGTTGTAATCCATCTTATGTGGAATCCAGAGCATGGTTTATTCATGATCGACAGGATCTCAGGACCGCCTGCAGCGCCTGTCGACGATGAATCTGATTAGTTTGTTAAGTTTATGTTCTATTATAATGCGTTAATTATGACGGTTCAAATCATCCCGCAGCGCAATTTGAACCACGAAAAATCTCTGTTTCGTAGCAACTTGCTTGCTGTTATTTATTCGTAAAGCACGACAATTTCAAAGTTTACATTTCGTTGTCGTTGTGAATGCACGAATTTATAAGCAATTCGTACTTTTCTATTGCCAACATTACGTCATAATATGGGTTATTTGCATCGAATATTTGAATGCCTTTGCATTTCAACATAAAATGCATCTTCCTGGCCCGAAAATGAACACAGTGCAAAAGTGTGGTTAATTCAATATAATGGTCAATTAAAGGCTTATACGGCGCGATTTTGGAATAGACATAATCCCAATTTAATTGAATGATGGTTGTTAAGTCTAAAATCTATGACTCCTGTCTTCTCGTAATGTGCTCCCTCCTCTATGCTCCGCTTCACTGGCCTGCACAAGTAGCACATTATGTTAGTTTAGTTAATAAGTTTGTGGTTTTAGGGGACCATCCCCCTAATTACCTCCTTGAGCCGAACTACTAGCTCAAGGTTACCCCTACTACCTTGCACTCGATCATGGACCAAAGGATTTGAGCTTAAGGACCATTTAAGACGATCCTATCATTGCCATGATCGGGTGCTACCTTGTACAAGATTCCCTTGATTGTGTACACCCGCAGTACCTCATGCTCCTGGGGGTTTAAGCTAAAGAACGTCCCAAATGATCCCATCATCGCGCGTGATCACGCTTACCTCATCATGACCCCCCTATGGTCATGTGCACGTGCCCTACATCGTGGCATAGAGAACATCCTAATGATGATCCCATCATCGTCCACCAGAGTAAAAATTAAGGACGATTAATCGCCAATTGGCTATTTTTTTTAACATTTTTCAATTAGGGTTTGATAGATTAGTAGGATCCGTTTTGCGGTTCGCGGGCTTGCAATCGCCCATTTCTAATTCTTTTTTATCTTTATGAGAAAGAAATCAGCCCACATCGTAATTTTTTTTTATCGACATAGTAAAATAGGATTAGCCCATATATGATTTTAAAACATTTGTATGAAAAGGGAATGGCCCAAAATAAAAAAAATATTGATGAGGTGATACCATCACCCGTTATCACCATGCCCATATTAAGAAATCTCGAATTAGGGCTTAAGGCTTCAGAGATTTGGGCAGATTTCGTAGCTTAAATTTTGTAACCCCATATTGGATTACCTCAGAGATTTTTTTAGGGCTTCATCTTCTGGAAGCCCATTGTAAACTTCCCTAGTGAATCCAAATAGCATTACATGCTTTTTTCATTGAAGCTTATTTGGTTTTAGTGTCATTTGGCATTCCAAATTAGCAGGTTCAAGTTTAGGATTGAAGATGATCTCCCCATTGCTTAATTATTTCGTGAAGGATCTTAAATTTAAAAACTTCGAAGAAAGTTACAAGTATGAGAGTGCTTTTGCATTGTCTTGTTTTTTCATGTATACGTAATCTGTATGTAATCTACACATTTTCATGCATTGTAAGGCCATTGTGCTGCCAAATGCCCCTGATTGTAAATACAAGGCATTAGCATCAATCAGACCATTTATTTCAACCCCATCCAGTTTCAAAAGCCTTTGAACTATGGAAATGTGCATAATAATAACTGAAACAATGCCATTAGAGAAAGCTGTTGATGTGGAAGAGATGGGGATGTTCCGTGTGATGCCAATTTTGGCAACTAAAAACGTAAGTAATATTTGGTATTTTGGATAAACTCATACTCATGATTGGACTTTAAATGTTTACAAGCAAAGCATGAAAGGAAGAACGGAAGCAAGATATCAAGCTGCTTGCTTCCTTAATCTGAATCTGTTTACGTTGCTTAAGATTGTGCGGAGCGGCGAATATTACTTAACTTGCATATATGCCTTGATAGTTAGTCAATGTGGTACCAGACCAGTAACCAGTAGTGTTTATCCTGAAGCAATTGTTCTTACGTTGTGCTTTCTTGTGGAACTCTATTAAGAACATCTCTGCTTTGAGTTCAAATTATATGCAGGCTTTATGTCTCTCGTTTGATTCCCCGAAGTATGATATGAACATGCTTTTTTAATCTAGTCATTTAATCGGCTAAGGTTTACGGTAATGGCTAAGGTAATGCTTACGGTAATGGCTAAGGTAATGCCTCATGTTTACAAATAGTGGCTAAGGTTTTGATAATCAAAGTGCAACCTCAAAATAAAAGCTTGTGATAGTTTACTAAAGGAGTTCTTGAATCGTGTGATATGAGTTTGTTCAGTGATAAAGGAGTTTTTTCCATGTCACGTTTGTCATGTTATCTCCGAACATGTAACCATGAGGGAATACGTGATATATATAATGCCTCATGAGGGGAATTAGGTTTTCTTGGACCATTCGACTAATCCGAGTTGGGTTGTAACGGTCAAGCATAATGTTCCTACCCTTTACTTTAGAAGAGGAGTATCATAGGAAGGAGATCTTATCAAAACTATCAAAAGTAGAGCATATCACATGTGAAGTGCTCAATCTTTGTGATATTTGGTTTTCCTTTAATTAAGCTTTTGAAATATAACATGCATTTCTGGAGTTGTGACAAAATATAACCCGTGAAGAAAATAAAATCGCCCACTAAGATTAGGATAAATTCTCTTCGAAAAAAAATTGCCCACATATTAATTAAAAAAAATCTAGAAATACCAAATAATCGCCCATGGATAATAACATAAAAAATATTGAGTGTCCTTAATTTTTACTCTGTCGTCCACGATCCCGTGCCTACTCGAGCATGACCTCTTCACTCATGCACACCCGCAGTGCATCGTGGCCCCGAAGGTTTTAAGCTAGGGAACCTTCTACTGATCCCATCATCGCCCACAATGTTGCTTCTCTCGGGATGACCCTTAGATCATGTGCACTCTTGGTGTGTAATGGCTTAGAGAACACCCACGGGGAATCTCATCATAAGCCTACATATAAGATATTAGTGTATGCATCCCAACTACCCTAGAATGCATATGCTTTCCGCACTTACACTAAGGCATACTCAAGCTTAGCTAAGAGCACTGACAGTTGGCGTCGACCCATTCGGAGATGACTTGGCCATCAAATTGCTCCATGAATTTGGATGTTGCTTTTCTAGATCTTGCTTTAATACCCATGTTAAGTTTTCCACGGGCAAGTGCTTCCACTTGACCAAGTATTGGAGGAACTGAGACCTTCTTGTCTTCTTAAATAGCTCGGGGGATTATCTCAATTTTCTCCTCCATCATCTCCAACAAGTTTGTAGTCTCCAAGAACTTTTCTCGGGTTTGGGGTGTGCCTCTTTAATAGGCTCATATGGAAGACCTTTGGGACCTTTAGATGGGCAGGCAAGTCAAGCTTTTTACGCTTGGCTCCCTATTAAACTCGAGGGATCTTGAAAGATCCCGCTCACCTTGGAGCAAGCTTCTTACAATTGGCGATGCGAAGTTTCACTTGCTTGACCTTTACTTGAGCCAAACTTAATCTCCTATAACAAACTCTCGAGGAGTTTTATCTCTATCTGCTAGACTCTTCTAATGTGCCCATGTTGTTGAAGATATTCTCACACTTCTACCACAAGCTGGTGCATATCTGTCGTCGTTGTTGAGAAACTTCCATCTTGGACGCTAGATTATGCCACACATCTAGGGTCAAGCATTGATAACCGTAACTAATCGTGAAGGGGGACATCTTCGATGGCTCTTGCTTCGTATTATTGTACGCAACTCTTCTCGATGGATGTAATTGGCCGATTTGAATTGCTTGTTCCAAACAAAATTTTTCAACATGTCCTTCAAGATTCTGTTGGTGCGCTCCATTTGCCCATCTGACTGCAGATGATAATCAACAAATTGATGCAGATCGTGTTGAAGAAATCTTGCCAAAAAATGCTGAAGAACTTTGAATCTCTATTGGTGATGATCGCCCTGGGATTCCATGCAATCTAAAAAGTTTCTTTGGTAGACAACAAGGCTGGATCCAAACTTTTTTGGGTTTGGGGTGTGTCTCTTTAATAGGCTCACATGAAAGACCTTTGGGACCTTTAGATGGGCAGGCAAGTCAAGCTTGTACGCTTGGCTCCCTACTTGCTCCAGGATCTTGAAAGATCCCGCTCACCTTGGAGCAAGCTTCTTACAAGTTTCGCTTGCTTGACCTTTACTTGAGCCAAACTTAATCTCCTATAACAAACACTCGAGGAGTTTTATGTCTATCTGCTAGACTCTTCTAATGTGCCCATGCTGTTGAAGATATTCTCACACTTCTACCACAAGCTGGTGCATATCTGTCGTCGTTGTTGAGAAACTTCCATCTTGGACGCTAGATTGTGCCACACATCTAGGGTCAAGCATTGATAACCGTAACTAATCGTGAAGGGGGACATCTTCGATGACTCTTGCTTCATATTATTGTGTGCAACTCTTCTCAATGGATGTAATTGGCCGATTTGAATTGCTTGTTCCAAACATAATTTTTCAACATGTCCTTCAAGATTCTGTTGGTGCGCTCCATTTGCCCATCTGACTGTGGATGATAAGCAACAAGTTGATGCAGATCGTGTTGAAGAAATCTTGCCAAAAATGCTGAAGAACTTCCCTATCTCTATCGGTGACGATCACCACGATTCCATGCGATCTAAAAATTTTCTTTGGTAGACAACAAGGCTGGATCCAAAGTTGTGTCTGTGGTGTGACATGGCAAGAATATGCCCTTTTATGATATCTACCACAACCATCAAGGCATGAAGGCTCCTTCTTGTCCTTGGATGAAGGCCCGCTATGAAATCCATGCTGACGACTTTCCACTTGGAATTTGGCACTGCCCAAGGTTCCAAAACTCCTGGGACTCGAAGTTGTTCTGCCTTTGTCTGCTGACATAACTGACATTCTTGGATATACCTGGCTATCTTCTTCTTCATGCCCAGCCAGAAGTAGCTACTTCTAATCTTGAAGTAGGCCTTATAATGAATCCTGCATGGCCAGTAATAGGGCTATTATGCGTGTTAAAAATAGCTTCCTTACTCCTGATACTTCAGGTACACATAGGTTGTCCTTGTGATATAAAGGATTGCCTTTCTTTTTAAAATGTTTGAAGGTCTCTCTTTCTTTAGTCTTTCTTGCGCTCTTGCAAAGACTAGCCCATATGTGCTTGAACTCCGTGCTAGAGGAGTTGGCATCTTCTATCTTCTTACCGAATTCACTTATCAATGTGGAGATGGCGTTGCAAAATGATACTTTAAAAGCTTGCCAACAAGTGGCACCATCTTAACATCGCCAAGGCCCTCCTCAAATGGTACATGCTACTCCATTGATTTGTTGTAGATCATGATGTCATCGAATAAAAATTGATGACGAACTCAATCAAGAAATCTTTGAAGATGTCATTCCTCAAGTGCTTAAACGTCGGTGGAGCATTCAATAGACTCAGGGGCATTACTAAGAACTCATAGTGCCCATATCGTGTTCTGAAGCAGTCTTATAAATATCTTCCCCCTTCATCCTTATTTGATGATTGCCTGACCTTAAGTCAATTTTGTAGGAGAATCTTGCTCCTTGGGGATGATCCATTATGTCATCTGCTTGTTGAGATGCCAACGGTTGATATACATCTTCTGATTTCTATTCTGGCCGAAAGCATCCCCAAGTCGAGCAACTCGTCCGGACCGACATCTGGTCACACCCCTAACAGCGTCCGATCCCCGCAGCAATAGCGCGGCCGTAGCCGGTGAAGCTGTTCGAGTAGGGCAACTGATGTGCCATCCATGAGAAGAGAGTAACGGTAATGCCCAAGAACCTCCATCTAGCTAGGAGGATCTGTAAAGAGAAGCCCTAGAAGCTTTCCATTTTGTACTTAGTTAAAATCTATATATAATACTAAAGCTGAAATGAGAGGATAGTCTGTGCGGTTATTGAGGAATCTTGGTAGAATTATCGACACTGCTTCGATTCTGGTGTTGAGCTTCACTCTCAATCTGCTTGCACTTGCTTTGGCCTTCACTTCTGCATATTTTTTTTAACCTAAGAACATGCTTGTTAGTTTCCTTTCGTCCTCATATCTCTATCTTAATTTTGCTTCGATATCTCTGTGGCAGACTTTCTGGAGTGAGGATTACGCATGTGGTAGAATATCTCTAGAATGGCAATTTTTGGATGCATCATCGCACCAACAGAGCTTTCTTTGCATTCAAGCAACACAAGGTAAAGAGTTTGTTCGTCTCTATTACTAATAGTTTTTTATTCCAAAACAGTTCTGCGTTTGCTTTGAAATCTCGAAAATGTGTCGCCAAGATGATCTTGTAATTGTGAAAAATCTTGATTTAGAGCATTAGATGGGTAGATGGTATCAGATTGCAAATACTCCTTCAAGGTTTCAACCAAAATGGGGCGTAAATTCAAGGGCCACTTATACCCTCAAGCCTGATAGCTCTGTTAATGTGCTGAATGAGACATGGCTTGAATGGAAAACGAAGCTATATTGAAGGATCTGCTTGGAAGGCCGAGTTCAAGAGCCTAGATGTAAAAATCTTAGGGATTTCATAGTTGATCCAGTGCATGTTATGTCCTTTAATATAGTTGTCTGTATTGCCTATAATAGTTTCAAGCGACTCGTGACTCATGAATGATCTAAAGGGAAGAGTTGAAAGAAGAAGTTTGGGCGCATAAGAGAACAGTAAGGAACAACTATTCCTACACATGTACCTCAACCGTAAAATCTTTGCTTCTTAAGAGGTAAATTCTAAAAGCTAAGCTTTAGGAGGACTTGCAATTCCCTTGCGAGTATAATCTGCAGCCAGAACATAACTGAGGCATATTTCAAAGTCTGCACGGCTGCTGTTTACAAAAAAAACATGTGAGCCTTTCAAATATTGTTACAGAGATATCATCCAACATAAGATTTAGCTCCCTTGTCAAAAAACGTATTCTCATGCAATCAAGACATCCAACCTGTCTTTTCTGCTTCATTTTGTGCTTGAACTTAGAAATTCCCTGAATAGAATGAGGAATCAGGTTGAATAGGGCAAGAGATGAGCCCATTTTCATGCAATCAGGGCACGTACAAAATTGTCCTAAATCAAATATTTTATATTCCATTGCATTCTTTGCAAGGCACAAATATTATGCCGTGATAACATTAGAGGCCTTTGTGGATGTGTCTCTAGGGAGGCCAACAAGCAGCTCCTGCAAAATAAAATCATCATTCCGCAGTTGCATCTCGTCTACTCTTACTCCAGTTAAGAAAAACATGGTGTCTACAAATCCACAGCACCTGCATACCTGACACAGAGAATGCTTCAGCTAACTCTAAAATAACCCTAAAGTGAAACATCTCGATGCTTGCATGTATGGCTTATTAAAAAGAAATAGAGGAATAAAAATAAAAGGGGGTAAACCATTGGGGATATGGAATTTAGACAATAAAAATGCGGAGTGCACTCTAGATATACTGATTAGTATACCTCGTGCAATATGCCCATGAAATCATATGAAAACCATGCCAAAAAACGTATAAAATCATAAAAAAAACCCCTGTTATAATGCTAGATATTCACATATGTCTATTCCGCACTGTGCATTCTATTCTACCCATTCCACGCGCTATGAAAGAAAAACATCCCTAAACCCTAAACCTTTCACACTTGGCCCTTCCGCGTTGATAATTGTGGTAGTATGTTTGTTAATGAATTGTTAGTGCCCTATTGGTCTCAGTGGACGATAAAAATCATTTATTCATTCATTCCTATGCTTTAGTGAAGAAAATATGTATCATTTCTACAATAATTTGATCATTTCATCTAACCAAATGCTTCATTAGTGATCTGCAAATGGGTGATGTAGTTGTTCAAAATATCAGCACCGAAGTGGCTTAGCTAAAACTACAGCAGAATTGGAAGAAATTCATAGTCAAAAATCGGTTTTTTGTGTTTGAGAAAAATACTATTCACTTGGGGAAACGATTCGAGATTGTCATGAAAACAATGGTCTCTATTATTATGAGTTATAGATCGAGTTCTTGGGTGCAACTAGAACATTGGAAATGGCATTTTTGGTTGCTTGGTAATCTAATGCAAAAGACTAAAAGTCCTTTAGCTATGCTGAATGCAACTATCTTCCTTAAAAACAAATGCAATGCAACAATGACATAAAATGAAAATGTTTTCTTGCCCAAGGTAGTCGCTACACCGTTTTTTATAGGCTTGAGTTGAATGAGGTATGATAAAGTTCAAACCCTAGTGTTACATTATCATAAATACTTTCTATACAATACCTTTTTGCAAGGAATGTATACAGACTGATGCGGGTAAAAGCATAACTGTATTCATTCTCAGTCCAAAATAAATGGAACTGTCATAGCCTACAGGAAGTAGGTCCGATTATGCTACCTAGAACTCCCAGAGTTCCCCTCAACCGTGAGTTCCCGGAACTCCCCACGCACAACCGCTACTGATCCCCAGGATCAGCCTGAAGCCCAGCTTCAGAAGTCCTATCACAAGAACTTGATACTGCAGTAGCATTATTGCTCAAACAGAAGTCACAAACGCTCCAAGAACGGAGTGACCTCACAAGCAGCACCAAAATATAAAGTTGCTCGGAACAGGCCGAATTGATTTCTAGTCATTTCGAAATGGCCCCAAACCCCCAGAGACAGAAGATCAAGCAGCCAGGGAAAGCAGAATGCTCCAATTGCTTGGCTCTAGACGTAAAACTGCATCACTTTATTCCTTGTACGTTATATTTCTAAGACTCAAATAAGCCAATGTTAGTTTCTTAGCATAAAAACAAGCACTTCAATTCACCCTGTATCAAATCTTACAGAAGAAATAAAACCTGATATAAGTCAATCTTGCAGCTGCTTCCATTCAAATAGTCACATTTGTTACTGTAATAGAAGATAAGAAAAGATGCCCACTGATTTAGCGATTCACTGCAGTAAAGGATTCCGGCTAGAAAAAGCCAGAGCATAGAAAATAAGGTGATACACCATAGCAGCAGCAGTCCGGCCAACAAAGCCAGAGCAACAATAAAGACTGAGCAACAATCCGGCTAACAAAGCCTCTTCAACACTACAAAAAATTTCTGATTCTCCAAATGGGAAATGAAAGGACAATTTACCTTTTATTCACCCGGCATTCACCCATGAATCACCTTTACCATATGGAGAAGTTTCTCCCTGAAAACTATAGAGAACCAGTGGTGAAACTTGGGAGAATTGATGGTAAATTTTGGACTGTATTCACCATTTGTTCACCTCTAATTTACTATCAGCATTTCTACTTCTATTCTCCATACATTCACCTTGTGAGCTCAAGAGCTGCTTTTAAGCAAGGATTTGTTTAAGATCAATAATTGAATTTGTCACAAATTATCCATCTTTGTGGAGCCGAATGAAGCGGTCTTTGCCAAATAGCCCACTAGGTAGGTAGCCTAGGGGACATGGTATTCCACCGTGCCTCATGCTAAAGCGAAGAGCATATGCATATGCTATGAAAATGGGTATGACCATCAAACGAATTGGGGATCGTTTGCCAATATTCCCAATTCTTTGCCTCATTGAAAGAGGATAGTTCCCAAACATTATAGGATCCATTGACCGCATCAATTAAGAAAAACAATTAACCTTTTGGCAGTTAATTTGAATCTCTTTTTTTTACAAAAGCGGAAGGGTGGGAAAGTACCATCCTAGTTGAAAATCAAGGGGCCCTCGAGCTGCTTCTGCATCCTCATCGATTGCCCGAGGGGTTCATACCGAAGCTAAGCGGATCAATTCCAATGTATCCCATCCTGCTTTTGATCAGGCGCTAGAATAGTGAGGTCGAATCAAACCAAAGTTTCATGTAATTGTTTATAAAAACATACACGGAAACTTTGCTGTATACGCGCACCGCATGGGCATGTGCAAAGCGGCATATTATGATGTGCAAGATTCGTGGTGGGATGTAAAGCAATGCCAAATTTTGACTTAGCAGGATCACAAGGACACGAATAACAAGTTGCATAGAAAATCTCTAGGGTTGAACTCATCCCGCCATGCTTTTATCACAGTTTCAATTCCTTTAACGCTAAGAAGCAAGATAGATAATTCCGCACTGCACTCATAGAAGGTTCGTTTATTGTTATCCAATGCTTTACACGATCCCCAAAGGCCTCAAAGCATACTTTGGCGTAGGCTGCAAAAAATCTTCAACTGATCGACATTATGAAAGGTGCATCATTTCTAATCCTGATATGGTACTGACTCACATAATTCTAGGGCTCGCCATCCCTTATATGAGTTTTCAAGTCGCGGTGGCAAGTCCCAGTGATCTGATGTCACATATGGTTGAATACCTTGTCACATATGGTTGAATACCTAGGCCATGAGCAAGAATATTAAGGAGAACAAACAAAGTCCTCTCTAAACAACATAGAGGAAGCCTTACCTTTGTCCAACAAGCTATTTATTACATCAGCGTGTGTCGACACCCTCCATATTCACATCTCCTCGGCCCTCTGCATCACAAAAGTAGATAGGGCATAAATTAGCGAACTTCGTAAATTTTTTTTTGCTCATGATACTGACCACTGTAAAATTCTAGTCCAAGATAAGGAGAGCTTAAAAGCATCAACACCCAAGTCATCTAAAGAGATCTACATCTTCCCGCATCAAAAAATTCTATGACAACCACCTTCAAAACTACCATTGAAATATTCATAAACCTTATAGAGGTGATATCCGGTAGATGCCCTATTCCGGATTGATATCGCTTGTGCTCCCCGAGGCCTGAAATTAGCATTGCACTATGAAAGTATTTAGATGGGGATAATTGCAGCTAACCTTTGATACATCCATCCACAATTGTGATGCCTTCGCGCTCTCTTGCAGAGCTCCTTCAATCTGCACGCACAATTTTAACAAGTTTTAACTGAAATTCCTTATATGTAAACGCCTTTATATGTCCAAGTGCTTAAACACTAGTGGATATAGAGGACCTAAAATTATGTTGATATATGCCAAGGCAAATGCCTTTACTAATCTGGTATAAACTTAATCTTGAAACCTTAATATTAAGACCTTGAAACATTAATAAGTTAGCTATGGTATCAGCTTGAGGCCGCAATTGGCATGCAAATGCAGTCACA
Organism: Isoetes taiwanensis; assembly: GCA_021234155.1. NCBI lineage: Eukaryota > Viridiplantae > Streptophyta > Lycopodiopsida > Isoetales > Isoetaceae > Isoetes > Isoetes taiwanensis. The sequence continues at coordinate 643,369 of JAJEKV010000120.1, read as the reverse complement.
ATATAATCAGCAGCTATATGTATTAGAGCTACGGATCACCAAATTGATCCTAAAGTGCCATGTTCCAATTTCAAATTTGATCCTCACGTGATTGAATATAAAAATGACAGAGTGTACCTGATGACACCGCAATGGCAGCTTTCATCTTAAAAGATTTGGCATTTTTGATGCGGCTTGGATTATACAATACGCTTGATATGCAGATCTGGATATAAACATCTGTTCAAGTTGACAAGTTAGAGACGAAATAACACCTTCACAATAATAATAACATAGCAATTATAAGAATGGTAGTATACGTGATTGAATATAAAAATGACAGAGTGTACCGACGACACTGCAATGGCAGCTTTCATCTTAAAAGATTTGGCATTTTTGGATGCGGCTTGGATTCCACCTATAAACATTGATGACATGAGCGATGAAGCTGTGGAAATTGGATTTCCCTTTCTTGCATGAAGCATAAAACGCCATGCAAATAATGAGTGAGCTGAGCACCGGGCACCGGGCAATGATCCGAGCTGAGAATCTGAGGAAAAGTTTCGAGAGATAAGCTCAATTGTGTAAACAGAGAATTCTTCTCTTCCGGTTGAAAATCCAAAACCTACAAAACGAAATCCGGCATAGATTAATGAATAAGGAATGCATTATGCAACGAAAACATGAAGGGTACAAACATAGCTATGAATGCAATATATATACCCTTTGCAGCTCCAAGACTCCTTAAAAGGTTCAAGAGCCTCCATAATCTGCATTAATGGCAAGAAATATGCAGATATCAAGGGGCATCCCCTTATCAAATTTGAAAGCAAACATGAAGGCATTGGCGGTATGTGCGAAGAATAACTTAGAGAATGCAATGATAAGATCAGTTCTACATCATCCGCACGAATGCAGGTTGTAAGAGCGGTCACCGCAGGAGAAATTAGGGCAAGAGCCATGGCGAGATCTCTCTGTATTTGATATACTCTTTGCGGGAATGCAACCATGATAATTTCTTGATTTGAATCTACTAATCACGGAGGATTTGGATGACTGTTCAATGCGGCGCCGGTCGTCAATGCAATCCGTCGGGCACGGCTTAATCCAATCCGCCGCAGCTTCTGCGCCAATCCGTCGTCCGTCGTCAATGTTAAACCCTAAAATATTAATAAGTCCGATGTCGTAGCCTACATTAATTTAATTAACCTGAAACATTGTCCAATAATAGGTCCCCGTACAATTACCGTTTATTCTCCACCCTTTACCCTATATTCTCCACGTGGAGAATGCGTGGAGATAGGGAGGGAGAATGCTATTTTTTTTCTAGTGTCAATCTGTTTCAGGAGATCTCGGATCACTTCGGTTATGTAACTCCGGCAACAACTGAACAAAACAGGTCTTCGGTTATGCAACTCCGGCAGCAAATAGCAGAACAAATCTGTCCGCCCTGAAGCTTATTTTCGGATCTCTTGCCTTGAACCATCCACTGTCCGCCGTCTCCTATTTATACAGAGATTCGAAAAAATTGATGAAAATTGATGCCTGCACCTGGCCATGTGACGTGTAATCCATGCTTAAACCATGCCTTTTATTTTCATTTTGTGACATGAACCCATTAAGCATTATTTTATCACTCCTCCTTCATGTCACAAGGGTCTCTAATTGAAAGTCCAAGCTTAAATTTATTGAACTTGTCTACTTGCAGCGGTTTTGTAAGCAAATCTGCCACTTGATTATTGATCGATATATATAGAACCTGTATCAATCCTTTTATAACCAAATCTCTTACAAAATGCATATGTAGTTCAATGTGCTTGGTCCTTTCGTGCATTACCGGATTTTTTGTCATAGCTATGCAACTCATGCTGTCACTATATACATGCGCTACATTATCCTGTATAATTCCAAGTTCATGCAGAAGACCTTTGAGCCACACTATTTCTTTTGCCACTAAAGACACTGCTGCATATTCTGCTTCGGCTGAAGACATTGCAACTGATGATTGTTTTTTGCTTCGCCATGATATCGCAGCTTCTCCTAACATAGTGACATAACCAGAGGTGGATTTCCGAGAATCTAAGTCTCCTGCCCAATCTGCATCAGCATATGCCTTGAGTACCAGTCTAGGTTCTTTACCCACCTTATACTCCAACCCATGATTAAGAGTTCCTTTCAAATATCTGAGGACTCTTTTTGCTGCAAGCCAGTGTGCTTGTCCTGGATTATTTAAAAACCGACTCAAAAAATTAACTGCATATGTAATGTCCGGGCGTGTACTATTAGCTACATAAAGCAAGCAACCAATGAGCTCTCTGTACGGTACCTTCTCCATATAATAATTTCAGCATCTGTCTTAGGACACATTTCATCTGACAATTTAGCACCAATTACCATGGGTGTTCCCACAGGGTTACAAGCTGTCATATTAAATCTTTCAAGTATACCTTTAATGTTTCTTGCTTGGGTAATCATCATTCTTTTATTTTTTCTATCTCTTTCAACTTCCAAACCAAGAAAAAATTTGAGCTCACCTAGATCTGTCATCTTAAACTTCTGCCTCAAAACAGTTTTGCATCGATCTAAACAATTTGCATCGTTCGATGCCATTATGCAATCATCTACATAAAGAGCTATTATGCAAAATTTATCTTCATCATGAAAAACATAAAGGTTACCATCAGACTTTAGTTTTTTGAACCCTTGCTCCTTTAGATAGCCGTTTATGCATATATACCACTGCCTTGGAGCTTGCCTTAATCCATAGACAGCCTTCTTTAATTTCCATACCATATCTTCGCCTTGCCCAAAACCAGGAGCCTGTTTCATGTATATTTCTTCATCAATATCTGCATTCAAGAAAGCTGTGCTTACATCCATATGATGTAACTCTAAATCATTAGCGTTTGCATATGCTAAAATAGCCCTCAAACTTGCTAGTTTTACAATGGGTGAAAAAGTTTCTTCATAGTCTATACCTTTTTTCTGAGAAAACCCTTGCGCAACTAACCTGGCTTTATATTTTTGCATGCATCCATCTGGACCCCTTTTTATCTTAAAAATCCATTTATTCCCTACTATGTTTTTACCTTCAGGACGCTTTACAAGCTCGTAGGTTTTATTTTGCAAAAAAGACTGCATCTCATCCTCCATTGCACTTTTCCACTTTTCAGCATCCTCTGCAATAACTGCTTCATCAAAACTGTTAGGTACTCCAGGTTCAAACAATGCCATAAGGGCAGGAATATTATCGCCTGGCAATAAAAGCATTTGTAAACGTCTACTTTTCCCTGACTCATGTCTACCATATACTTCTTCATCCACTTGTAAATTTTCTTTTAAACGTTCAACTTCACTCTTACGTTTTTTTACTACAGGAGGAACTGCAGGAGGTACTTCACTTACTTGATCGTCACTAGAGACTATAGTGTCCTTAGGACCATTATCATCAATATCTACAGTTATTTTAGGCTTTTCCTCATCTTTAGAATATTTTTCTATAATCTCCTCCTGAATTCTAGAATCTTGTATCTGTTTTCTATCTTTATATAGTGTTGATTCATCAAATGTGACATCTCTGCTAATACATACCTTCCTGGATTTTGGATTGTAAAGTCGGTAGCCTTTAGCTTCTTCATCGTAGCCAACTAGAAAAGCTTCTGTTGATCGATCTTCTAGCTTGGTTCGTATTTCTTCTGGAACATGCACATACGTTAAACATCCATATACTTTAAATTTATCATAATTTTGTTTTCTGTTTGTCCACATTTCCTCTGGAATAGACCCTGATCCTATGCTGACTGAAGGCAGTCTATTTTGAATATAAAATGCCGTTTTTACTGCTTCAGCCCATAAGAAATTAGGTAGCTTTGCATGCTTTATCATTGCTCTAGCTGCATCCAATACTGTTCTATTTTTGCGCTCTGCTACCCCATTTTGCTGTGGACTGTATCTGCAAGTGAGCTGTCTTCTTATACCTCGCTCAGAACAAAAACTCTTAAACTTCTTTGACAAATATTCTCCACCTCTATCAGACCTTATACATTTTACCTTCTTCCCCGTCTCACATTACAAACTGCTTAAGTGCATCCAAAGCTTGATGCTTAGTCCTTAGAAAATAGCACTTACTTCTTCTACTATAGTCATCAATAAATGAAATATAATACCTTTTTCCACTCATACTTGTTATATTCATTGGTCCGCATAAGTCAGTATGTATTAATTCCAGAAGATCCTTTGCACGCTTATTGCTTTTCTTAAAAGGCATCCTTGTATGCTTTCCTAGCATACATCCACAACAAACAAACTGACAGTTTTCTTTTGAACTGTTTATTAGACCTTTCTTGGTCATGATTTCAATGTTTTTTACATGAGTATGAGCTAGCCGCTCATGCCATAACTTAATAGATGGTAACGAAGTAGCGTTTATTTCAAATGTTCTACTTTTGCTTAGCTCAAACAAATCACCAATTCTTCTTGCTAAGAAAACTATTTTATTATCACGCAATATCTTGCAATATTTTTGTTCAAATACTACTTTATAACCCAAGTCTACTATCTGACTTACAGAAATTAAGTTTCTGATCAAATTCGGCACACACAAAACATCTTTCAGGCTTACAGGTTTGCCTTCCAAATCAAACAACTCCAGCATCCCTACTCTTTCAACTTGTTGCAAGCTCCCATTGCCCAACTGAATATGTCTTGGTCCAGACATTGAGCATTCAACAAGCATATCTGAAGAACTGACTACGGATCGCTCAGCTCCACTATCTATCACAAGAGAATTAGCACGAGTATTTTCTTTAATACCAATGCAGATCTCAGGTATTACCTCAGTATCTTCTTCTTGTTCAGAGGATTCAACAGCTATATTTACGGAGCTTGATCTGTCTCGACCTCTTCCTCGTGAAGCTCCTCCTCTATTACCTGCAATTCTTCCTTTGTTTTTTGGACTAGAACAAGTTGGTGACATATGACCTTTCCCCCCACAATTATAGCATAATATTTCTTTGCCTAGTTTTGGACAATTAGCTTTTATATGCCCATACTCATTACATGCAAAACATGGACCAGTTTTACCTCCTCTACCCATCATCGTCCACCAGAGTAAAAATTAAGGACGATTAATCGCCAATTGGCTATTTTTTTTAACATTTTTCAATTAGGGTTTGATAGATTAGTAGGATCCGTTTTGCGCTTCGCGGGCTTGCAATCGCCCATTTCTAATTCTTTTTATCTTTGCGGAGAAAGAAATCGCCCACATCGTAATTTTTTTATCGACATAGTAAAATAGGATTAGCCCATATATGATTTTAAAACATTTGTATGAAAAGGGAATGGCCCAAAATTAAAAAAATATTGATGAGGTGATACCATCACCTGTTATCACCATGCCCATATTAAGAAATCTCGAATTAGGGCTTAAGGCTTCAGAGATTTGGGCAGATTTCGTAGCTTAAATTTTGTAACCCCATATTGGATTACCTCAGAGATTTTTTTAGGGCTTCATCTTCTGGAAGCCCATTGTAAACTTCCCTAGTGAATCCAAATAGATTACATGCTTTTTTCATTGAAGCTTATTTGGTTTTAGTGTCATTTGGCATTCCAAATTAGCAGGTTCAAGTTTAGGATTGAAGATGATCTCCCCATTGCTTAATTATTTCGTGAAGGATCTTAAATTTCTGGAAACTTCGTGAAGAAAGTTACAAGTATGAGAGTGCTTTTGCATTGTCTTGTTTTTTTCATGTCTAACTGTATGTAATCTACACATTTTTCATGCATTGTAAGGCCATTGTCTTTGCCAAATGCCCCCCGATTGTAAATACAAGGCATTAGCATCAATCGGACCATTTATTTCAACCCCATCCAGTTTCAAAAGCCTTTGAACTATGGAAATGTGCATAATAATAACTGAAACAATGCCATTAGAGAAAGTCATTGATGTGGAAGAGATGGGGATGTTCCGTGTGATGCCAATTTTTGGCAACTAAAACGTAAAAAATATTTGGTATTTTGGATAAACTCATACTCATGATTGGACTTTAAATGTTTACAAGCAAAGCATGAAAGGAAGAACGGAAGCAAGATATCAAGCTGCTTGCTTCCTTAATCTGAACTGTTTCTGTTGCTTAAGATTGTGCAGCAGCAGAATATTACTTACTGCATATATGCCTTGATAGTTAGTCAATGTGGTACCGCACCGTAACCCGGTAGTGTTTATCCCGAAGCAATTGTTCTTACGTTGTGCTTTCTTGTGGAACTCTATTAAGAACATCTCTGCTTTGAGTTCAAATTATATGCAGGCTTTATGTCTCTGTTTGATTCCTGAAAGTATGATATGAACATGCTTTTTAATCTAGCTGTTTAATCTGGCTAAGGTTTACAGTAATGGCTAAGGTAATGCTTACAGTAATGGCTAAGGTAATGCCTCATGTTTACAGTAGTGGCTAAGGTTTCAGTAATCAAAGTGCAACCTCAAAATAAAAGCTTGTGATAGTTTACTAAAGGAGTTTACTGAATCGTGTGATATGAGTTTGTTGCTGATAAAGGAGTTTTTTCCATGTCACGTTTGTCATGTTATCTCGAACATGTAACCATGAGGGAATACGTGATATATATAATGCCTCATGAGGGGAATTAGGTTTTTCTTGGACCATTCGACTAATCCAGATTGGGTTGTAACTGGTCAAGCATACGTTCCTACCCTTTACTTTAGAAGAGGAGTATCATAGGAAGGAGATCTTATCAAAACTATCAAAAGTAGAGCATATCACATGTGAAGTGCTCAATGCTGTGATATTTGGTTTCCTTTGGTGCGCTTTTGAAATATAACATGCATTTCTGGAGTTGTGACAAAATATAACCCGTGAAGAAAATAAAATCGCCCACTAAGATTAGGATAAATTCTCTTCGAAAAAAAATTGCCCACATATTAATTAAAAAAAATCTAGAAATACCAAATAATCGCCCATGGATAATAACATAAAAAATATTGAGTGTCCTTAATTTTTACTCTGTCGTCCATGATCCCGTGCCTACTCGAGCATGACCTCTTCAGTCATGCACACCCGCAGTGCATCGTGGCCCCGAAGGTTTTAAGCTAGGGAACCTTCTACTGATCCCATCATCGCCCACAATGTTGCGCTACTCTCAGATGACCCTTCCGATCATGTGCACTCTTGGTGTGTAATGGCTTAGAGAACACCCCTGGGGGGAATCTCATCATCGCCTACATATAAGATATTCGTGTATGCATCCCAACTACCCTAGAATGCATATGCTTTCCTGCACTTACACTAAGGCATACTCAAGCTTAGCTAAGAGCACCTGACAGGTTGGCGTCGACCCATTCGGAGATGACTTGGCCATCAAATTGCTCCATGAATTCTGGATGTTGCTTCTCTAGATCTTGCTTTAATACCCATGTTGCGTCTTCCACGGGCAAGTGCTTCCACTTGACCAAGTATTGGAGGAACTGAGACCTTCTTGTCTTCTTAAATAGCTCGGGGATTATCTCAATTTTCTCCTCCATCATCTCCAACAAGTTTGTAGTCTCCAAGAACTTTTCTGGGTTTGGGGTGTGCCTCTTTAATAGGCTCATATGGAAGACCTTTGGGACCTTTAGATGGGCAGGCAAGTCAAGCTTTTACGCTTGGCTCCCTATTCGCTCCAGGATCTTGAAAGATCCCGCTCACCTTGGAGCAAGCTTCTTACAATTGGCGATGCGAAGTTTCACTTGCTTGACCTTTACTTGAGCCAAACTTAATCTCCTATAACAAACTCTCGAGGAGTTTTATCTCTATCTGCTAGACTCTTCTAATGTGCCCATGTTGTTGAAGATATTCTCACACTTCTACCACAAGCTGGTGCATATCTGTCGTCGTTGTTGAGAAACTTCCATCTTGGACGCTAGATTATGCCACACATCTAGGGTCAAGCATTGATAACCGTAACTAATCGTGAAGGGGGACATCTTCGATGACTCTTGCTTCGTATCGTATTATTGTGTGCAACTCTTCTCAATGGATGTAATTGGCCGATTTGAATTGCTTGTTCCAAACATAATTTTTCAACATGTCCTTCAAGATTCTGTTGGTGCGCTCCATTTGCCCATCTGACTGTGGATGAGTTGATGCAGATCGTGTTGAAGAAATCTTGCCAAAAAATGCTGAAGAACTTCGAATCTCTATCGGTGACGATCACCCTGGGATTCCATGCGATCTAAAAATTTTCTTTGGTAGACAACAAGGCTGGATCCAAAGTTGTGTCTGTGGTGTGACATGGCAAGAATATGCCCTTTTATGATATCTACCACAACCATCAAGGCATGAAGGCTCCTTCTTGTCCTTGGACGAAGGCCCGCTATGAAATCCATGCTGACGACTTTCCACTTGGAATTTGGCACTGCCCAAGGTTCCAAAACTCCTGGGACTCGAAGTTGTTCTGCCTTTGTCTGCTGACATAACTGACATTCTTGGATATACCTGGCTATCTTCTTCTTCATGCCCGGCCAGAAGTAGCTACTTCTAATCTTGAAGTAGGCCTTATAATGAATCCTGCATGGCCAGTAATAGGGCTATTATGCGTGTTAAAAATAGCTTCCTTACTCCTGATACTTCAGGTACACATAGGTTGTCCTTGTGATATAAAGGATTGCCTTTCTTTTTAAAATGTTTGAAGGTCTCTCTTTCTTTAGTCTTTCTTGCGCTCTTGCAAAGACTAGCCCATATGTGCTTGAACTCCGTGCTAGAGGAGTTGGCATCTTCTATCTTCTTACCGAATTCACTTATCAATGTGGAGATGGCGTTGCAAAATGATACTTTAAAAGCTTGCCAACAAGTGGCACCATCTTAACATCGCCAAGGCCCTCCTCAAATGGTACATGCTACTCCATTGATTTGTTATAGATCATGATGTCATCGAATAAAAATTGATGACGAACTCAATCAAGAAATCTTTGAAGATGTCATTCCTCAAGTGCTTAAACGTCGGTGGAGCATTCAATAGACTCAGGGGCATTACTAAGAACTCATAGTGCCCATATCGTGTTCTGAAGCAGTATTATAAATATCTTCCCCCTTCATCCTTATTTGATGATTGCCTGACCTTAAGTCAATTTTGTAGGAGAATCTTGCTCCTTGGGGATGATCCATTATGTCATCTGCTTGTTGAGATGCCAACGGTTGATATACATCTTCTGATTTCTATTCTGGCCGAAAGCATCCCCAAGTCGAGCAACTCGTCCGGACCGATTACAGGGTCACACCCCTAACGCGTCCGATCCCTGCAACAGGTAGCAGAGGCAGAGCTGGTGAAGCTGTTCGAGTAGGGCAACTGATGTGCCATCCATGAGAAGAGAGTAACGGTAATGCCCAAGAACCTCCATCTAGCTAGGAGGATCTGTAAGGAGAAGCCCTAGAAGCTTTCCATTTTGTACTTAGTTAAAATCTATATATAATACTAAAGCTGAAATGAGAGGATAGTCTGTGCGGTTATTGAGGAATCTTGGTAGAATTATCGACACTGCTTCGATTCTGGTGTTGAGCTTCACTCTCAATCTGCTTGCACTTGCTTTGGCCTTCACTTCTGCATATTTTTTTTAACCTAAGAACATGCTTGTTAGTTTCCTTTCGTCCTCATATCTCTATCTTAATTTTGCTTCGATATCTCTGTGGCAGACTTTCTGGAGTGAGGATTACGCCTGTGGTAGAATATCTCTAGAATGGCAATTTTTGGATGCATCATCGCACCAACAGAGCTTTCTTTGCATTCAAGCAACACAAGGTAAAGAGTTTGTTCGTCTCTATTACTAATAGTTTTTATTCCAAAACAGTTCAAGCTTTTGCTTTGAAATCTCGAAAATGTGTCGCCAAGATGATCTTGTAATTGTGAAAAATCTTGATTTAGAGCATTAAATGGGTAGATGGTATCAGATTGCAAATACTCCTTCAAGGTTTCAACCAAAATGGGGCGTAAATTCAAGGGCCACTTATACCCTCAAGCCCGATAGCTCTCGTTAATGTGTTTGAATGAGACATGGCTTGAATGGAAAACGGCTATATTGAAGGATCCGCTTGGAAGGCCGAGTTCAAGAGCCTAGATGTAAAAATCTTAGGGATTTCATAGTTGATCCAAAGGCATGTTATGTCCTTTAATATAGTTGTCTCAGTATTGCCTATAATAGTTTCAAGCTTAATCGTGACTCATGAATGATCTAAAGGGAAGAGTTGAAAGAAGAAGTTTGGGCGCATAAGAGAACAGTAAGGAACAACTATTCCTACACATGTACCTCAACCGTAAAATCTTTGCTTCTTAAGAGGTAAATTCTAAAAGCTAAGCTTTAGGAGGACTTGCAATTCCCTTGCGAGTATAATCTGTAGCCAGAACATAACTGAGGCATATTTCAAAGTCTGCACGGTTGCTGTTTACAAAAAAAACATGTGAGCCTTTCAAATATTGTTACAGAGATATCATCCAACATAAGATTTAGCTCCCTTGTCAAAAAACGTATTCTCATGCAATCAAGACATCCAACCTGTCTTTTCTGCTTCATTTTGTGCTTGAACTTAGAAATTCCCTGAATAGAATGAGGAATCAGGTTGAATAGGGCAAGAGATGAGCCCATTTTCATGCAATCAGGGCACGTACAAAATTGTCCTAAATCAAATATTTTATATTCCATTGCATTCTTTGCAAGGCACAAATATTATGCCGTGATAACATTAGAGGCCTTTGTGGATGTGTCTCTAGGGAGGCCAACAAGCAGCTCCTGCAAAATAAAATCATCATTCCGCAGTTGCATCTCGTCTACTCTTACTCCAGTTAAGAAAAACATGGTGTCTACAAATCCACAACTCCTGATACCTGACACAGAGAATGCTTCAGCTAACTCTAAAATAACCCTAAAGTGAAACATCTCGATGCTTGCATGTATGGCTTATTAAAAAGAAATAGAGGAATAAAAATAAAAGGGGGTAAACCATTGGGGATATGGAATTTAGACAATAAAATGCAGTGCACTCTAGATATACCGATTAGTATACCTCGTGCAATATGCCCATGAAATCATATGAAAACCATGCCAAAAACGATAAAATCATAAAAACCCCCGTTATAATGCTAGATATTCACATATGTCTATTTCAAGACTTGTGCATTCTATTCTACCCATTCCACGCCAAGCTATGAAAGAAAAACATCCCTAAACCCTAAACCTTTCACACTTGGCCCTTCCGCGTTGATAATTGTGGTAGTATGTTTGTTAATGAATTGTTAGTGCCCTATTGGTCTCAAGTGATCTATAAAAATCATTTATTCATTCATTCCTATGCTTTAGTGAAGAAAATATGTATCATTTCTACAATAATTTGATCATTTCATCTAACCAAATGCTTCATTAGTGATCTGCAAATGGGTGATGTAGTTGTTCAAAATATCAGCACCGAAGTGGCTTAGCTAAAACTACAGCAGAATTGGAAGAAATTCATAGTCAAAAATCGGTTTTTTGTGTTTGAGAAAAATACTATTCACTTGGGGAAACGATTCGAGATTGTCATGAAAACAATGGTCTCTATTATTATGAGTTATAGATCGAGTTCTTGGGTGCAACTAGAACATTGGAAATGGCATTTTTGGTTGCTTGGTAATCTAATGCAAAAGACTAAAAGTCCTTTAGCTATGCTGAATGCAACTATCTTCCTTAAAAACAAATGCAATGCAACAATGACATAAAATGAAAATGTTTTCTTGCCCAAGGTAGTCGCTACACCGTTTTTTATAGGCTTGAGTTGAATGAGGTATGATAAAGTTCAAACCCTAGTGTTACATTATCATAAATACTTTCTATACAATACCTTTTTGCAAGGAATGTATACAGACTGATGCGGGTAAAAGCATAACTGTATTCATTCTCAGTCCAAAATAAATGGAACTGTCATAGCCTACAGGAAGTAGGTCCGATTATGCTACCTAGAACTCCCAGAGTTCCCCTCAACCGTGAGTTCCCGGAACTCCCCACGCACAACCGCCATCGATCCCGGGATCAGCCTCAAGCCCCACTTTCGTAAGTCCTATCACAAGAACTTGATACTGCAGTAGCATTATTGCTCAAACAAGTCACAAACGCTCCAAGAACGGAGTGACCTCACAAGCAAAGACCAAAATATAAAGTTGTTCTAACAGGTCAATTGATTTCCAGTCATTTCAAATGGCCCCAAACCCCGTGAGACAGAAGATCAAGCAGCCAGGGAAAGCAGAATGCTCCAATTGCTTGGCTCTAGACGTAAAACTGCATCACTTTATTCCTTGTACGTTATATTTCTAAGACTCAAATAAGCCAATGTTAGTTTTTAGCATAAAACAAGCACTTCAATTCACCCTCAGATCAAATCTTACGTAAGAAATAAAACCGATATAAGTCAATCTTGCAACCGCTTCCATTCAAATAGTCACATTTGTTACCGTAATAGAAGATAAGAAAAGATGCCCACCGATTTAGCGATTCACTTGCAGTAAAAGGATTCCTGCTAGAAAAAGCCGAGAGCATAGAAAAATAAGGTGATACACCATAGCAGCAGCACCGCCAACAAAGCCAGAGCAACAATAAAGATCGAAAGCAACAATCCCGCTAACAAAGCCTCTTCAACACTACAAAAATTTCTGATTCTCCAAATGGGAAATGAAAGGACAATTTACCTTTTATTCACCCTCATTCACCCATGAATCACCTTTACCATATGGAGAAGTTTCTCCCCGAAAACTATGGAGAACCAAGTGGTGAAACTTGGGAGAATTGATGGTAAATTTTGACAGATTCACCATTTGTTCACCTCTAATTTACTATCAAGATTTCTACTTCTATTCTCCATACATTCACCTTTGTGAGCTCAAGAGCTGCTTTTAAGCAAGGATTTGTTTAAGATCAATAATTGAATTTGTCACAAATTATCCATCTTTGTGGAGCCGAATGAAGCAAAGGTCTTTGCCAAATAGCCCAAATAGGTAGCCAAACTAGGGGACATGGTATTCCACCGCGCCTCATGCTAAAGCTAAGAGCATGTGCATATGCTATGAAAATGGGTATGACCATCAAACGAATTGGGGATCGCTTTGCCAATATTCCCAATTCTTTGCCTCATTGAAAGAGGATAGTTCCCAAACATTATAGGATCCATTGACCCGCATCAATTAAGAAAAACAATTAACCTTTTGGCGCTTAATTTGAATCTCTTTTTGCAGCGAAGGGTGGGAAAGTACCATCCTAGTTGAAAATCAAGGGCCCTCCCAGCCGCTTCATCCTCATCGCCAAGCACCGAGGGGTTCATACCCGTAAGCTAAGCGCATCAATTCCAATGTATCCCATCCGCTTTGACTGCGGCGCTAGAATAGTGAGGTCGATCCAAAACCAAAGTTTCATGTAATTGTTTATAAAACATACCCGGAAACTTTGTTCAGATATCGCCAAGACCGCATGGGCATGTGCAAGCAAAGATATTATGATGTGCAAGATTCGTGGTGGGATGTAAAGCAATGCCAAATTTTGACTTAGCAGGATCACAAGGACCTGAATAACAAGTTGCATAGAAAATCTCTAGGGTTGAACTCATCCCGCCATGCTTTTATCACAGCTTCAATTCCCTTTAACGCTAAGAAGCAAGATAGATAATTCCGCACTGCGACTCATAGAAGGTTCGTTTATTGTTATCCAATGCTTTACACGATCCCCAAAGGCCTCAAAGCATACTTTGGCGAGGGTCGCAAAATCTTCACCGAATCGACATTATGAAAGGTGCATCATTTCTAATCCCGATATGGTAATCGACTCACATAATTCTAGGGCTCTCGCCATCCCTTATATGAGTTTTCAAGCGCGAGTGGCAAGTCCCAAAGGATACAAAGGTCACATATGGTTGAATACCTTGTCACATATGGTTGAATACCTAGGCCATGAGCAAGAATATTAAGGAGAACAAACAAAGTCCTCTCTAAACAACATAGAGGAAGCCTTACCTTTGTCCAACAAGCTATTTATTACATCAACAGTAGTGTCCCGACACCCTCCATATTCACATCTCCTCGGCCCTCTCATCACAAAAGTAGATAGGGCATAAATTAGCTAACTCGGTAAATTTTTTTCTCGCTCATGATACGCACTGGTAAAATTCTAGTCCAAGATAAGGAGAGCTTAAAAGCATCAACACCCAAGTCATCTAAGAGATCTACATCTTCCCCGCATCAAAAAAATTCTATGACAACCACCTTCAAAACTACCATTGAAATATTCATAAACCTTATAGAGGTGATATCCGCTGCCCCGCTATTCCGGATTGATAATCGCTTGTGCTCCCCGAGGCAATGTAATTAGCATTTGCACTATGAAAGTATTTAGATGGGGATAATTGCAGCTAACCTTTGATACATCCATCCACAATTGTGATGCCTTCGCCGCTTCTTGCAGAGCTCCTTCAATCTGCACGCACAAATTTTAACAAGTTTTAACCGAAATTCCTTATATGTAAACGCCTTTATATGTCCAAGTGCTTCGCTTTACTAGTGGATATAGAGGACCTAAAATTATGTTGATATATGCCAAGGCAAATGCCTTTACTAATCTGGTATAAACTTAATCTTGAAACCTTAATATTAAGACCTTGAAACATTAATAAGTTAGCTATGGTATCGCCTTGAGGCACGCTAATTGGCATGCAAATGCAAATACAATATAATCAGCAGCTATATGTATTAGAGCTACAACCAAATTTTGATCCTAAAGTGCCATGTTCCAATTTCCAGCTTGATCCTACGTGATTGAATATAAAAATGACAGAGTAATTGATGACACCGCAATGGCAAATTTTCATCTTAAAAGATTTGGCATTTTTGATGCAAATTTTGGATTATACAATACGCAGATATGCGATGCGATATAAACAAATTCCTGCTCGTGAGTTGACAAGTTAGAGACGTAAATAACACCTTCACAATAATAATAACATAGCAATTATAAGAATGGTAGTATACGTGATTGAATATAAAATGACAGAGTGTACGGACGACATCTTTGCAATGGCGTTTTTTCATCTTAAAAGATTTGGCATTTTTAGATGCAAAATTTTGATTCCACCTATAAACATTGATGACATGAACGATGAAGTCGTGGAAATTGATTTCCTTTATCGCATGAAGCATAAACCGCCATGCAAATAATGAGTGAGCCAGAGAGCACTGTGCAATTTATCGCATGAAGCATAAACCGCCATGCAAATAATGAGTGAGCCTCAGAGCACCGTGCAATGATCCGTCTGAAAATACAGAGGAAAAGTTTCCAGAGATAAGCTCAATTGTGTAAACAGAGAATTCTTCTCTTCCAGTTGAAAATCCAAAACCTACAAACAAAATCCGCATAGATTAATGAATAAGGAATGCATTATGCAACGAAAACATGAAGGGTACAAACATAGCTATGAATGCAATATATATACCCTTTGCAGCTCCAAGACTCCTTAAAAGGTTCAAGAGCCTCCATAACCGCATTAATGGCAAGAAATATGCAGATATCAAGGGGCATCCCCTTATCAAATTTGAAAGCAAACATGAAGGCATTGACAAGTATGTGCGAAGAATAACTTAGAGAATGCAATGATAAGATCGTTCTACTACCATCCGCATCGAATGCAGCTTGTAAGAGCGTCACCGCAGAGAAAATTAGGGCAAGAGCCATGGCGTAGATCTCTCAGATTTTGATATACTCTTTGCAGAATGCAACCATGATAATTTCTTGATTTGAATCTACTAACTGGAGGATTTGATGACTGTTCAATGCGAAGCCCGGTCGCCAATGCAATCCGTCGGGCACGGCAATCAATCCGCCGCAGCTTCTTTAATCCGTCCAATCCGTCCGTCCAATGTTAAACCCTAAAATATTAATAAGTCCATGTCGTAGCCTACATTAATTTAATTAACCTCAAACATTGTCCAATAATAGGTCCCCTGTGATAATTACCGCTTATTCTCCACCCTTTACCCTATATTCTCCACGGGAGAATGCGTGGAGATAGGGAGGGAGAATGCTATTTTTTCTAGTGTCAATCTGCTTCGTGAGATCTCGGATCACTTCGGTTATGTAACTCCCAAACAACCGAACAAAACAGTCTTCGGTTATGCAACTCCGGCAAAGAAATAGCGTAACAAATCTGTCCGCCTCGAAGCTTATTTTTCGATCTCTTGCCTTGAACCATCCATCGTCCCGCCTCCTATTTATACAGAGATTCAAAAATTGATGAAAATTGATGCCCGCACCTGCCATGTGGACGTGTAATCCATGCTTAAACCATGCCTTTTATTTTCATTTTGTGACATGAACCCATTAAGCATTATTTTATCACTCCTCCTTCATGTCACAAGGGTCTCTAATTGAAAGTCCAAGCTTAAATTTATTGAACTTGTCTACTTGCAAATGGTTTTGTAAGCAAATCGCCACTTTGATTATTGATCGATATATATAGAACCTCAGATCAATCCTTTTATAACCAAATCTCTTACAAAATGCATATGTAGTTCAATGTGCTTGGTCCTTTTTCGTGCATTACCGGATTTTTGTCATAGCTATGCAACTCATGCCGCCACTATATACATGCGCTACATTATCCTCAGATAATTCCAAGTTCATGCGACCTTTGAGCCACACTATTTCTTTTGCCACTAAAGACACCGCCGCATATTCTCGCTCGGGCCAAGACATTGCAACCGATGATTGTTTTTGCTTCGCCATGATATCGCAGCTTCTCCTAACATAGTGACATAACCGGTGGATTTCCGAGAATCTAAGTCTCCTCGCCTAATCAAGATCAAGATATGCCTTGAGTACCAGTCTAGGTTCTTTACCCACCTTATACTCCAACCCATGATTAAGAGTTCCTTTCAAATATGTGAGGACTCTTTTTGCTGCAAGCCAGTGTGCTTGTCCTGGATTATTTAAAAACCGACTCAAAAAATTAACTGCATATGTAATGTCCGGGCGTGTACTATTAGCTACATAAAGCAAGCAACCAATGAGCTCTCTGTACGGTACCTTCTCCATATAATAATTTCAGCATCTGTCTTAGGACACATTTCATCTGACAATTTAGCACCAATTACCATGGGTGTTCCCACAGGGTTACAAGCTGTCATATTAAATCTTTCAAGTATACCTTTAATGTTTCTTGCTTGGGTAATCATCATTCTTTTATTTTTTCTATCTCTTTCAACTTCCAAACCAAGAAAAAATTTGAGCTCACCTAGATCTGTCATCTTAAACTTCTGCCTCAAAACAGTTTTGCATCGATCTAAACAATTTGCATTGTTCGATGCCATTATGCAATCATCTACATAAAGAGCTATTATGCAAAATTTATCTTCATCATGAAAAACATAAAGGTTACCATCAGACTTTAGTTTTTTGAACCCTTGCTCCTTTAGATAGCCGTTTATGCATATATACCACTGCCTTGGAGCTTGCCTTAATCCATAGACAGCCTTCTTTAATTTCCATACCATATCTTCGCCTTGCTCAAAACCAGGAGCCTGTTTCATGTATATTTCTTCATCAATATCTGCATTCAAGAAAGCTGTGCTTACATCCATATGATGTAACTCTAAATCATTAGCGTTTGCATATGCTAAAATAGCCCTCAAACTTGCTAGTTTTACAATGGGTGAAAAAGTTTCTTCATAGTCTATACCTTTTTTCTGAGAAAACCCTTGCGCAACTAACCTGGCTTTATATTTTTGCATGCATCCATCTGGACCCCTTTTTATCTTAAAAATCCATTTATTCCCTACTATGTTTTTACCTTCGTGACGCTTTTACAAGCTCGTAGGTTTTATTTTGCAAAAAGACCGTGATCTCATCCTCCATTGCACTTTTCCACTTTTCAAAGATCCTCTCGCAATAACCGCTTCATCAAAACTCAAGGGTACTCCGTGTTCAAACAATGCCATAAGGGCGGGAATATTATCGTCCCGGCAATAAAAGCATTTGTAAACGCCTACTTTTCCCCCGACTCATGTCTACCATACACTTCTTCATCCACTTGTAAATTTTCTTTTAAACGCTCAACTTCACTCTTTACGCTTTTTACTACAGAGGAACTGCAGGAGGTACTTCACTTACTTGATCGTCACTAGAGACTATAGTGTCCTTAGGACCATTATCATCAATATCTACAGTCATTTTAGGCTTTTCCTCATCTTTAGAATATTTTTCTATAATCTCCTCCCTAATTCTAGAATCTTGTACTGCTTTTCTATCTTTATATAGTGTTGATTCATCAAATGTGACATCTCTCGCTAATACATACCTTCCCCGGATTTTCGATTGTAAAGTCGGTAGCCTTTAGCTTCTTCATCGTAGCCAACTAGAAAAAGCTTCGCTGATCGATCTTCTAGCTTGGTTCGTATTTCTTTCCTCGAACATGCACATACGCTAAAACATCCATATACTTTAAATTTATCATAATTTTGTTTTCTGCTTGTCCACATTTCCTCCTGAATAGACCCTCGATCCTATCTTGACCGGAAGGCGCCTATTTTGAATATAAAATGCCGCTTTTACCGCTTCAGCCCATAAGAAATTAGGTAGCTTTGCATGCTTTATCATTGCTCTAGCCGCATCCAATACGTTTCTATTTTTTATGCTCTGCACCCCATTTTCCCGTGGATCAGATTCCGCAAGTGAGTCGCCTTCTTATACCTCGCTCAGAACAAAAACTCTTAAACTTCTTTGACAAATATTCTCCACCTCTATCAGACCTTATACATTTTACCTTCTTCCCCGTCTCACATTCAACTTCAGCTACAAACTGCTTAAGTGCATCCAAAGCTTGATGCTTAGTCCTTAGAAAATAGCACTTACTTCTTCTACTATAGTCATCAATAAATGAAATATAATACCTTTTTCCACTCATCTTATATTATAATGTTTTAGTGCAAGTAATGGACCACGCCCTAAATCTGACGGTCTAGATTATTTTGCCTAGATCGAATGGATGGATGGTTGTTTCCACGATTTCCTTAGGCTTTTTTTAGCGCTTCTGTTTTTGGCTCTATAGGGTTAGAGCTTAGGCTTCCTCCAGCCCGGCCTAGATCGAATGGATAGATGGTTGTTTCCACGATTTCCTTAGGCTTTTTAGCAAGAACCTTTCAAGCTCGCTTCTCCATCCATTCCGGATCATCATATTTGTAGCTTTAGGGCAGTGCTACAATAAAATGATTTGTAGCTTTAGGGTAGAAAATGGATTAGAAGACTCCTCTTGGTTTTAGTCTGAGGTATTGATGCCGGAGGATACCATAATAGAGGTTTCTAGAGGAGTTTTACAGAGGGAACTCTCTCATATCTAGAGTTTTACAGAGTTTTACAGAGGGAACTCTGTCATAGTTTGCCACAGCCATGGCCCATGCATTCCGATTAGAGAGAAGCATGAGCAACCTCTGCCAAACCACCTTCTGTAGATATATGGCAAACACGAAACTCTGTGTCATTCCAGGTGGAGCTGAATCCTTCCTCCTGCAACATTATTATTGCAACTTCTACTTGGAAACCCCAATAAAGATCCGACGACCCCTCTGGATTGAATGGCCAAGAAAGCATCGAGTTCTGGGGTTCCACCTTGAGAGTGAAACAGAGGGAAAGTACCAAATGGCCAAGAGGGCATCGAATTCTAAGGTTCCCAGTTTCGCATGGGGTTGATATGGCTTGCCACAGGGTAACGAATTATAGCTATGGAGCTTGCTGTGATGAAGGCGGTTGGATCAGGCTTCTGCAAGGAAGCGGCCATGGCTGCCTCTACAGAAAAATCTGGCTTTGCTCCAGCAACAATTGGTCGCTTTGGATTTGAACAAAAGATTCAACTATTCAGTCCAGTGATAAAGGGACTCACTACATAACAGGAAGGCTCAGGTAGAAATTATTTGCCTCATTTCTTTTGCATCAATTCAGTATGCGGGCCACAATCAAGAACTAAGTTGATGTTAGCAATGGAGAAGAGGCCTCAGTTATCCTCTTTCTTCCACCCACATTTCTTTGCAATATACAGTGGCATGATCAGTGGCATGATCAACGATCCAAGGCACATTATGCAAAACACTGGTGAGTTGCAGTCCAGATGGAGCTGTTTAAAGATCAGAATAAGGGTTTGGAGCTCAGTTTAAAACTCATTTAGCTTGGTGCTCAGAAAAAATTTCCGGCTGTGGTTTGGAGAGTTCTACGAAATTGTTGAAGATGCAAGAAGATACTTCCAGATGCGGAATCCATTAACTCAAGGCAATCTAATGTCATCTTCTCAGAACCCTGGTAAGAAATAGCAACTTGCTCAATATCTTAGGCATAAAGTAGAATTTGTTTGCGTGGTTTTGCAAACCGCACTTGAATGGGCCTAGAGCAAAGTTGCTCAAAAATAAAAGTATGTCTTGATGCGCAGATTCACGGGCAAATAAGTTGGTATAAAAGAGTCTCAAATATGCATAGTTTGTGAACTAAAACCCGCCGTGGTATCTTGCAAGGAAGATTCTCAGATCCTTATGTATTGCCTCTAATATAGAAGTGCATTCGCTAATCCTTTAGCAAACAAGCATGGCAAATCCTCCATTACCGGATTTATGGACCCGCCTAAAAGATAGGGTCTCATAAGAATGTCATAGACTCGGATTTACAAGTACAATGAATGGTCGTGGGCTTAATTGGACGTTAGGCAATCAATCCCAAGCAAAAAGAGGTTAGCTATATATGATAAAGTAAATTTTTCCTCTTTTTCTCGCCTAATCGGCGAGACAAAGATCAAAAGACAGAAAAAAAGTGCAAATTTTGAAGCTCTCATCATGGAGTTGGATCTTATCATGATGTTTGGGTGTATCTTGAAGAATTTGCTTCTAGGATAGCTCTTCAAGGCGATGTGCTCCGCATAAAAGTTTCTCAATTTATGCTACATCTATGCCGATATATGGTCTATTTATACATTTGTATAGTAAGCGATTCATGTTGCACTTATGGAATCTTACAAATGCATGATCCAAATTTGTTGTCAAAAAAGAAGTTGCACTTATGGAATCTTACAAATGCATGATCGAAATTTGTTGTCAAAAAGAAGTGCTCTGCATAATTTGCTAAAAAGTTATTGATTGACCTATAACATTGCAAACTTTAGGGGTTTTGGATTGCTATATTGCCTTTGTGGATTCTTTAGGCTTCTTAAAGATTCTTCTCAAGCCTTTGCTTATTTTAACTCGAGGTTTCAACCACTAAAAACAAGTGGAGATAGACATAGATTAATTGCCATTCAGGAATCTATTATCTTGGACAAAGCTTTCATGATTATACGGATTATACAAAAGATATTCTTGATGGACAAGAAGGCATGGCTATATGATTTAAGGAACAAGGTGCTGATCATAGCTAACAAACTCAAATGTTTGTTGATATAGCTTCATTATGAAATAGAGGAAACTTAAAAAACCCTCATGGTCTAGGAATGTCTAAGTTAAATGTCTAAGTTAAATAAGTTCAAAAATAACATTTAAGAGGCTAGCCAACAATGTTCAAATAAACACAAAAGCTAAAGCATTTAAATTACAATCTACAAAGATAGCATAGCTCGACCATGCCAAATTTGGATTCCTATCTAAGAATAGAAGCTTACGTCCATGGAGACCAGCCAACCAACCAATACAAATGTGTTATTTATGTAGCTTTACATAAGATATATTATAAACCAATTTCATTCTTTAACTTTTTTGCTATTTCATGATCCATTAGAATGCTCAATTTCACATAATCAACCACATTAGAATACAAATAGAACTGAATTGTGTAATCCTACAGAGTCATTGTTCAATGCATTTTTCACACAAAATTTAATCAACCATAAATACATTACAATAATTGGAGGAACACACACAATAACTTATGTTGACCGTTATCCATGCATTTTTTTAAATCTTCGGCCACAATCACATGGATTGCCCACCGAAGGTGGGCAATTTACTAGTACTTGTTATATTCATTGGTCCGCATAAGTCAGTATGTATTAATTCCAGAAGATCCTTTGCACGCTTATTGCTTTTCTTAAAAGGCATCCTTGTATGCTTTCCTAGCATACATCCACAACAAACAAACTGACAGTTTTCTTTTGAACTGTTTATTAGACCTTTCTTGGTCATGATTTCAATGTTTTTTACATGAGTATGAGCTAGCCGCTCATGCCATAACTTAATAGATGGTAACGAAGTAGCGTTTATTTCAAATGTTCTACTTTTGCTTAGCTCAAACAAATCACCAATTCTTCTTGCTAAGAAAACTATTTTATTATCACGCAATATCTTGCAATATTTTTGTTCAAATACTACTTTATAACCCAAGTCTACTATCTGACTTACAGAAATTAAGTTTCTGATCAAATTCGGCACACACAAAACATCTTTCAGGCTTACAGGTTTGCCTTCCAAATCAAACAACTCCAGCATCCCTACTCTTTCAACTTGTTGCAAGCTCCCATTGCCCAACTGAATATGTCTTGGTCCAGACATTGAGCATTCAACAAGCATATCTGAAGAACTGACTACGGATCGCTCAGCTCCACTATCTATCACAAGAGAATTAGCACGAGTATTTTCTTTAATACCAATGCAGATCTCAGGTATTACCTCAGTATCTTCTTCTTGTTCAGAGGATTCAACAGCTATATTTACGGAGCTTGATCTGTCTCGACCTCTTCCTCGTGAAGCTCCTCCTCTATTACCTGCAATTCTTCCTTTGTTTTTTGGACTAGAACAAGTTGGTGACATATGACCTTTCCCCCCACAATTATAGCATAATATTTCTTTGCCTAGTTTTGGACAATTAGCTTTTATATGCCCACTAGAAAAAGTGCCCAGCGTTGCTGGGCTTTTCGTCGGGCATCAAAATGTTGGAATTGTATTAAAAAGTTATCCTTTTCCTAAGCTTGCCCTATCGCAAGTTATGTAATACCATCTGAACAAATCAAATAACATTTATATTCAAATTGTGATGGCAATTTAAATATAAATGTACTAATTTGACCTTGTTTTGTAAACTTGTTACATTTTTCCTTGCAATAATGTAGAACCTTGACATTGTTTTGTAGGCTCCTGATATTTTTCTTTGTAGGAACATCTAATGAAGCTAGAAGTGAACGACGATGGCATATAGTGATGGATTTGAAATTGATAGTTTCTCCATGTACTTACATTCTCCACGAAGGCCCATTGAACAACTTCTAAATTCGAAATGGAATTGTAGGATTAAGATTGGAGCTATTTGATCCTCTTTTAGGACATAGCAGAAACAATGCAAGAGAAGAGGCCCCTAGTGACGTAAGCTTTAGATCCACTGAACTCAGATGCCCCCGGCTACAATGAACAAACTGAACAATTTCTATATTTAGAATGTGATGTCCCAAACTTACCTTTTAACCGCTTTATAGAAGCAAACCAAAGACTATGGAGCTGCAAGAATTTTTCCAATAAGGAAACCTAATTCCCCATTGAAGCAGCTCCATGTCTCCAAGTCTAAAAATGACCTTGAGGCATTTCAAAGCCCATCTTCATCTTCATCCGAGTTTCGATTCATCTTCGTCCAGGTTCGAATTGACAAGTCATGCTCTGTTTTGTTCAACATCCTTCAAATTCAACTTGTAAATTCCAACTCCGACTTAAACAACTTAAATGGTTTAGGTTTAGGGTTAAACAACTTAAACAACTTTTAGGGCGCATCCACATTATAACATTACTTGGTTTGAATCTGTAAGGTGCATACCATTTCCATTATGGTAATTAAGCTTCTTGTTTCTTGGCTGGTTGCATTGAGCTACGGAACAAACCGAAATTGAGCTACAAGACAAAGATCAATTGCTACATGACAAATTAGGCTCGTTAGAAGACAAATTTAAGGTCGGACTTGGTGACAAATTAGGCTCGTTAGAAGACAAATCCAAGGCCGGACTTGGGCAATTCGGAAGTCCCCGAGGACCTCTAAAGAAAGGGAAGGTGCCTTTGCCACGGAGCATGAAACTGGGTTGAATAAGGCAAAAAAAATCATCTCTACTTGCCACGAAGCAAAGGCAAGGCTTCGGAACACCCTAATGGGGATGCGCCCTTGATTGGTTTTACTATCATTGGACATATTACAACTCTCCAAACTTTGTGAAGGGGTGTGTAGTCATTTAACACCAAAGAACCGTTTTTAAGGGCATTTTGATAATTTCGAAAATTTGTAGGGTAGTTTTTCCCTGAGTTTTGAACAAATTCCTCTATAGCATGAATAATCAGATAAATATGATTTCTCAAGCACAACATAGGTATATAAATGTAGAAATATAAATCAACAATAATTTAAATCAAAGCAATACATCAAATACATATTTACACATGACTTATGAAACATACTACATTATCATCATTAAACGCCATGGGCATCAATAATCCAGCAGCATTTTCCACAGTGAAGAAACTTTTGGTCCAGTCAGTATTGCAGGATTGAGTACAAACAGTTGCAAACTGGCCTTACTAACAAAAGAATTTGTAGCCACTCCTTACGAAGGTACTACAAAAGAAAAACATTTGAATGACCCATCCAAACAAGAGGTCCATATCCCTGTTGTTGCGTTAACAACCTTACAGAAAACAGATACATATCCATTAGTTGCTTACTCCAATGGAACATATTTCACATTATTTTCTTCATACAAGGACTGCATCAAACAAGTATAATGTAAGAGTTAAAAACAACAATATAGTAGCAACTATTAGACATGGAGTCTTCAAAAGGAAAAACCTGCACATCTTCTGGAAGCACCCCAGTGGCTAAGATGGCATAACAACCTGGAACATACTTGCCTGCAATAAACACACAGAAAATTAGCATTAATTCATTCTTTGCACCAAATAAGCACTATTTTACTACTGTATTGCTAGCATAAGAAGAGTTCTATGCTGCCATAAGAAATTACAGAAAGAATATAAACCAACCATCCAAATTTTGCTAAGCTTGAGTGCCGTTTAAATGCTAATATGTTGCGTGCTGCTTCTGCCTCTGTCTCCCTCAGAGATCTGTGTCATTCAGATTGTAATCCCACGAAATATATCAACCCATTTCCATCTCTTGCTCATTAAGCACATCAGAAAGAAAGCACTGAAGGCTTTGCCTTGTAATGATAATGATGCACATCTTTATTTAATCGCAGGCATATTGATAATCCATCTGGCAGTTGGATTTTAATTTGAGTCATCCAGCTCTATGATTCCCACATTGTGGGAAATATTGAGCATACAGAAGCATTCTAAAATCTGCAAAGAAAATCACATAACTGGACAAGGAGGCCTTACTTATTCGCAATCATCGAGCTGCCCAGCTTCCTCATGGACGATGATATTAACCTAAAAAGTAAAAAAAGTGAATATAAGATTAAGTTTATGTGTACAGTGGGAAAAAAACATACCCTAAAAAGTTACCAATGGTGTAAAACATACCCTAAAAAATCGAGAACTCTATATTGGTCTTGATCCATACTAAAGGAGGAGCAATTTGTGCACCCATTCTTGCTGAACTGCCAATATATCAAACCTCAAAGAACAAAGCAGACAAATTTCAGGAACAAAAGATAGGTGCTTTTTGGAGCTTCCAGACACAAATTTTGAAGGAAGGTCTAGAAAGGTAAGCATAGCAGAGAAGTTCTCAGAGGCCTCTTCCAGGAAATTATACCAGGTTCTATACCATCCTGCTTGATCTTATCAAGGAACTCAAAAACCAAATGACCTTGTCTACAATAGATGTATCGTACGATGATTGCATAGGTCTGAAACAACGACGGACCAGAAGTGAAACCTGTTAAATATTCATCTCCGAATTGAAACTGGAACTCACCCAACAGCCACACATGGGCCATGTCTATATGCTGGTTGGATTGTAGACATCTCAGTGTGACAAAACCAGCATCAACATGCCCCACAAGACATGCAGAATTTGATGACTTGTTTACATCTCCACAAACTGCCTTTGTTTACTGTATCCTCATCTGAGATGTTCGCATATGTGATGTCACAGCAAGGCCATAGTAACAATGAAGAGCTTCCGTCAAAGCATGCATCAGCGATTTGAAATAGCACGATAATATAAGCAAAGGTCTTCTGGCTTCTTCCAAATGTAAGCCCGAACTGTTGCTAGACTCATCTCTGGGGTAAGACCTAGATTTATGTTGATCAAAAAATATTCAAGCAGCGAGTCCATAAAATTTCACATATTAAAAAGCTCAAACAATTTGCCCACCTGCTGATTGCATAAGATCTCTATAACTCCACAACCAGCTTTTCCAAAACATAGTTAACAACCTGTACACAAGCAATACATTGAATTGATTTTCCATAAGAATGCACAACCTGAGCTCATCTAAACAATCTGTACCTTTTGTATTCTCAAAATACGTGGCGCACTAAGCTTGCCCTGCGTAAGCACCTGCAATGAATTTCCCTCACAGGGCTGCAGGAAGAAGCTGCACCTGCATAAAAAAAAGAAGCAACAATGCATAGGTCAATTTCATAGTAACATGTTTTTGCGCCTTGCATAAATGAAAGGACAAAGGTGCTTCATACTTTGCATGTTCTCGTGGTGGGATTTGACCATGAATGACACAATCAATACACCACTTACGGAGCTCTTTTTCATCTTCTGTACCATCTAAGTCTATGCCCTTCTTCCTCCATGGTCCACCTTGTAGAGATGTTTTTTGCTGTTAGACAGACTTCTGTATAATTATGCCATGTGGAGGATTCTATGAAGCAAAAGTGAGAATACAGTTTTATACTGTAAAGGTTTCTCTTCTTTTCTAGCCTATACTTTTTCCTTGCTCACAACTTCAAATCTCAAAAAAATTCCTGTAAAGTACGGCCAACCCTGTTCTCTTCAGAAGCACCAGGAACCTGCAAATCTACAGAAACTTTCGAATGACATTAAAGTTAAGAATACATGAGCAAATCGGACCCCTGAACATCCTCCATTATTAGAACCATCTTGGGTCACAGGTTTTAGTGCTCCGCCTTTAATAGGACAGCTTCCCAATTCCGGCCATCTTAAGCTCCAGAAAACCTAACCATTTGTGAATAAACCCTGTTTAAATCTGTATCTTTGTTCTGTATTCTGCTGCCAAATTCCTTTATTTGCCGAAGCAACAATCCTAAATCGATTCCATTTTGTATATCCCATAAAAATAAACAGAGGTTCATCGAAAGCGACTCCTTTAGCAATTAAAAGATAAGATCTTCACTGGCATATAAAAGATAAGTTCTTCACGTTCTTGCCAAACCAGAAGATCACTGAGTTTGTAAGTCATCTAGGTCACACAAACTGGAAAATAACTATCATCTGCAGACCACGCCAATGTCGGATTCATCTTTTAGCTCCTCTGTGTCTCCCTTTCCCATTGGACAATAAGCTTCAATATATCTTTGACAGCATAACTGAATTGCAGATCCTGGGATGAATAGAGCTGCTCAAGCTTTCGGCTTCCACAGTAATGCAAACAGGAGGAAAGGAAAGGATGTTGGGCTTCTATGTAAGAAGCCCCTTCACTTCCATCAAAACTCAGACCAATAAGTAAAAATTCCTTCACTGCCACAAGAAACCCAGGCGGACAGCAAAAGGGCCTCCCTGTGTCTAGCTTCCCAGCCACCGATTATGAGAGCAAGCAGAGTTGAAGAGCAAATACCAAATTAGCAGAGCGGAAAGAGACTTGCAAAAGAAAACCCTGTTGTAACAATGCCTCAAGCAGCAGAGAGCAGGTAGAGGAAGAAAACGACAACACTGGAATGAAGAAGGTAGAAGGAAAACTACAGAACTTGCACTGACCTGAGTCGGATGGTTGCAACGGAGCCGATTTCAAGATGCAAAAGCTGCAAACATCCGTCGAAAAACAGCAACTGCTGAGTTATATCCCCCGGAATTAAGATATCTTTGTCGATTAATAGGAAACACTGAAACCTTCTGTGCAAAAGAAGTGAAGAAGGACCAAACAACAACAGGGGACAAATCCAGGACTGCCGAAACTGATAGATGACTGCCGAGAGCACACCTCAGGGGATTATAAACAGTCGATCCTTGACAAAAAATAGCCGAAACAAAGAAAACCCAAGGTAACACTTGAATGCCTAAGGGAAAAACACAGGAAACTGTGCAAACAAGGCCGGAAGTGACGCAGGATAATTTGGGGCGACCCAAACGAACCAGCAAGGCTAAAAAACCTAAAAATGACAGAAAACCAGAAAATGGGTGGCAAAGAACGATGGTCTACAGCAGGAAGTAGGAGACCAAAGAAGTATCGTGGAGACGAAGATGGAGAAAAACCGTTGCATCCTTGCGTCCTTCTACAGATAGATCGAAGGGATAAAAATAATTTCAAAAAATTCAACGCGCAAGATTGCGCACAGACTATCACAAAACGCCTTTATTATTATATATAGATACTCATTACATGCAAAACATGGACCAGTTTTACCTCCTCTACCTTTGCGACCTCTCGTGTAAAGAATTTCAGCCCCTTCATCATCGTTTCTTACTAATTTTTTTTGCTCAATTTCAGTTCGGACTATCCTTTCGGCTTGTTCACGATTCTTCGCTACATTCCTCAAAAATATTGCAATCTGCTCATCATATGCTGAGAAAGCTCTTGAGATAGCTAAGATCTCAGCTTCTTTGGATAATACAGCACCAGCAGCTTTTAAATCAAACACTATCATATCCAAAGTTTGAAAAAACACTTCTAGATTATCACCATCATGAAATTTAAGACGTCTTAGTTCTTTTTCCAAAACATCAATTTGCGAAGATGACTTACTTTCATAATTTTTGGAAAGATACAACCACATCTCTTGCGATGATAATCCTTGCAATCTCAACAAAATGCTGGGACTAACCTTGCTACAAATGATACCTTTTGCTTCATTTATTTTTGCAGATGTATCAGATGCGCCAGCTTTGTCCTTGGCCTTCTTCTCCTTTTTTACTTCCTCATCGCTCAGTTTCAGCTTCTCGAGTTTTGCCATCGCTTTGTGCAGCTCATCTGCACCCTTTGGAGGCTTCACAATATCCCATACTCCTTCAGTCTTCAAGATTCTCTTAATTTTGGATTTCCATACTTGAAATCCAGACCCACCATTATACACATCCACTGCACTTAGCAGGGAAGCTCCAAACCGACTAGCCATATAGAATTGGCTCTGATACCACTATTAGTTTCTTAGCATAAAAACAAGCACTTCAATTCACCCTGTATCAAATCTTACAGAAGAAATAAAACCTGATATAAGTCAATCTTGCAGCTGCTTCCATTCAAATAGTCACATCTGTTACTGTAATAGAAGATAAGAAAAGATGCCCACTGATTTAGCGATTCACTGCAGTAAAGGATTCCGGCTAGAAAAAGCCAGAGCATAGAAAATAAGGTGATACACCATAGCAGCAGCAGTCCGGCCAACAAAGCCAGAGCAACAATAAAGACTGAGCAACAATCCGGCTAACAAAGCCTCTTCAATCTGTTTCAGGAGATCTCGGATCACTTCGGTTATGTAACTCCGGCAACAACTGAACAAAACAGGTCTTCGGTTATGCAACTCCAGCAGCAAATAGCAGAACAAATCTGTCCGCCCTGAAGCTTATTTTCGGATCTCTTGCCTTGAACCATCCACTGTCCGCCGTCTCCTATTTATACAGAGATTCGAAAAAAATTGATGAAAATTGATGCCTGCACCTGGCCATGTGACGTGTAATCCATGCTTAAACCATGCCTTTTATTTTCATTTTGTGACATGAACCCATTAAGCATTATTTTATCAGCCAAAACCCAAAAGTAAACCAATAGAAGAATATATATATACTAGTTAAGGTGCCCAGCGTTGCTGGGCACAGGTTGGAACTGGCAATGTTGGAGACCTAGAAATAATAAGGTTTGTTGGAACTGGTAATGTTGGTGTCCTGGCATTTGTATTATAGGATTGCTATGTCATTGTTATGGCGTAGAATTTGCTAAAGAATTTGGTTTTAGCAACTTCTTGGGTATCGATTATTTTAAATGTTTTATCTTGTGACATCCATTGTGTACAATTGAATACATCCAAATGGTATTTAGATTATTGAAGTACATAAGTGTCAATAGAAGAGTAGTTGTTGGGAGTAAGTTAAATCAAATCAATGGCATAGCATTCATGGCACCTCACACATTTCCAACTATATACAAAAAATTATAGGCCTATCACTATGTAGCATTTGTTTCAAGCTCCAATTTATAATGCACATGTATTGCTATCATGAGATTGATTTTTGTACAAACATGAGATTGAAGGAAATAATAAATTCAAGAACAAATGACTGCCAATATTCATCTCCATGAGGAATTGTGGGGCAGTTTGCATTAGAAGACCGTCGATCAAGTCATTATGTCCAAAGCTTTCTTCGCACTTTCTTCCCTGTTGTTTTTATTCAACTCGGTATGTTTTCGGTCCGGATCTTCAACATCAACAACTCTCCTCGTAGTTATTCTTGTGCAAAGGCTCGGGTGTGGGGATGGCTCCAAAGATTAATAGTAAGATATTGCACAAATGTAGCGGTGCTTGGCGAGAGAGAAAGAGGTCGGATGCTTTGTCAAAAACAAACCCCATTCGAGAATCGGATGGAACAAAGTAAGCTCCATTTAGGAACAGATTCCCCCTCGATCTCCGGTTCCAGTTCTTCCATATGCCTTCATTTGTATATTCTTGTTTTGTGACCTCGCATATGCATCAAAAAATTTGATCGAGAAGAGGCGTAAAGAAAGCTATTAACAGTATATAGGTAGAGTGCCTACTTCTTTTTGCATCTACATTTATCGGGACCAAGAACCGATTTACTTCCAACAAACTACAATTAATAAAAGCAAGCACTACTGAGAGTGTGCAAAGAGTGTACCAAGAAAACAAAAGCAAATGATGCCAAGAAGGAAATCGACATCATATGTGGGTCGAGCACCAATAATGCCAAACTATCTTTCTCTTCCTTTCCCAAAGGTTTTGCCTCCTAGAAAGCATGGCTAATCAATGCGATTAACCTTTTTCACGCTTTGAAGAGCATGAGCTTTTTTTCCTAAGGAAATGACTTTGGATGTGACGTGAAAAAAATATGTTGCTTCATTTAAATTCATCTGTTTCTAAAGGTCTACCACAATACAAAATTGAGGCATGCATAAGGGCCATAAGAACTTACAAAGACGGGTATCATGTTAAATACCGTGACTACAAACATGAGATTGAAGGAAATAATAAATTCGAGAACGAATGACTGCCAATATTCATCTCCATGAGGAATTGTGACGCCACCATGTAAATCTGGGTGGAATATTCCTTTCAATGCCAATCCCGCACAGATTGATACCAGGAGTTGTGATCCAACATAGAATGGAACCTTAAATGGGAAGCATGTAAAAACCATTGTATTAGGAACAAATTATAAAAGAACAAATATCAATTGGTACTCAATTTCAAAATGTAATGCAAACCATGCATCTTGATAAGAATAAGAACCATGCATCTTGATAAGACCAATAGTAGTGATGGTGCCATTAAACTTTTCATTTATTAATGGTACATTCTTTGTGCCGCAAATATGAGCATGAAGGTGCCAATAAATTCAAATACAACCTGAAACACTTATCTTGCTTAAGTAATGCAAATATAGAGAATGCCTAGGGAGTTGGAATGATACCTTCTTAGCAAGTGAGCACTGAGGAATGGGAATCACCATATTGGTAAAGTCGTGTTCTCGCCATGCGAGAATCTACCGGAAAACATTTGTTGTTATAATATCCCCGATCCCGCCATGCTTTGAGCTCTTTCTCGCGACCGATATGACGACTGATCCCCAATTGCCGGGAGCTCTTTTCTCACGCCATTCGGTTCCACTTTTACCGCCTTACCCGGACATCCGGCCATGTCCGAACACGCTTAGACATGAGCGCCACAAAGATCCTCTTCCAAGTATGTCATCTTGAATCGTGCAAGGTCGGGTTTAAATGTAACCTTAGTCCGGTTTTTGGGTTTTGCATTTCGTAATCACAGGATCTCCTTTAACGCACATATTGTTGCCAAACACCAAAAAAATCGGTCCAAGCCAAGGCTTAGGCCTATTCAACCTTATCTTCGAACATAAATCAAAATTAGGCATCCAACCTGCTTGTAACGACGCTGGCGACGACCATCTGCTGTCTCAATAATGAACTCTATAGAAAAAATGTTGGCAAGCTTTGCACCATATCCATTGCGACCTCCGGTAGTCTTTTGCTCATCGTCATCATAGTTGCTGCTTGTCAATAGATTTCCAAAGATGAGCTCGGGGTCAAATCCGTCGCCCTTGCTCTAGACGGAATGGTTCCGGCGGCCTTATACGAACGAAACCCTAAAGAAATCTAAAGAACGCTTTTTGCCCTTTTTTTTCTGGAATGATCACGACCGTCTATTCAAAGAGTTAATGTGGGCCGCCCGATCTAGCGTGCGGTCCATTACACAACATTATAATATAAGATATATAAATATACATATACATATATCCAATAGGCTGGTTTGGAAAAAATTGAAAGCCATAGAAATCCTAGCAGTCATAGTCATGTAAATTTGTAATGACATCAGAACAGCACCATGAACATAGGGATGAGACATATAATTTGGATAGTCTTACTTAGATATATTGCTTTTTTTTGAAAAGAAACCATAAATTTGTGTAGGGAAAACGATAATCATCATAACTGATACTTTCATATTTTTTGATTTTGAGCTGGAATTAATTGAAAAGACTGATGACATAAAATAATAGGAGGTATATGAAGGATCTGATAATGGTACACGTAACAGGTTTTAATTGGGCAAGTGTAAATGAGAAATGGTATTACTCTAGCAAAGGCCTTAGAAAAAAAGATATGAGCTGCATGGGATAAGTAAT
Organism: Isoetes taiwanensis; assembly: GCA_021234155.1. Classification (NCBI taxonomy): domain Eukaryota; kingdom Viridiplantae; phylum Streptophyta; class Lycopodiopsida; order Isoetales; family Isoetaceae; genus Isoetes; species Isoetes taiwanensis. The sequence goes on along the minus strand of JAJEKV010000120.1, from coordinate 610,386 downwards.
GATAAAAACAACATAGGTTGGCATTCTAGATAACTAGTAAATTGCCCACCTTTGGTGGGCAATCCATGTGACTGTGGCCGAAGATTTTAAAAAATGCTTGGACAATGCTCAACATAAGTTATTATGTGTGTTCCTTCAACTATTATAATGTATTTGTGCAAATCATGTTTGAGTACTTGTTCCCTTTTAAAATGCCTAGAATGCGTAATCTTTTACATATCAAGAGATTTTCAGATTTAGAAGTTGGCTGGGGAGAAGTACAAACTCAAAAAGCATGATCATTTGTTTCACTTGCCCATTCTTAAACAACTACATACTATGGCCCACCTTCAATAGGCATTATATGTGGTTGCATGGGAATAATTTTTCATTTATTGTATATGGGTGAAAGCATAAAGCCCATATACAAATAACAAATAACAATGAACCTTAGAGTCGAGGGGAGATTCATGTGGGAAGGTACAGGCATGGAGTTTTTAGATATATTCCATATGTGTACTTCAGGTTTAGAGGTGGCTTTTCTCACTTGCCTAGTCAAATTCTATGGTCAAACATGTAAAGACATTCCATACGTATACTTAAGTTTAGAGGTGTTTTTTTGCACTTGCCTAGTGCAAATTCTATGTTCAAACATATCTTTAAGAAACCTGTATACATGGATGCCTTTGGTTAACTGCAAAAATACCACATGGTATAAATATTTCCTTTAGTTTCATGCCAACATAACGAATGCTTTCATACTACGTATTTTACTTGCCATCATAATCCATGCTAGTGCTAATATATCATGGTATAATTCAATGTACTCATTATGTCTAACAATTGCACCTACACAAATGTCTCAAAGTAGCATGTCCATAAAAAACGTTGCTCCTTCGCATTTCCAATTCCAAAAGTTCTCTATATGAGGCAGTACATTAGAATGTATTTTATGAGATGCCAAAGGAGACAAAGAGAGAGCCTTTGGACACCATTTAGTTTAAGTGATTTGGACAGGATGTTGCATATGCTTTGCTCTTACCAAGATTTGTTTATATCCCCAAATTTGGGCCATTATTTGTCTGAAACTAATAGTCCACATAAATAAGTTGGTAGAATTGAACCATAAATACATATTTGCCTATCTAATAGCCTATAAAGATTTTTAGACATGGCTTGCACATCCCTTAGATTATCAAGTGTAGTAGAAAGCTTTGTCATAATCTAGGAGCTTCAGTTTGCATAGTTGAGAGCCCAATCAAGCTCCATCGTCATGCAACACCATTGTCTGCAATAGGCAGTTGTAAGAGTGATAAACGCCATTGAAGTGAAAACATAAGAGGAAAAATTGCAAGCTCAAGGTTACCTTAGCTATTTTAGCTTGAATGGTTGCTTGTGTAGATGTCCTGATTACCAGCTTTTAATTGAACTTTGGCTGCATTTTTTCCTGCATCTACAACCTGCAATATCATGCGTACTACGCTTTTGGTTAAAGGAGTCAAATCAAGCAGTTTATCCACTTCAATCTCTAATGTCTTGGATGCTCATGTTGTTTAGTATGAGAACATGCATGTCTTTAAATATTAAGACTTAAAACTGTAAAACACTACTTATCTTCAGAGACTGTAAAGCATTAAAAGACGTAATCCATATATAAGTCGAGAACCGTTTGTATTGCATGTCATGTTGCTGATGCGAGGCTCAGCAATTCTTCTACATCCATGGAGGACTTTCGAAAATGTTTTCTTGCAGTTCGGCTTTCCTAAAATTGAGAAACTGGATCTGATATTGTACTTTATCCAATTGTCAAGAAAACTACTATACACAGTCTTTGTTCTCAAATTGTTTACCAAGCTCATCTAAAATAGATGCAGATGCCTTCTTTATCATCTACTGTTGCTGGCTGTAGCAAACCTCTCCCAAGAAGAAGAATACAACCGTTGTGGAACAATAATGGCTGGATGAGCTCTAGTTCTAATAAAAAACAAATGCAATACACCATTCTAAAATTGCAGGAAAGACAATATATGAGCAATTCCAAATTGATCAAAATGCAGAGGCAGAGTTTAAAGTAAGCCAAATAGCAAAGCTACTGCAACCAAAATAAACTTACTTTTGATCTTGATCATGAGAAAACGATGTTGGTGTTGCCGCGAAAAAGAAAAGGTTGGAATACAAAAAGTATCGTGGTCATTTAAATAGGTTGTTATGGGACTTCTCACGCCAAGAATGCCCTACATATGCCACAACCCAAATCGAAATTTGCCTGGTCAAAGATTCTGAAATCGAAATGCATGGAAATGCAACTTAATAAATTGCAAAATGCAAGAAAAGTAGAAAAAAAGGGAAGAAGATCAGCTATTCACCTCCCTCTGGCTTCTGGCATGTAATCTGAGGCATGTCGGATTCTCCAAAAGCAAGGGATGAAGCTCATTCCCAAGAAAACGGTGCAATAACCCTAGTCGCCGAAAAGGAAAAAATGTTTGATGCTTTGTGAAGAGCGTGAAGCAACCCGGCCCTTTGTGTTTTTCGAAAATGCACTCCAATACATCTAAGGTCTATGATTGATGCCTTCCATGGATTTTGCTCAAAAGCATGAAGATGTTGATAGCCCTGTGGAATAAACGCTCTCCATAGCCGGTTGGAAATCCTTGCCCTAGCTCCCATAGCCTGCTGCCTTTTGCTCTGATGGCAGTCCAATTGCCCCGGAGTTTCCATATGCAGTCCCGGATTTTCCACTGCACTGTATTTTCGCTGAACTTAGTAGAACCCAACTGCCCCAACATCACAGCCCACGCACCCGATCCAGACCGACAGGAGCCCAATTCTAAAATCCATAAATCAAAAGCCAAACAAAGCTTTCGAACTGTTGTTTACTATGGCAGGCCCTTCGAGATGGTTGCCCACTGCTTTTTTAAGAGCCATCGGCCGCCATAGCCCTAAACTCAACCACATCGAATCTCAACCATAGAATTAGTTAGAATTAGTGATCAAATCTCAGCCGTTGGATTTAGGGCGTTAAACTCAACCACATCGAATCTCAACCATAGAATTAGTTATAATTAGTGATCAAATCTCAGCCGTTGGATTTAGGGCGTGGTCCATTACTTGCACTAAAACATTATAATATAAGATAAGGGATTACCCTTAGTCATATATACGTAATTATGACAGTGATCGTAATACACTATACAAGTCTCGCTCATATAGTCCCTTGATTTGACTTAAAGATAATGGAGATGCTTTTATACTCTTAGGGTTTAGCCATGGTAACTTCCTTACACATTAGAGTAGCCTAGATACGTGCTAAATACTGATGACATTTAAGACATATGCGCCAAGTATGGGATATGTCAACAAACTAGGGTTAGCCCTTACAGGTGCGGCCGCCAAAGGCGACTGCCGTAGCTTCATGCCGGAGGTGAATAGCGGCTCGCTTGCTTCTACTGAATGGGGTACACTGCCTCAACAACTAAGGGGATGTACTGGCAGGTAATTTAAGTATTTAACTTGCTTTGATATCATGAAGGCAAAGATCGCATATCAGAAATGCAGCGATAGCAATTATGACAGCATTTTCGCAGAGGTTGCATACATAAGTTTGGATTCAGTCCTTTACAATTTACTAGCTCCGCCTTCATCAGAGCTGAATAATTTAGTTCTATCCAAAAAGTTGAAGGCAATCCATCTGAGATTGGAAATCCCTGCTGTAATCCTTCTTCTGCTCAAGATATGACGAGGCCTGAGGGTTCTTGCAACAAAAAACCTACCAAACTTGACATCCTGGAGATGCTCAAGGAGGCCGGAGTTGACTGTAGTTTTATTGGAAGGAATGATGGTGCAGCACTAAAGAAAGCAGAGCTTGAGCTAATGGCCACCAAAGCTGGGATTGACATATACAGCAAAAAAAGAGCTGCACAAGGCAAACGACCAATAGTTGAAAGTTTCCAAGATCTCACTTCTAGCACAAGCCTTGATCTGTCCTTTCCCAAGGCAAATGAAATGGGTAACGCTATACCAAGTCAAGTGGACGAATCAGCTGGGGATGGCATTCTTCTCAACCAGGTTTTCCAAATACATAGTTTCTGTTACATAAATAAACAAAAAAAAGGGGGCTTTGCTTATAAGATTCTAAATTCAGATGATGGTTTCGTGTATTATTGTTGGTTAAATTATGCTGCTTAAACTAAATTAGATAAAATAGGAAATTAATACAGTAAACAGATTTCGAAACAGCCAGGGATTCTGGCAACCGGTTCACTTTTTGGAAACATACATCATCAGGCATTATAAGGTAGCATACTATATGGGCAAAGCACATCTTTTGAATTTTTCTTTACTCAGTTTCTGCACTTATGGCTTATACAGGAAGTTCTCTACTCTTATCATATTTAATACAGACTTTTCATATATTACTTTCTATTTCAAATGATTCTGAATATGGTTGAAGGGCTTGATAGCCAGAAAACTCTATTGCTTACCTGTTGGCCTACTGCAATATTACCCTCATTAGGCTAAATTGTTTTTTGGCTGCAGGTAACCAGAGTTTTCTCTACCTACTCTGTTTTTTATCATGCATTTACAAGGCGTGGTAACATGGAGCATTCTGAAGTATGTAAACAATGGAAAAAGTTTTTTGATGAAGTTTTGGCTGGACCAAATGAACTTACATTTAAGGCCATCTTTAAGATGTTCAGGTGGTTCTATTTCCCTAATTTTGAGTGTGCTAAATGCATGGAGAATAGACAGGTCTGATATAAAGTTAAAGAACCTGAAAACTCTACATAATATGCGATTATATAAGGTAGATTCTTTATGTTTCTAAGTCTGTACCTATATTGCTGTTAAAAATGCTGAAACACTTACATTTTTAATGAAAAAACAGCAGCTTATGTTTCATATTTTACTACATTGATCTTGAGAAATCGGTTAAAAGGCATAAAATAATGCATAGTATTCATGCTGAAACATCTTTTGCTTAAAAACAAGTAGTATAAGTTATGTATTTAGCTATGTCAATCTTGTGAAAATGATCAAGAGATTTTTTTAAAAAAAAAGGGGCATAATATTCAAACTAAGATAGGTTTGAATAAAGTCTCGATTCACATTTAAGGATTAGGAAGAATAAAAATAAAAGAATGGCAAGGTTTAACATTGGTTAACCAATGGAATAAACTTTCACAACTCTAGTTCAATTACTGACCTTTATCTACATATGAGAGTAATAGATAGGGATGGAATACGTGTTATGATCCTCCAAAATACATATTGGAGCCGATAAATTCAGCTAGGTCTCAGGTTTAACCTGGACTGGCTTTGGATGTCAGAAACTAGTCTAACTTGGTTCTGGCCTGGTATATATTCAGTGACTTCAGAAAACTGGTTTAACCAGTTTGGATCATAAAATGTATTCCTGACCTATTCTTTTATTCTTTTATTCTTTTATTCCTTATTCCTTAATACACATGCTGATTCTGTATAAGTAGGATCACACAGATACTTACATTTTGAATATTTTATAGGAGGGTGTTGATAACACAAGAGGAGCTTATCCTCAACTCAATGATTTGGATGCAACTGTTGATGCTCAATGGAGCCAACATCTAATAGCCCTTGGCTATGGTACGCTAACCTGCACGGCACCCAATATGGCAGTACAGACTGTTTTGGCTTGTATTCTCAATGCTGAACTACATAAGTACATTATATACATGGAAAACAGCATCAGTGGCCCAAATGATTCGGTCATCACACATCTGGGTATGTCGGGATTCCTCTCACTTGTATCCAACTTCATGAAAGCAACATGATTGCTAGCGTGTACAATAGGCTGTCTCTGGTACAGTTTAATGCCACTGAACGTGAAGCGGGCAACCTTAAGGCGTTTGTCAAGTGCCTCACTGCACTTGAGAGAGCAAATGGTGTCAGATTTACCTTCCCATCAGTCAACAACACAAGAAGAGCTAAGGTTCCACCAGTGCAAAACAAGGTCATACCTAATGCAAACTTCACTAACTGTTTGTTCAATATAGATATGCTTGCCGAGGATCAGAGGGCTGCCTTTGGTATCCCACAAGCCAACAATGATGTGATACGAGAACCTGTGGAAAATGAAAGGCTACCAATTAATATGCTGAATTTCTTCAACTGTGGACGCTTTCCTGTCATGACCTCCAGGGAGGTTGAATCACATGGCAATCAGTATCAGCAGGCCCTATGGAAAAGCAAGAATTTAGGGGTAATTGCGCCTATCAGTCTTGAAGCATGGAGAAGCCTGGCATCCATTAGCAACAGTGAAATGGTTGATGCTCATAAGAATGCCGACAATTTCATACGCACTGTAGAAAAACTTGAGATCACACTACCTTTTTCTGCCAAATGCTTTGGATTGGAGTGTAGCAACAGCAAAAATGTATTCATTGGCCAAAAAAGCCACCAAGCTCGAGTTGATGAAAGGAGGCATGAGTTTTATATAAAGAAAATGTGGAGAACATTCTGTCCGTTCATCAAATGTAAGTGTGACAAAGCAGCAAAGGACAGTGGGGATTGCCCCGACACCATCATTTGGATTGATCATGCGGTCTGGCACCTTATGAACAATCTGGAGAAAGCCTGGCCTGAGCACTCAATTCCAGTGAGATTTGCTTTCTTCACTTCTGTGTTGGCCACCAAACCATTCAAAAATGCCATCATAGCTTACCTTGGATACCTCAAAGCCAGAGACATTCTATTCAAAATGGCAGTTAAGTTTGCTGAGGATGCCAATGCCGACCTCAACAATGAATTCGGAGCCACCAAGCTCACTGAGATACTGGAAAAAACAATTAAACCAATGAAGTTTCTGATCAGCAAGCAACAGGAAAACAACAAGGACAATTGCAGCAATGGAAATAGAAAAAGATCAAGTGAACCAGACAGCCCAGCAAGCTCTATAGTTATGCCTCCAAAGCTGTACAAAAGGCCAGACTCTTACGCATCCAAATCATCCGAAAATTGCAATGTGGATATTGTTGATCTTGATGAGGTGAGCATCAACGGTGACCGATCGGTTAACAAAGCAAAAGCAAAGCCATATCCAGAAGACAGGAGGTATGAGGCATCACCATGCAACCTCAATATGATCAAGTAAGTACATAGCTTAAAAATGACATTTTTTGCATCTGTTACACTTTGAAAGTTGAAATCATATTCTCTATGACCTTCTTGTAGACGTAATTATAAAAATGATTCTGATATGATAGGCATTATGAATTGTTTCTTTTTTCGGGGGGTTTTTTTTTATAAATAAGAAACCAATACTAGATTCATAGATATGATCAAATGCCTACTTAGGCATTACTATACTTTGATCCTTGGGGTCTTGATACAATACATGTTAACAGGTCAGGAGAATGCTGACCATAAATGAGGATGGGGACTGGATCCTAACCCCCTGTAAGACCAAACAGAATAAAAAATATGTACATTTCTCTTTCTTCTCAAAAATGGTAGGAAAAATTAAATTTAACAGAGTTTTCATGGAAGTCCTCACCAAGCACTTTGGTAATAAAGGCACCATGCTGTATGAAGGCACAACATTTGGGTGGAAATACATTGGCAATTTAAAGGCCATGTTCTATAAACCAAAGATGGTATTTGCAAGTGATGAAAGCATGAAATGTCCATGCAAAAATCCTACACTACAGCAGTTCATTGATGAAGAGATGGGGCATATCAGGACAACTGATTTATCATTAGTACATAATAAAGCTCTGAGAAACATGTTCAGCATGGGACTAAACCATATCCCTGACCACCCCTTCACGATTCCACTCTTCAAGAAGGAGCTAAGGACTACAATCGAACAGTTCTTTGCAGTACACGGGTTCTCGTTTTCTGACAAAGACAAGGAAACTATCGACATCTGTAAAGCAGAAATTCTAATGGTGGCTGAGATTATAGCAATGGAAGCAGTCAAGAAGAACAGATGCAAGAAAATTAAATTTCTTATCGAAGATAAGGAAGTAGTCAATAATATAACATGGCTTAAAGAAAACTTTTACATTGCTGGAATTGACAAAGCAGCTAACAATGCCTCCTTCATTTGTCCGTTTCATATAAGAATTGAGGCCTATAAGAGGCTTACAAGTCATGATTTTGAAAAATCCCAGCTCACTAAAGACACAGTCATCACACATGTTGAAAAGGACATTGAGAGCTTAGTGGAAATCTTAACCTACAAAGCAAGGAGCTACCATACCTCTTGGGAATCTATAAAGCTCACAAGAGAGAATACCGTTGGATTACTAATGCTCACTGTAGTATATTCTCAAGTATATCCTCACTAGTGGCTGCTGGATTAAATAATATACTTGAGTTATGGCCTCGTATTTGTAATGAGATGTGTGAAGGATATAATGACAACAACCAGCAAAACATTAAAGCATCATGGGTCATCAGCTCCATTTATGATTTAATCATTAATCTACCTAAAAAGATAGATGACCTCTTTGTATGTGATATAACAAAATGCTTTGAGAATATACCAATTGAGGGTGAACAAGGCATATGCCACGTTATGAGCAGAGTCTGTGATCTGGCATGGTCCAGTCAGATAAGACAACACAAGAACAATAAAATGTGGTACACTGTATTAAATAATAATACAACTGAAGTAATATGGAGACATACTAAAGTCAAAGGCAAGAAGTGCACATACATCAGTCAAACTGATTTCTGCAGAATTAACACATGGCTATTAAACATGGAATAATTTAAGGGCTAAACTTAGCTATTTGGCGATTTTTTAGCACCTTTTTTCAAAAAATTGGCTAAACTCAATCGAAAAAATTGGGAAAAAAATAATAATTTTAGCTTAACTTTTTTCGGGACTGCACCAACCCTGGAGCTCTTTAGCCAAACGCTAGAAAGTAAGAAAGTGAAATTTTGTATAGTTTAGCTAAACTATAGAAACTTTTAGAATGAATTTCGGGCTAGTTTAGCTAATATCATTCTAGTTTATAAGAAACATATGATTTTTAATTTAGTTTCTAGCATTATAAATTATTTTGAGTCATAGATTTTGCTATTAGCATTATTTTAGAATGTTTTCACAAAGAAAATGACTAAAATAAGTGGAAACAATTGAAAAAAAAGTATAGTAATTTGGTTTAATAATTTCAATTGGCCACGCCATAGAAATTTTTGGGATTATGTTTAGATTAGTTTAGCTAAATGCTAGAAAGTATGAGAGGAAAAATATGTAAAGTTTAGCTAAACCACAGAAAGTTTTAGGATTAATATCGAGCAAGTTTAGCTAAAGTCATTTTGGCTAATAAGAAATATGCGATTAGTAATTTATTCCCTGCTATTAAAATGCTGTTTTCTTGAGATGGGAAAGAGCATATGGAGGCAGATCAGAGGTATACCCATGGGTTTTCCCAGCAGCCCTTCTTGGTGTAATCTTTACCTGGCATTTTTCGAACTCAACTTTATTATCAGATTGTGCAATGAAGGCAAAATTTTGGAAGCTGCTACATTCAGATACACAAGGAGGTATATGGATGATTTAATTGGAATAAACAGCTACTGCATTAGGAAGTATTTGAAGTTGGATAACAGTGAAATGATTGAAAGCAGCAGTAGCATCTATGACCTAAATATTCTGAAAATTAAAGATGAAACTACGTACTGGCCCAATAATGATGGAGATTTGGGAAGAGGAAGGAAGGTGCACTTCTTAAACATGACTATTGAGATACTTAATAGGGCTCATGGAATATACTGCACATACAGATACGACAAAAGGGATAAATTGCCCTTCACAACTACCAAGTTTGTACACGCAATAAGCTGCAGACCATACCTCATGGCCTGCAACGTCTTGGTATCTCAAGTAATACCATATCTATATGTACACAACAATCCCTTCATGGCGGCTGATGATCTACATAGTTTGGCTGTAACCTTTATCAACAAGGGATTCAATAAAAAGGATGTCTGGAGGACGCTGCTTAAAGCAATAAAGAATAATGACTTTCCTGGGCTACAATACGACATCAACATTATGTGCAAAGAATTACGTAAATACAGGTATGAGGTGACTCTAATTTTGATATTCAGATTATTTATAGAGAACTCTTAGGTGGTGAGGTAGGTCCCTAAGTAATATAGGGACCTCCTCATCTCCCTATACTACTCTAAACAGGGCCCTATCTCTCCTCCCGGTAGGAGGTAGGTAATTTTTACATATATATAAATATACATATACATATATCCAATAGGCTGGTTTGGAAAAAATTGAAAGCCATAGAAATCCTAGCAGTCATAGTCATGTAAATTTGTAATGACATCAGAACAGCACCATGAACATAGGGATGAGACATATAATTTGGATAGTCTTACTTAGATATATTGCTTTTTTTTGAAAAGAAACCATAAATTTGTGTAGGGAAAACGATAATCATCATAACTGATACTTTCATATTTTTTGATTTTGAGCTGGAATTAATTGAAAAGACTGATGACATAAAATAATAGGAGGTATATAGAATAGAATAGAATAGAATAGTTTTTTTAACGTCCACGAAGCCTTCATCCATTAACCTAATAGCATGTCGTTTTGAAGCTAATACATGACATTTTAAAGGGTTATGCCCTTGGCCAAGAAATGGTGATAGAATATGTAAACGGTAATAATTTTAGACTTTGGGATCGAATATGTAAATGCCACTCTGATAAATTTCTTGTATAAATAATAAAGAAGGTGGTACCACACAAAAGGAAAGAAGACGCAAAACGAAAAATTACATCTAATCATGATCTATGTAATGCCTTTCCATTAATCACAAACAACATATACCTTACACCAATGACAACCAAAATGCTAAAACAATCGTCATATAACAAGGTTTAAAATGAAACGCACTTATTTAAGAAGTGCGTTTGAAAGATTCCTTCTGAAAATTTATAAAATTCTAAAATCCCTCTAAAAAGGGCCCTTTTATTACCATTAGTCCAAAGATTTATAAAATTGCTCGTGAAAACAGACATTTTAAGAAGACTTAGTATTAAGGAAAAATACAAAACAAAAAAAATCCCATTTTAGAGGGGGAAAGAACTACAATGAAATTCAAAGATTTACTATGGGGCAAATTCGTATGAAGAAATTAGATGCTTTTGTACCTTGTCCCTGAAAACTTTTATATTAGCTGTTTTAGAAGACAAGAAATTTGTTATTTCACAACCATTTTTGCTAAACATCCTAATGGACCTTAAAACACATTGGGAGACAGTTGAACAAACTTCTTGAATGACAAACCATTGTTTTTGCATCACATAGTATTATAAATGCCAATACATCCACGATATCTTGTAGCTAAGTCAAGTTTTAGTTGATGATGCAAGATAAATTTATACCGATGATACAAAAGTTGAAGTAATGAAGCCCCTGTGATTACATGCCCTCCTTTTTTATTCTGAGATGTATTTTGAATGCACATGTCTTTCTACAACATGATGATGCTCGTAAGATAGTCAATCTCTTTAGTAATGTTGAGCATATTCATCACAATTACGCTATCCGTAGAAAGTGGGCACCATGCACATTTCTCCGGGCAAAGGAAGTATTCGTCGCTTTACCCTTTCCTATATATTTGCAAATAAATAGGTAAACTTTTGAGGGGTTTCTACTCCTCGCACCCTCCTCGATAAACCATGTAGTTTCCTTTTCGTCAAACACCCTGTGGTCACCATAACATTTTGGAGTTCTTTTGCCTTTAGTAGCAATTTTTGAGCTACCCCAAGTGAAGTTCGCATGTATATAGAGAAAAAAAATAAAAATAAAATAACAACATGACTCGACTACTTTATGCTCTAACATTGCATTACAAGCTCGTAAAATTTAGAACCATTTTAGAACTTTTAGACTAAAAAACCAAGAAAAGTGTGTAAAATTATCCCTTATGTGTGTTACTTTAGTAGTTTTCAGTTGCCAAACCCTTTGGCGAGCAAGAAAGACCCTAAAAGATTTTACACGATATATATTTTGCCTCGATCGCATATATATATACATATATATATAAAAGTCTTATATATATATTATAGTTTATATATAAATTTATAAATTTATACTCCCAGATAGATTTATACCGCAAGAGTTCTCTTTTCTTGTCGGATATATATATGTAAGTATGTGTATATATTATATATATATACACATATATGTATATAAATTGGTTGTCCGGTGGATGTCTCATGGCATAAATTTATACCGAGAGAGTCCGTCATGTATAAATTTATACCGAGAGAGCTCTCGCAGATAACGAGGGAGCTCTCACGGTATAAATTTATACCGCGAGAGCTCTCACGGTATAAATTTATACCGCGAGAGCTCGCAGTTGAATCGAGAGAGCTCTCGCAGATAAATTTATACCGCCGAAAGTCCTCTCATCGGATAAATTTATACCGCCGAGTCCTCTCATGTATAAATTTATACCATGCTAACTCTCCGCATGTTATATCCACACAACACTATCTATTGTAGTATAAATTTATGCCATCTAGAAATTTATTTTGAAGACGTTATGTCCACGCATTGTCATCGCAGATACATCGGCCTATAGCAAGACTAATGAGCAAATAAGAGCAAGTATATAAGATGAAGAGCGAAGCTGCTCGACCCAACTTACACTTCAAAGTGTAAGTTTGTTCAATGAGGCATACTTTCATGTGAAAATGTTTGCTTCGATGAGGCAATGTCAAAATGTGTTGCATTTTTTACGCTTTGTTCATAGTTTTGTATTGATTTTGAAAACTTTGAATAAAATACCTTTTGGCACTTTAGTGTGCTTGCTGTTTTTTCAATGTCTATTTTGTTTAGTTTTTGAAAATATTACTATTTCTCAAACCAAACTAGGGGCCAAAAGGGATATCAAACAATTTTGAATGAAAGCTAAGTTCACACCCCCAAAAATGATGCCTAAAATTTTCAAATTGTCACACTTGTCACAAATATACCACGAAAAGGGACCTTTTTGGGGGGATTTTAGGGAATCTTTCAAAGATTCCTTTTAAAGTGCATTTATAGCAAATTAGTGCGTTTCATTTTAAACTTTGTTATATAGTCCTTGTTAGCCATAATGCTAGTATTATAGCATCCAGATAGAGTTGGGACATGGATCTAGTCCTTGTTAGCCATAATGCTAGTATTGTAGTATCCAGAACACTTGTTCCCCTATGTTAAAGTTGGGGCATGGATGAACGTGTGCACATGACCAAGGACTATCGTGTAGGGTGTGACCATATAACCTTGAATTGTTGTTTTAAATACTTATGGTAGCACGAAAGGTTTGAATGAGGGAAAAGGGATGTAAAAAAATGCCACAGATATCATGCTCATACATAATCACAAACTGGAGTTTCCACAATCCACCTTTATTTGCACAAATTATTTGTTGCACATTAGGTCGATATCAATGGGACCACTAAACATATATCAGACGTCTAGTTTCAAACATGTAACTCATTCTTTGGAACACTGCTCTTTAAGACATTGCTAGGCCACTCTGATAATGAATGGTTGCTCCAATTCTGAATGGTTATACATATACCTCTGACCACACATGCACTCCTATTAAACCATTTTCTGAAAAGGCATCAATTTGACAAATGAATCAATACGAAAACTCTTGGATTATAGATAAATCAGCTAACCACGAAGCAGGCCAATAATACAGCTCCTCCTGAAACTTCCATGAGGTCTAGAAAAGGGGAAAATGACGTGATTTTACAAGCATGAGCTTAGGTAATTCAACTGATTGATGGCAAATAAGAATGCTTATACTTATAAGATGAGCTACCTAATGCTTGAGACTCATTATGTTCTATATGCCCATCCATGCCCAGCTAAATAAGCCTGAACTGCCTCCTTGATGGCAAGATTAGGTACATGCTGATCAGGTTGAAGGGGAGCTCGGGTTACTGGGTCAAACTTCCCAACCTGTTAAAAATCAATTCAGGAATGCCTCAGGAATGCCATAATTCAAAAATTACACGAGACAAGCATAAAGACCTTTCAAAGATGTTCCAAGAGCACCGTCTTTGAATATTTCTGTAGTTATCTGACAACATAAGTAGTCTGGCACCTGACAAAGCATATTTCAACCCCTCATGTAAAATGATGTTTGAACATTAAGGTCATCAACGGAAAACTATAATGATTACCTCTGCAGGAGTGTCTGAAACAGAAGCCTTGCTAAAAACTTCATCCAAGGCACCAAATCTTTCCTGGTACTTTTCATTTACTCTTGCTAGATCCAATTTAACTTTTCCATCTCGTAGATCGTTGTCAACATCTTGACTATCATCATGAATAATGACTACTTCAGGATATTCACTGCTGTTTGACAACTTCTGAGTTAATCTCCTTACTTTCTTTTCATCTTCTGCTTTAATTAGGGATTTGCGAAGTTCTCTACCATGTCACAACAAGAATAACAGTGTTTTATATGACATAAGATACAAACAAAGTTTTGCTGCAGAGTTGTATCTAACCTTAACAGGTCCTCAGCCTTTGTCATTAGGGTGTGTAGCACAGGTGACATCACCATTTGCCTCCCTGTTCTGCTTGTAACCCCCTTTGGTTTGGGTGCATATTCACACGGGGGGTGACTCCGGGCATCGAGAGCTGTCGGATTGGCATATTCGCCCCTTATTCCTTAATCTACACCGCACGAAAGTTCCTCATTTGTGGGGTATGCAAGTACAAAATTTGCTATATCAGATAATAAGATTCGCTAAATACTATAAGATTTCAAGCGGAATACTATATGGTGTTGATTTCAGACGCGTAAAATACAATTATGAGGGCTCACGCCTCTACGCCACCCCCGTGAATATGCACCCAAACCAAAGGGGTTTAAGGGGATTTTAATTTAAATGCATTGAATGCAATGGTTTGTGTTAATAATGTTAATGGTAATTATGTATTGATTGTTATATAAAAATTTTTTTGGGTCCTTCTGCCCCAACAAAAGGAAAAAAATAGAAACTTTAAGGGCGAATATTAATTATTAATTCAAGAGATTGTATAAAACATCAAGGACATTGCATTTTCATTTAATACAATGCATTTTTAGCTGAAATAGTTTGTTGCAATGTGACTATTCATCTCGATATATGACAATGTTTTATGTTAGAAGGACAAATGGCCATCCAACGAGTCCATAGCAAGGATGATGTGGCCATCCCGCTGCATATACCACGAGTAAAATAAGAATGAATTCGCATAAAATATTGACCGCCTTCCGAAAGGATCTCAATAAATATCCGGCACTTCGATATGCCGTAATGCTTTGGTCGTTGGCATGCATCTCCTAAGAGTTTGCATCAAATTCACGCATTGCATACTAAGGGCCGCCAATACACTTGGCTGAAACTTGAATAGAATTCCGATTAATCCACACATTAAATGTATTTCATATCAAACAAGATTATTGAATCTAACTTGCCTTCAAAATGTGCCAACTTGTGTAGAGAGTTCTACTCCCCTTTCCAAAACTAGCTCAACCATCTACCGCCTCATTCTCCATATCAAAATATAAAAATCAAGATACCGCTTCAAAAGGAAAACTTAGTTTCGTGATTCTCAACACGTGGCAACTAAAATGGATGGATGAACCTACTAGGCACAAATGGAAGAGGTAAGTAACCATGAGCATAGATAGAAGAATAACCAAGAAATACATGGGCCTTTCCTTTCTAAAACTAGCTCAAACAAATACTATCTCAATCTCCATTTCAAGAAATAAAATGAAGATCCAAATTTCAAAGGGAAACTTAGTTTCTCGATTCTCAAACCAGAATGTAAACGCCGCTTTGAAGGGCATATAATACACCATTTTGTATTCTCACTACATGGAAGCCATATTTGAAATGGTCGCCATCGTGGATTACAGAGATTACTTTTTACTTTGTGGTACAAAGCAACCAACCTTCTTAATGTGCCCATTTTGAAATAGAGAAATAGAAATAGAGAAATAGCTTTGCAAAGCAAACAAGAGAACTTACTATCATAATTTTGCCATAGCCTCAGGAGAGAAAGAGAAGGCATAGCCTATGATGCAAGCTTCAACTTCAATGATAATTCGATCCGATCTGCCATGGTAGAATATGCACCACAAAATTAATTTGATATGCACCACAAGTCCG
Source organism: Isoetes taiwanensis (assembly GCA_021234155.1). NCBI lineage: Eukaryota > Viridiplantae > Streptophyta > Lycopodiopsida > Isoetales > Isoetaceae > Isoetes > Isoetes taiwanensis. The sequence continues at coordinate 594,219 of JAJEKV010000120.1, read as the reverse complement.
CCATCGGAAAGCATAGCCTATGATGCTAGCTTCGCTTCAATAATAATTTGATCTTGATCCGCCATGGTCACCTAAAAGGTTGCACCACCGGTTTGCCACCGAAAAGGGTCGGGGGCGGTCACCGCATCGTGGCTTCGCATAAACAAGAGAGAACAACAAGATCATTCTTCATAGCTTCGTCGCCCCACACAACACAATATGAACCTTGCAAACCGCCGAGGCACCGCAGCCTCTCCAAAGATCTCGAACTCAAAATCAATGCCAAAACATCCTTTTGTTCACTAACCCTAAGCCATTCAATCAAAACCCAAATGGAAGAATCCATTTTTGTAAGCTACCCAAAACCGATGCCGCTTGAATCCGACCCACATAACCACGCCCTTTACAAAGAAAAAAACCTAAAATGAGCCGCTTCGAAGCTTTGCATGTCGAGCAAAAAAAAATATAATACGAAAAATAAAACTTAACTGAAAAATACTACATATATGGGTCTACACCATTGAAAAGAGGCATTAAAATTAATTCAAGCGTATGCAAATACAATGGGCACTCTAGATGTACTAATTAGTAGGCCTTGTGTAATACGCCCATCAAATCATATAAAAACCATTGGAAAAACCGTACAAAAATACAAAAAAAACCCCCTGTTATTATGCTACATATTCTAGCTAGCACACCAAATAGAAAAACCATAAAGCTAAACCAACGTCTTTAGTTGGGGGCGGAACATGAGGGCTACAGATAATGAAATGCAGAATGCAAAAACGAAGTTCAGATTATTGGACAAAATTATAAAGTGCGTGGAATGAAGCTAAGCAACTGGAATTAAAAAATTGAGCCTTGAATAGAAAACGAACCTTGCAATTCATATATATGGATCCAAAGTTCAACTACAGAGGCAACCCGAGTTCGACATGGCGAGTAATTTGTCATCTTCAGATAAATGCCAAAGCAAGGATCTCAGCAAAGCACATCTGTTGTTTGAAGGACAGGAGATGGTTTTAAGAGATGCCTTATGGATAATAATCAGAAAGGCAAAATATCCAGAGCCCATGATAATCCACATCATATTGTAACATTGTATTTTCTTGTCCGCTCATCTAATGGCCTTCAAAGAGGCACACCCTTCATTGAAAAGCAAATGCAGACTTTAACATTGAGACAGTGAAGTTGCAAAAATACAACCAGATCAAATTCACCTGTAACCTCAGACCGTCAATGGTGACTGCAAACAGTCCGTAATTTGCAGCAAGGCAGACTGGTGCTTTCCTTGCTCCTGCAATAAGGAAATGTAGACAAAGTATTGCATACCATAACATCCAGCTTCAATAGTGTTAGCATAAAAATAAATGCATAAGAAAGAAAAGCTTCAGGAATTGGCTGATGCTTTCAAGACAAACAGTTTACGGAATAAGTAAAGTCTATTCCTGCATTGAATTTTCTGTGTACCCCTATGCTGTTCATTTTTAACTCAAGAATCTGCCCATAATAAATCTCTAACAAAAGTTGCTCATAAAAACTTCACTGCATTATCTTTCTCAGCAATCATAACACCAAACTCATCCATTTAGCCCATTCCATTCTCTTCATGGCAGCTCCATGTGCAGGGAACTCTATCAAAGTCAGGCGCATTTCAAATGGACCACCAGGGCGATTACCAAAGTCTCGAATGAGAGATGGCCACTGAAAGCCATAGTTTTGGCTGCCACTATAATCTAGAATATGAACCTTGTTGGATCCCTCACAGGCTTTTAGAATGGCCCGATTAGCAAAGAGAAATGGGACTCTGTAAAAAGGGAGTACCTCAACTGATGCTTTAAAAAACCTAATTTTTCTTCTAATGAAAAATGAAGGAAAAAATGAATGCACTCGACAGGATCAGGAGCAGGACCATAGATTCGTGCAACTAAGCCCTCCACAAAAGCATAAACCAGGCGTTGTGTGGCGTTGCCAGTTGGAGAAGCTTGTTGGATCAGGGTTTGAATGATAGGCATGGCCTCTGTTAAATGCCCTTTACTTACTAGCCATCCACAATGCAACAACATGTCTATAAGCTCAGCATTTGGCAGCCTTAGCTTATGTATTATATCAAAGGCCCTGCCACTAAGACTAATAGAGCTAAAATTATTCTCATTAAAATTACTGAATTCAGAGGGCTTAGCATATGCTAACAAGTGATCAGAATGCGAGAAAACACTCTCACCTGTTGAATCAAATCCCAGAAGAGTATCGGGGCAGACAAGCTCTTGAAGCTCCTGAAGAATCTCGTCGCAGGAGTCTAGCCGTTTCCAGAGTGCATCATAATCGTGAAGGGCAATATTAAAATAAATCCATAACTCCAGACACTCTGGAGTGACTTTGAAACCCAAAACGCGGGCTTCCCACATCCGTCAATGATGCAGCCTCCATCAGGGAGCACCGGTTAGCCCGTTTCCAGAGCGGCTGTCTAGAAACAGGAGCAACCGAGAGTTTACAGCCTATTATGGGTTTAGAGCAGTCATTGACATATTCTAGGCATATACTGGTATATGCCTAGAATATGCCACAAACCCACCTCAACAAGGGCTTGCCCCCTTAGGGGCAACCCAAAAACAACATAGGTTGGCATTCTAGATAATAAGGGATTACCCTTAGTCATATATACGTAATTATGACAGTGATCGTAATACACTATACAAGTCTCGCTCATATAGTCCCTTGATTTGACTTAAAGATAATGGAGATGCTTTTATACTCTTAGGGTTTAGCCATGGTAACTTCCTTACACATTAGAGTAGCCTAGATACGTGCTAAATACTGATGACATTTAAGACATATGCGCCAAGTATGGGATATGTCAACATTGTATGGTACCACCATACAACCAAATAAACGATTTGGAATGAAGAATATCTTTTTAGGGTTCTTGTAAACTAGGGTTAGCCCTTACAGGTGCGGCCGCCAAAGGCGACTGCCGTAGCTTCATGCCGGAGGTGAACAACGGCTCGCTTGCTTCTACTGAATGGGGTACACTGCCTCAACAACTAAGGGGATGTACTGGCAGGTAATTTAAGTATTTAACTTGCTTTGATATCATGAAGGCAAAGATCGCATATCAGAAATGCAGCGATAGCAATTATGACAGCATTTTCGCAGAGGTTGCATACATAAGTTTGGATTCAGTCCTTTACAATTTACTAGCTCCGCCTTCATCAGAGCTGAATAATTTAGTTCTATCCAAAAAGTTGAAGGCAATCCATCTGAGATTGGAAATCCCCGCCAGAATCCTTCTTCTCGCTCAAGATATGACGAGGCCCGAGGGTTCTTGCAACAAAAACCTACCAAACTTGACATCCCGAGATGCTCAAGGAGGCCGGAGTTGATCAGTAGTTTTATTGGAAGGAATGATGGTGCAAAGACTAAAGAAAGCGAGCTTGAGCTAATGGCCACCAAAGCCGGATTGACATATACAAAGAAAAAGAGCCGCACAAGGCAAACGACCAATAGTTGAAAGTTTCCAAGATCTCACTTCTAGCACAAGCCTTGATCTGTCCTTTCCCAAGGCAAATGAAATGGGTAACGCTATACCAAGTCAAGTGGACGAATCAGCTGGGGATGGCATTCTTCTCAACCAGGTTTTCCAAATACATAGTTTCAGTTACATAAATAAACAAAAAAAGGGGGGGCTTTGCTTATAAGATTCTAAATTCAGATGATGGTTTCGTGTATTATTGTTGGTTAAATTATGCTGCTTAAACTAAATTAGATAAAATAGGAAATTAATACAAGAAATGATTTCAAAACAGCCCAGGATTCCGCAACCCTGCTCACTTTTTGGAAACATACATCATCAGCATTATAAGGTAGCATACTATATGGGCAAAGCACATCTTTTGAATTTTTCTTTACTCAGCCGCGACTTATGGCTTATACAGGAAGTTCTCTACTCTTATCATATTTAATACAGACTTTTCATATATTACTTTCTATTTCAAATGATTCTGAATATGGTTGAAGGGCTTGATAGCCAGAAAACTCTATTGCTTACCTGTTGGCCTACTGCAATATTACCCTCATTAGGCTAATAATTGTTTTTGGTCGCAGTAACCGTAGTTTTCTACCTACTGCTTTTTATCATGCATTTACAAGGCGGGTAACATGGAGCATTCTCAAGTATGTAAACAATGGAAAACGTTTTTGATGAAGTTTTACTGACCAAATGAACTTACATTTAAGGCCATCTTTAAGATGTTCAGGTGGTTCTATTTCCCTAATTTTGAGTGTGCTAAATGCATGGAGAATGGACAGGTCTGATATAAAGTTAAAGAACCTGAAAACTCTACATAATATGCGATTATATAAGGTAGATTCTTTATGTTTCTAAGTCTGTACCTATATTGCTGTTAAAAATGCTGAAACACTTACATTTTTAATGAAAAAACAGCAGCTTATGTTTCATATTTTACTACATTGATCTTGAGAAATCGGTTAAAAGGCATAAAATAATGCATAGTATTCATGCTGAAACATCTTTTGCTTAAAAACAAGTAGTATAAGTTATGTATTTAGCTATGTCAATCTTGTGAAAATGATCAAGAGATTTTTTTAAAAAAAAAGGGGCATAATATTCAAACTAAGATAGGCTGAATAAAGTCTCTGATTCACATTTAAGGATTAGGAAGAATAAAAATAAAAGAATGGCAAGGTTTAACATTGGTTAACCAATGGAATAAACTTTCACAACTCTAGTTCAATTACTGACCTTTATCTACATATGAGAGTAATAGATAGGGATGGAATACGTGTTATGATCCTCCAAAATACATATTGGAGCCGATAAATTCAGCTAGGTCTCAGGTTTAACCTGGACTGGCTTTGGATGTCAGAAACTAGTCTAACTTGGTTCTGGCCTGGTATATATATTCAAGATTTCGAAAACCGGGTTTAACCAGTTTGGATCATAAAATGTATTCCTGACCTATTCTTTTATTCTTTTATTCTTTTATTCTTTTATTCTTTTATTCTTTTATTCTTTTATTCTTTTATTCTTTTACTCTTTTTCTTTAATACACATGCTGATTCTGTATAAGTAGGATCACACAGATACTTACATTTTGAATATTTTATAGGAGGGTGTTGATAACACAAGAGGAGCTTATCCTCAACTCAATGATTTGGATGCAACTGTTGATGCTCAATGGAGCCAACATCTAATAGCCCTTGGCTATGGTACGCTAACCTGCACGGCACCCAATATGGCAGTACAGACTGTTTTGGCTTGTATTCTCAATGCTGAACTACATAAGTACATTATATACATGGAAAACAACATCAGTGGCCCAAATGATTCGGTCATCACACATCTGGGTATGTCGGGATTCCTCTCACTTGTATCCAACTTCATGAAAGCAGAATACAATGTCAATACCTGCAAAAACATGATTGCTAGCGTGTACAATAGGTCGCCTCTCGTACAGCTTTAATGCCAATCGAACGTGAAGCTGCAACCTTATATGCTTTGTCAAGTGCCTCACCGCACTTGAGAGAGCAAATGGTGTCGATTTACCTTCCCATCACCAACAACACAAGAAGAGCTAAGGTTCCACCAAAGGCAAAACAAGGTCATACCTAATGCAAACTTCACTAACTGTTTGTTCAATATAGATATGCTTGCCGAGGATCAGAGGGCTGCCTTTGGTATCCCACAAGCCAACAATGATGTGATACGAGAACCTGTGGAAAATGAAAGGCTACCAATTAATATGCTGAATTTCTTCAACTGTGGACGCTTTCCTGTCATGACCTCCGTGGAGGTTGAATCACATGGCAATCGCAGACGCAGTTCCCTATGGAAAAGCAAGAATTTAGGGGTAATTGCGCCTATCGGGCCTTTGAAGCATGGAGAAGCCTGGCATCCATTAGCAACAGTGAAATGGTTGATGCTCATAAGAATGCCGACAATTTCATACGCACTGTAGAAAAACTTGAGATCACACTACCTTTTTCTGCCAAATGCTTTGGATTGGAGTGTAGCAACAGCAAAAATGTATTCATTGGCCAAAAAAGCCACCAAGCTCGAGTTGATGAAAGGAGGCATGAGTTTTATATAAAGAAAATGTGGAGAACATTCTCGTCCGCTCATCAAATGTAAGTGTGACAAAGCAAAGAAAGGACAAGCTGGGGATTGCCCCGACACCATCATTTGATTGATCATGCGGTCTGGCACCTTATGAACAATCTGGAGAAAGCCTGGCCTGAGCACTCAATTCCAGTGAGATTTGCTTTCTTCACTTCTGTGTTGGCCACCAAACCATTCAAAAATGCCATCATAGCTTACCTTGGATACCTCAAAGCCAGAGACATTCTATTCAAAATGGCGCTTAAGTTTGTCGAGAGGATGCCAATGCCGACCTCAACAATGAATTCGAGCCACCAAGCTCACCGAGATACCGAAAAACAATTAAACCAATGAAGTTTCGATCAGCAAGCAACAGAAAAACAACAAGGACAATTGCAGCAAATGTAAATAGAAAAGATCAAGTGAACCGCATGTAGCCCAAAGAAGCTCTATAGTTATGCCTCCAAAGCTGTATAAAAGGCCGACTCTTTACGATCCAAATCATCCGAAAATTGCAATGTGGATATTGTTGATCTTGATGAGGTGAGCATCAACTGCGGACCGATCGGCTAACAAAGCAAAAGCAAAGCCATATCCAGAAGACAGGAGGTATGAGGCATCACCATCCAACCTCAATATGATCAAGTAAGTACATAGCTTAAAAATGACATTTTTTGCATCTGTTATACTTTGAAAGTTGAAATCATATTCTCTATGACCTTCTTGTAGACGTAATTATAAAAATGATTCTGATATGATAGGCATTATGAATTGTTTCTTTTTTTCGGGGGGGTTTTTTTATAAATAAGAAACCAATACTAGATTCATAGATATGATCAAATGCCTACTTAGGCATTACTATACTTTGATCCTTGGGGTCTTGATACAATACATGTTAACAGGTCAGGAGAATGCTGACCATAAATGAGGATGGGGACTGAATCCTAACCCCCTATAAGACCAAACAGAATAAAAAATATGTACATTTCTCTTTCTTCTAAAAAATGGTAGGAAAAATTAAATTTAACAGAGTTTTCATGGAAGTCCTCACCAAGCACTTTGGTAATAAAGGCACCATGCTGTATGAAGGCACAACATTTGGGTGGAAATACATTGGCAATTTAAAGGCCATGTTCTATAAACCAAAGATGGTATTTGCAAGTGATGAAAGCATGAAATGTCCATGCAAAAATCCTACACTACAGCAGTTCATTGATGAAGAGATAGGGCATATCAGGACAACTGATTTATCATTAGTACATAATAAAGCTCTGAGAAACATGTTCAAAGATGGGACTAAACCATATCCCTGACCACCCCTTCACAATTCCACTCTTCAAGAAGGAGCTAAGGACTACAATCGAACAGTTCTTTGCAGTACACGGGTTCTCGTTTTCTGACAAAGACAAGGAAACTATCGACATCTGTAAAGCAGAAATTCTAATGGTGGCTGAGATTATAGCAATGGAAGCAAATAACAAGAACAGATGCAACAAAATTAAATTTTTATCAAGATAAGGAAGCAAATAATAATATAACATGGCTTAAGGAAAACTTTTACATTGCTAGAATTGACAAAGCAGCCTAACAATGCCTCCTTCATTTGTCCGCTTCATATAAGAATTGAGGCCTATAAGAGGCTTACAAGTCATGATTTTGAAAAATCCCACTCACTAAAGACACAACATCACACATGTTGAAAAGGACATTGAGAGCTTAGTGGGAAATCTTATCCTACAAAGCAAGGAGCTACCATACCTCTTGGGAATCTATAAAGCTCACAAGAGAGAATACCGTTGGATTACTAATGCTCACTGTAGTATATTCTCAAGTATATCCTCACTAGTGGCTGCTGGATTAAATAATATACTTGAGTTATGGCCTCGTATTTGTAATGAGATGTGTGAAGGATATAATGACAGCAACCAGCAAAACATTAAAGCATCATGGTTCATCAGCTCCATTTATGATTTAATCATTAATCTGCCTAAAAAGATAGATGACCTCTTTGTATGTGATATAACAAAATGCTTTGAGAATATACCAATTGAGGGTGAACAAGGCATATGCCACGTTATGAGCAGAGTCTGTGATCTGGCATGGTCCAGTCAGATAAGACAACACAAGAACAATAAAATGTGGTACACTGTATTAAATAATAATACAACTGAAGTAATATGGAGACATACTAAAGTCAAAGGCAAGAAGTGGACATACATCAGTCAAACTGATTTCTGCAGAATTAACACATGGCTATTAAAATGCTGTTTTCTTGAGATGGGAAAGAGCATATGGAGGCAGATCAGAGGTATACCCATGGGTTTTCCCAGCAGCCCTTCTTGGTGTAATCTTTACCTGGCATTTTTCGAACTCAACTTTATTATCAGATTGTGCAATGAAGGCAAAATTTTGGAAGCTGTTACATTCAGATACACAAGGAGGTATATGGATGATTTAATTGGAATAAACAGCTACTGCATTAGGAACTATTTGAAGTTGGATAACAGTGAAATGATTGAAAGCAGTAGTTGCATCTATGACCTAAATATTCTGAAAATTAAAGATGAAACTACGTACTGGCCCAATAATGATGGAGATTTGGGAAGAGGAAGGAAGGTGCACTTCTTAAACATGACTATTGAGATACTTAATAGGGCTCATGGAATATACTGCACATACAGATACGACAAAAGGGATAAATTGCCCTTCACAACTACCAAGTTTGTACACGCATAAGTCCGCAGACCATACCTCATGGCCTGCAACGTCTTGGTATCTCAAGTAATACCATATCTATATGTACACAACAATCCCTTCATGGCGGCTGATGATCTACATAGTTTGGCTGTAACCTTTATCAACAAGGGATTCAATAAAAAGGATGTCTGGAGGACGCTGCTTAAAGCAATAAAGAATAATGACTTTCCTGGGCTACAATACGACATCAACATTATGTGCAAAGAATTACGTAAATACAGGTATGAGGTGACTCTAATTTTGATATTCAGATTATTTATAGAGAACTCTTAGGTGGTGAGGTAGGTCCCTAAGTAATATAGGGACCTCCTCATCTCCCTATACTACTCTAAACAGGGCCCTATCTCTCCTCCCGGTAGGAGGTAGGTAATTTTTACATATATATAAATATACATATACATATATCCAATAGGCTGGTTTGGAAAAAATTGAAAGCCATAGAAATCCTAGCAGTCATAGTCATGTAAATTTGTAATGACATCAGAACAGCACCATGAACATAGGGATGAGACATATAATTTGGATAGTCTTACTTAGATATATTGCTTTTTTTGAAAAGAAACCATAAATTTGTGTAGGGAAAACGATAATCATCATAACTGATACTTTCATATTTTTTTATTTTGAGCTGGAATTAATTGAAAAGACTGATGACATAAAATAATAGGAGGTAATGAAGGATCTGATAATGGTACACGTAACAGGTTTTAATTGGGCAAGTGTAAATGAGAAATGGTATTACTCTAGCAAAGGCCTTAGAAAAAAAGATATGAGCTGCTTGGGATAAGTAATGATAAAAACAACATAGGTTGGCATTCTCTAGATAATAAGGGATTACCCTTAGTCATATATACGTAATTATGACAGTGATCGTAATACACTATACAAGTCTCGCTCATATAGTCCCTTGATTTGACTTAAAGATAATGGAGATGCTTTTATACTCTTAGGGTTTAGCCATGGTAACTTCCTTACACATTAGAGTAGCCTAGATACGTGCTAAATACTGATGACATTTAAGACATATGCGCCAAGTATGGGATATGTCAACATTGTATGGTACCACCATACAACCAAATAAACGATTTGGAATGAAGAATATCTTTTTAGGGTTCTTGTAAACTAGGGTTAGCCCTTACAGGTGCGGCCGCCAAAGGCGACTGCCGTAGCTTCATGCCGGAGGTGAATAGCGGCTCGCTTGCTTCTACTGAATGGGGTACACTGCCTCAACAACTAAGGGGATGTACTGGCAGGTAATTTAAGTATTTAACTTGCTTTGATATCATGAAGGCAAAGATCGCGATATCGAAATGCAAATGATAGCAATTATGACAAAGATTTTCGCAGAGGTTGCATACATAAGTTTGATTCATCCTTTACAATTTACTAGCTCCGCCTTCATCGAGCTGAATAATTTAGTTCTATCCAAAAGTTGAAGGCAATCCATCCGAGATTGGAAATCCCTCGCTGTAATCCTTCTTCCGCCAAGATATGACGAGGCCTGAGGGTTCTTGCAACAAAAAACCTACCAAACTTGACATCCTGGAGATGCTCAAGGAGGCCGGAGTTGACTGTAGTTTTATTGGAAGGAATGATGGTGCAGCACTAAAGAAAACAGAGCTTGAGCTAATGGCCACCAAAGCTGGGATTGACATATACAGCAAAAAAAGAGCTGCACAAGGCAAACGACCAATAGTTGAAAGTTTCCAAGATCTCACTTCTAGCACAAGCCTTGATCTGTCCTTTCCCAAGGCAAATGAAATGGGTAACGCTATACCAAGTCAAGTGGACGAATCAGCTGGGGATGGCATTCTTCTCAACCAGGTTTTCCAAATACATAGTTTCTGTTACATAAATAAACAAAAAAAGGGGGGGCTTTGCTTATAAGATTCTAAATTCAGATGATGGTTTCGTGTATTATTGTTGGTTAAATTATGCTGCTTAAACTAAATTAGATAAAATAGGAAATTAATACAGTAAACAGATTTCGAAACAGCCAGGGATTCTGGCAACCGGTTCACTTTTTGGAAACATACATCATCAGGCATTATAAGGTAGCATACTATATGGGCAAAGCACATCTTTTGAATTTTTCTTTACTCAGGCCGCGACTTATGGCTTATACAGAAGTTCTCTACTCTTATCATATTTAATACAGACTTTTCATATATTACTTTCTATTTCAAATGATTCTGAATATGGTTGAAGGGCTTGATAGCCAGAAAACTCTATTGCTTACCTGTTGGCCTACTGCAATATTACCCTCATTAGGCTAATAATTGTTTTTTGGCTGCAGGTAACCAGAGTTTTCTCTACCTACTCTGTTTTTTATCATGCATTTACAAGGCGTGGTAACATGGAGCATTCTGAAGTATGTAAACAATGGAAAACGTTTTTTGATGAAGTTTTGGCTGGACCAAATGAACTTACATTTAAGGCCATCTTTAAGATGTTCAGGTGGTTCTATTTCCCTAATTTTGAGTGTGCTAAATGCATGGAGAATGGACAGGTCTGATATAAAGTTAAAGAACCTGAAAACTCTACATAATATGCGATTATATAAGGTAGATTCTTTATGTTTCTAAGTCTGTACCTATATTGCTGTTAAAAATGCTGAAACACTTACATTTTTAATGAAAAAACAACAGCTTATGTTTCATATTTTACTACATTGATCTTGAGAAATCGGTTAAAAGGCATAAAATAATACATAGTATTCATGCTGAAACATCTTTTGCTTAAAAACAAGTAGTATAAGTTATGTATTTAGCTATGTCAATCTTGTGAAAATGATCAAGAGATTTTTTTAAAAAAAAGGGGCATAATATTCAAACTAAGATAGGCTGAATAAAGTCTCTGATTCACATTTAAGGATTAGGAAGAATAAAAATAAAAGAATGGCAAGGTTTAACATTGGTTAACCAATGGAATAAACTTTCACAACTCTAGTTCAATTACTGACCTTTATCTACATATGAAAGTAATAGATAGGGATGGAATACGTGTTATGATCCTCCAAAATACATATTGGAGCCGATAAATTCAGCTAGGTCTCAGGTTTAACCTGGACTGGCTTTGGATGTCAGAAACTAGTCTAACTTGGTTCTGGCCTGGTATATATATATATCATTAATATATATATTCTTATTCCATGGGGGGGCATGTACGTAACATGGGGTCATAGGTATATAGAGATTCATCCCATCCGTTCATCCAAAAAATAGAGGGCCATAAGGTTGCCACCTCATTGGAGGGTGTGGGGGCATGCATGGGCATGCACCCCATGTGTGGTCCGTCGGATTGGGCATGTTTGATCTCGGCCGTTGATTTTAAGGCTAAGGAAAGTGCCTTGAAATTGCCAACAATTAATAGATAGGGTGAGCTGTCATTTAATTTAATTCTTTGGGTGAACGTGGTATCGCATTTGCTCTGTTGAACGAAGAGATGGTGGCAAGAACCAATAGGTATAGAAATTTCCAGAAAAGTCATGTGGCGGAATGGGCTGAGGGCTTCGGCATGATCAATTTCAAGTTGCTTTGGGCAGATGGCGATGGAGGGGTTGCGCCATGGCAAAGGCGGAGTTCAGGGATGCCTTCTGGATGTATTTTTCAGGTTGTGGTGCCTTCTCAGCTTTGTAATTCCAGAATCCGGCTTGCATTATGGTATCGGATCTTCTCGGTTTTGTAGGCATTATAAGATGAGGTCTTGGGCCTTTGGTACAACCGGCCAGGTAGAATATTTTAGAAGTTTTATGGATCTTTTGCACCTATAATGCTAAACGAATGCCGATTTGTTTTGCACTGGATCGCATGTAAGAAGGAGCTTGATTTAGAAAGTGGTTCAATCCTTTTTTTGCTAACCAATTCCTGACCCTCTTTGCTGTGTTTCTTGCTGGCCGGCGGCCATAGCTGTGCTCCATTGAGCTTTTGCCAAAATGTTGTAATGGCATTAGGATTATGCTAGGTTTTGATGGAACCGACGTGGCCTAAGCTTAAGTCTGATCCCTGCAGAGACTGGATTTCACGAAGATCATCTTGGCTTGAGGTTTTCTGGTGGTTTGTAGCTCTGAGCGATTTAACAAAGGGGGGATCTTTGTTTTCAGCTTTCGTATATTTTCTGGAAGTGATGTTTGCTTAGCAGTGGCTTCTTTTCTTCTGCATTCTCGCTATGAAGTGCACCTCAAGGTGCACCAGAAGTAGAAATATAAGATGGTATAAAGCAATACTTATGCTTTGTTTCGGTTTGGCTATGGTGGATCTGTCTGCAGTGGCTAGTCAACATTCGTTTTTTTTCTTCGCATGTTAGCATCAGTAGCTTGATTCTCATTTGATTTGCAAGGGGCCTGACCATACAAGATTGAGAAAGCACCAAAAGGCCCTTAAATATTTTTTGGTTTGTGCTTACGTTTTTTGCAATTGCATCTTTTTTTCTCTGGTTCCTCTCTGTTTTGTAGAGGAGCCCACTGTTTGACGACTAGTTTAGAGTTTGAGCTGAGCAGAAGAAGGAACAATTGTCTTGCTCTTGCTAACTATTTTTTTGTTTCTCCAGGTGATCAATGATGGAGTACCTTCTTTTTCTTGCTGCTACTCTTAAGAAGATTTGGAGGTGATGTGACTACTGCCATTTTATGGGTTCCTCGAATCAAGAAAATAGGTGAGTTATGCCATGGTGAGGAGATGTCTGTGTTGTACATAAAAATAGGTGATCTGTATCTATTTCTCTTTTGAAATAAACTTCTCTGACTGAATATATGTAGGGGAACGCTTGGACATGTCCAACCTCCAGCCAATTTATCACCTGCAAAGAGGTATTCCGCTTGCATGCAACACTTGGAGCTGTAATTAATTGAAGAGGCAATCAGGTCGTGCCATCAGAAGGTGAAACTTGCATCTTCTTATATTAATTTCTTTTGGAACAAATACGTTGGTGGACTCCAATTCCAATATACCGCTATATTTTATTTATGTTGCAGGATATTTGAGATCAAAGTTGGGCCCATAGTGGGTTTGCTGAACATCATTTTCGAGGTTAGACTTTCATGCATTGTTGTTGGTGCGATCCTTCTTCAAATTTTGCATTACGCCCATTATATAACAATCCCAATATGCAGATCCATTTGGATTTGCGAGTAATTCGTTGTTTTATTTACTCCATTACTTATTTTGTGGACATTCTTGAGGATTCTTGCACTTGAAACTTCTACACTATTGTGACTTATTGCTTATAAGTATGCTGTTGTGCATGGCTGCATTCTTTTGTTATTTATGTTTACTCATGTTCACTATTTTGCTGTAGGGTGGTGGTTAATATTATCTCATTGGCAGAGCAGTTGGTCCAAAGGTGGGTCATTGTAAGTCATCTGCGTATTGGTACCAAAAATAAAATTCGTGAACAAGTTGTAGAGCGAAAATTAAAAATTCATGAGAAAAGTTGTGTTTGTGCACTATTATCATTTGAAGAAGTCGTATAGCAAAAATAAAAAATTCATGAGAATGTTGTTGATTTGTGCACTATTTAGCATTTGATTATATACAATAAAAAAATCAAGCCAACTTGAAATTGTTTAGTTACATTGAAATAAGAACCAATCATTCTAACAAAAAAATAATCCCAAAATAAGAACCAATCATTCTTAACTATGGGCCCATGCTTATGTACTCCAAATAATAAGTTTCTAGAGGTTTAGATGTTAGATAGATATGCAACTTTTTTAAGTAGAAATCTTTGAGAATCTTTTAGGATCTAGAGGAGCCTAGGGAAAGTAGGAGTTCTTTAAAGAATTCGAAGAAAATCTTAAAGAAATAGATTAAAGAACTAGAGAAAGCTGAATAGAATTAGAGAATCTTATAGAATTTTCTTTCATACAATTTTGAAACCTATCAAATTTGAAGCTCGGACTACACACTATACGAACTGCAATGTTTGCATCCAATGTTTGCATCCAGAAGTTGTAGATTATGTTTAACATGCGACATGTTTATGCCTCTAGGAAAATTTTGAGAAACCATGAGGAAAAGGGGAATATGAAGAATCTTCACAAAAACTTGATGTCCATAAGTCATGAGGGAATCTAACAGGAATCATGGCGTCTCAACATCTAAAGTTGATGTCTTAATTTCTAACTTTGCAATAATCTGGCAGGACATTGAGTCTTGGAGAATCTGGAGAAACCATAAGGAAATCTAGGGGAATTTTCATAAAATATGGGGAATCTAAGGAAAACTTTGCGGAATCTCTAGGAATCTTACAGGGGTCTAGAGGACATCTTGGGGAATTTAGTTTCAATTTCCTAGCTAGCCTCAGTTTTAGAACTTGATGTCTGAATTTTTAAATTTTCAAGAACATAAAGCTGGAACTTATGCGAATCACTTTATCGTAATTTCCTGCTAATCATTTTGTTTAACAACTCAATAAGTTGTCCATTTTGAAGAACCTTAGGATAATCTCGAGGAATCTAGGGAATCTCAAGAATCTATGGGGATCTATCTAGAAGTGGAATTTTCATAAGATCTATGGGAATTTTTAAATTTTCAAATTGGACACTCTTCGCATATAACAAACCACTTGTATATATATATATATATATATATATATATATATATATATATATATATATATATATATATATATATATATATATATATATACTATTTCTAGCCAGAAGGCCTGCTGATGGCATTACTCACAATGATATCAAACGCATTCTGCAACCCAGGATCAGAGCTATGGTACCCAGGTTTCGAGTAGACAATTCGAGGAACAGTATCCACAATATTCTGCCGCAAATTTTTTACTACATCATCAGGCATTGAATCCAAAAATCGAACCACATCGAACGGAGGAGCAGAAGAATTTAGCAGTCATTCTTGAGGAATAAAAACAGAGTATGACCTAAAATTCTTAGGCGATGCCACGATATCGATTATATGCCTAATCCCGGTAAAAACACCTAATGCGACTGCAAGCATTGAATCAAATATGGCCTTCCTTGTCGGACTATCTCCTGGCGGCATCAGGCAAAATGTCGAACTTAGGTATAAATCTGTAACTAGGTTAGGATTTTTTACACAATCTACTTGTTCGCATCGAAGATTTTCGTAGATTCTTGAATTCGCACCGATTCCGGTATTTTTCGCAAACCGCCCCGCCCATTAAGCCCTGCCACGCTATGGCGAGGAGATCCAGAATATGAAACCAGAATATTTCTGTCATAATCATTTATTTTTTCTTGCCATAGCAACAGCTTCTTGAGCTTTGCTAGCTCTGGAGTGCTTATTTTATAAAGAGCTTTGTTGGTCGGCTTTGCATCTGGTGCAAGAGTGATTTCATACTCTACGTTTCTATAGGGCAAAAACTCTCGAATTTCATCCGAAAATATATCATGGACTTCTTGATTAGCTTAGCAATCGGCCGAGGCAACTTTTTTGAAGTAGCATCTTCCTTCATACTCTTGTTGTCAGGTCGATGACTTGTAGCTTAAGTATCTACGACCTCATACTCATGATGCACTTAAGTAATTGCTTCACTGACATGTGTTGCGTGACTGAAATTACTTCCCTAACTTTAATTGTGAGTTGCTTGCCATTTAGTGCTACGGTAGACATCTATTGCTTACGATAATCAATTATTGCCTTAGCCGGCTTTAATATTCCATGTCTATTATGAGGTCATACTTGCTGATGTACATAACTTGGTGCCGATGCTTCACTTTGCTCTACTTAAGGTTGATGTCGAACTTGACTTTTGTTCCTTTGATGCTGCTAATTACTCGGCATTGCCATAGTTATTGGCCTAGATTTAGACTTAAGAATCTTGCTCTTAAAGATGCCCGCCATCTAGGAGGTGCAAGGTTACAGGTTAAAAAATTATTTACATAAATCCTATGGCCACAAGGTTTTGTCAACATGACATTGCCTTTGGACACACATAAAAAACTATGTAATTAAGTAATTATTCTTGTTTTAGATTTTCTTAATTATTTCCCTCTTAAAATAGTCCCACCTTTGAATTGATATCCTATATTATAATGTTTTAGCGTGTGTCCGTTCTCCATCAAGCCCTAAATCTAATGGTGTGGATTTGATTGGCTTAATTGAACGGTGATGATTTTATTGCAATATTGAAGATTAAGGAAAAGGGAGGACGAAAAGGCAAAGGTGAAGGGAAAAAGGCACGAGGAAAAGGGGAAGAGGGGAAAAGGGCATTGTGACGTCCCCTACTCGTATATGGTGCACTCACCGTATACAAACAGGAGTTCATGCCCCATACCAGCTCCATGCCGATACATGGCCCTCCACATAACACTGCAACCGTAACGGGTTCCAGTGGGAAGAGTGAAGGGGTCATTTACCCCGTCTCCCTCAGGGCCTACCTAGCTGCGGAAGCGTAAACATACATGTCAGTATACAATAACATCACATATCCACCTCGAAGGGTGGTCCATCACATCTGCATAGACAAAGATCAGCACAATACATATGGGAAATCCTACCCAAGGCTCAGACTCAAAGGGATGACTGACGGCTTGGGTCTCCGTGAGTTCATTGCGGGCGAATTCATGGCAATGGTTTGGTGGCATAAGAACATGGCTTAGGGTTGTCCACTCCATCCGCCCCTCCTGTGCACACTTTGCGCAGTAGGTGAAAAGTGTTGGGACTGATCAGAAGCCACGGGAGGCATAGCCAAAGGGGCTATTCACGGGTTGCATCTCCCCGGTTCGATGGGGGGTAGGGATTTCTCCTCCAAAGATCTACATGTTTGACTCAAGGTGACTAGAGGGCCACCGCCCTTATTCGACTTGAACCCAATGGAGAGTGACGGATCACTCCACGGTGTCGAGCCCATGCATTGCCCACACGCCAGGTGGCAAGCCATTGGACCTAGTCCCGCGCTGATCCCTGTAGCACTAACACACCATAGGGATCGCTCAAGAGTCGAGACCCGAATCTCCTTATAAGCCCCTTCGGCCCCTTCACCCACAACTGGTGTGGCCCTTGTACACCAAGGCGAATCTATAGTGTGCTAGAGAGGCTAATCTAGGAGCATCTACTACCAAGCTTTAGGTCTCTACCCCTTCCCAATACAAGGAGTTCATAGAGATACATCATCCATATACATCCGCGTAAGAACTAAAGAACAAGATCTAATCTATATCATAGAGTTAGGTTCTTTAGTTAGAGTCTCGCTATCTTGAGATCTAGAGGGGTCGCTATGGGCAATTTAATAGGCTAAACCCTCTCCATTCTATGACCTAAAGATGGTTTAAGCTATTAAATTGCCTAACCCGATCCTTGAGTTCCTCCTCCCGACTGAAGCTCAACCATCCCCGCTAACCCTCGCTCGCATCAAGGGAAACTAATGGGGCAATTTGCTCGAATAGAGTGGAAGGCGGTTTTGACCCTTGGGGCAGCCATGACAGCTCTAAAACCCTAGAAACGAAAAATGGGCAAGTTAGGTTTCCCTCCCTAAATAGACAAGGTGTTGGCTAGGGTTTCCAATTATCCCTTAGGCATGGGGATAATTGGGAATGGGCCCACTTGCCTTTTAATGGCTAGGTGGCAAAATGTGCCCACATGGAAAGGTGTGCACCTTAATAAATGTGCACATTGGTAAATGTGCACATTAATTGCACACTTTGGGCATGGCCCACTTGGCATAAAGTATCCACATGGGGAATAAAAGTACCTAGGATAAATGTGCACATGGTTAAACATCAACGACCCAAGGTTACCGGCTGAACCCGCCCACGCGGACGTCAATGGGGATAAATCGATCGGCAAGACAAGATAAAGATCAACGGAACGCCAGCATGGGAGTAATGAAGCCCGGTCCCATTAAGGAAAGGTCATGGAAAGGAAAAGAAGTGAGTGGAAAGAAAGATCATGGATCGGTCGATCGCGTCGGTTCGGCGTCGTCGGGCGCTCAGGCCGGATCGGCATCATCAAACAAAGTCGGCATAAAGTCGGGCGTCGGGCGCATCCGGATCGGCTCAAGTCTAGCCCAGCAACATTGGGCTTAGTTTCTATTATCTAAGATTTATGAAAAGGAGTTGAGCTGAACATGTTTCCATCCACACAGGTTCCCAGCTTATGCCCAGCAACGCTGGGCACCATTACTAGTTTATTTATAATGCAAGTGAATTAGGTGCTTGCATAATGAAAAACCTGTTATAGTGCCAGTAAGCTTCCCTCAAATTCAATGTTATAATTTTATGGTTTTATTTTCTTGCTTGATTGCTTGCAAGGGAGAACATTTTTGCCCATTGGAGATGTTCAAGGTGAGTCACATCCCATGTTCAGGAAATAAATCAATATTGATTTCATTAGTTAGCCCATTATTCTGCCTCAAAAACTTATGATAAAGGAAATATGACACAAATATTTTTCATCACGAACAAGACCACCGTGGACTTCTAAGCATTGTGTGCCACAAGTATAGAAAGTGTGGGACATAGCTGTTTCAGATTAACTGTCTTTCTCAATAAGATGTGTTAGCACATAGACCTTTTCTATAATGCATCTACATTTTCCGCCTAGGCATATCCTATATTATAATGTTATACCGTAATTCTTGGATTTGGATCCAGCCCTAGATCTGACGGCCACAAATAACCTAACCAAGATCAAAGGGTCCAAACAAAGCCCCTTTTTCTTAAATGTGATCTCCTTTTTTTTAGAGAGTCCAAACAAAGCCCTTTTTTTCCAAGCCACGAAATCCCATTATTGCCACAATTTATTTTCAGAGCTTGCTACGGCAGGGATCAATCAGTCCAATAAAAGATAAGAAAGGGCTTTAAGGTTTTTCTTACCTCCCGAACCATTGAGTTTCTAGCAACGGGTCCTGGCACCTGGCTATGGCTATCAGAGTGATTTAGGGAGCTTTGCGAGCTCTTGAGCTCTGGAGCCTACGCTCAAGTCCTATCAACAACCATGGTATATGTGCAATTACTTAGATGCAAGCCAGAAGCAGATAAAGAAAGATTTCTAGGTATATGCTCTGTTTTGTTTCTGGCTTCAATTTCTTGATCTTTCTTAGGAGAATAGACAACAAGGAGTCGATTCATCTGGGGGATGGCTATGGTATTTCTGGAATCACATTATGTAAGTAGCGGCCAGCTACGGATGCCAGTTTAAAGCTTCTTAAGCCAGACTGTATCCTGTATTCACAGTTCTTTAATCTATGTTTTGTCATCTACTTTTGTGTACAGAGGTTTGAGGCTAGTTGGGGCGTCCTGACAAGCAAGGAGGTAAGTTTTTTTTCTTGATATAGGCTAAGCTCTTCATTTGTAGAACCAGGTTCATAAGGTCAAACCAAGCCAGCACAGGGGTTTTGTTATTTTAGCTGCTTCGTTTTGTTTCTTTTAATATTGTCTCGGGCCAAGTATCTCCACATTCATATTTCATACTGCAGTATGAAGTCACTTTTAGAGTTGTATGAATTGATGAGGTGACTTTTATAGTGATAGAAATTTAAAAACTAGGAAAATGTTGCTGGCAGAATCATAGGTGGCAGCTCCAGATTTTTTCCCGTCATTGTGCTTCTTGCACACAAACATTTTCTTCATGCTTTACAATTAAAATTATTTTGTTTCTGCATGCATGTTTAGAAAAGGTGCTCCAAATCCAAAATGGACTTATGTTTTTTCTACCTTTTTCATTCACAAAGATAATTACTTACACTACGAGATGACCCAAGATTAAGGTGGGTTTTATTCTTTGTTGTTTTTCTTTCTTTGGTTTTGTAAAGACAGCTAAAAGAGCATCCTTAATAATGTAATTACTTTGCACAATATTACTTCATATTCGTTCATGTTTTATAAATTTACTTTGTTGGTCATTATCATTCTTGATGATAATCCTTATTCTTCTATGTTGATTTTGCAGATGGCGTGCAAAATATTCTCTTCTATTGCAAAGAAGCTTGATTGAGCAAATCTCCTACAAATATTCCTCGCAAACAAGTCAAGAGCTCCATAGTTTAATGGAGGCAAATTATAGTATATACTGGACAAATTTGTATGCTAGGCATGCAAAATAAATAGAACATGTATGCACGAAGATCTATTGGACAAAAAGTATTCACAGACCAAGCACCTTAAATAGTTGCTAAGATATGGAATAATGTCATAGGAAACAGATTCTTTTTTATTGTCAATGTACAATGAATTTGTACAATTTTCAACAATTTGATTAACATTTCTAAAATAACACCTTATCTATTCTTCACTTTGCAAAGGTATTCTATATTGAATACTATTTTGATATGAGTCAAGTTATAAACCACTGAATTAAGTTCATTTGACATTTACTAAGGTATTTTGTATGGCGTAGATAACATATATGTTCATCAATTGATATATTTGTAACTTTAGCCCAGCAATGCTGGGCTTGGTTTGCCATTATGTATAACAATGTGTCTCCAACTTTGCCCATCAATTTTCAAAGAAGAAGGAAGCTCTAAAATTTATAACATATATTAGTGACTCTAGTCTTGGCAAGAATATGTACGAAGTAGAAGGAAGAAGCTCTAAAATTTATAATCTATTTAGGTTTATGTTTGGCTCTTTTCTTCTCTCAATTTTCAAAGTAGAAGGAAGAAGCTCTAAAATTTATAAAATATTTAGGTTTATGTCTGGCTCTTTTCTTCTCTCTGATCATCTGCATGTACCAAATCATGCCCAGCAACGCTGGGCACCATTACTAATCATCTAAGAAGTTGGTCGGACTTGTTAGATTGCTTCTCTTCATTGGGTCGGACTATTCCTTATATTGTGGACGTACTCGTCATATACATGGTCGGTGGTTATCCTATTATTGAATCCTTGTTAGCGAGGTGATCAAGCTCACGAAGAGGTTTTGATAAGTTGGATATCTATCGTATGCATATAATTTTAGTACTCCATACGTTTTTCTTCCGAATCCTTGAAGCTTTGCTCAATTCTTGGATCCATCCTTTCTAAAAGAAATGACAAAAATCTACTCAAAATTTTGTCCCAATCCCATCATGGATGTTATCACCCATAATTCTAAGATATTCAAGTATCTGATAGGTCCTCTAGTTTGCTAAAAGTTGTTGGTGTGGTCCTTATGTGACGCTCCCCGCCAAACATACGGCGCCCGGCCGTACACCTGGCAGGAAATCCCCCATCCGGCTCAACAACCGCTTAGGCCCTTCTTCTACCCCGCACTCTAAGGTGACCCTAGTGCGGGGAGGGGACACGAAGGTGTCTTGCGCGCCCTTCCCCTATGGGCTTCTATAACAGCGGAAGCGATAAACATGTCAGAACTAGCATCAACAATACAAATACTACCTCGAAAGGTAGTCCATCACACATCCACAAGTGCAAAGATGATAATCATAAACCGTAAAACATGAGAGCTTCTACCCAGGGCTCCGGACTTCGTAAGGAGGATGGTGGCCAGAGCTAGACCTCAAGATAGAAGCGGACCGAGTCATGGCAATGGCGAGGCGGCATAAGACAATGGCTAGGGTTGACCACTCCATCCGCCCCTCACATTGCATACTTTGCGGATGGGCTAAATCAAACTCTGGCGTGACTCGGCCTTCCGAATCGTAATCCCATGGTATCACCCATGGGGACTACTCCGGGTTGCATCTCTCACGGTCCGATGAGGCGGAAGGGTTGCATCTCCCCTTCCTGGGTCTAGAGGTTCCGCGGGCGACTAGAGAATCATTCGCGACACCCGATTAGGTTGCCGGTGAACCCCCAAAATGAGAAAGCCGACACTTGCGACTCTCGAGGCGAGGCGACACCGTTGCCCGGGGAAGTGTCGAGACCCATGCCCGGCCCACACTAAGTGACCGGCCATAAGCCTAGCCCACTATGGGATCCCCCATAGCCCCCACTCGGCAGGGATCCTCCCTTCGCATTGCCTCTAGCCCGTTGGGTAGTCTTTGAGTCCGCGTCATAGCCTCTATAGCACGGTGGGCTCCTATGCACTGAGCCGCCACTAATAGGAACTAAGGGATCTAATCTAGGAGCATACTACATATGGCTCTAGGTCTCTACCCCCCTTCCCAATACAAGAGGAGCAAACATGATCAACCATCATCACATAATCATCATATCATGAGAATAATCATAAGAACATCTTAACCTAATCATACAAATCTAACTTACGGTTAGGGTTCCTTGATTAGGGTTCAGATGTTGTATGAGGGTTCTAGGATGGCTCTACCCTAGATACAAGATACTAGCACATCTGGAATGCTAATTCCAGATGAACTACCATAACTACTACCTACCTACCTGCTCCCGAAGCACTCCCTCCGAACCCGGCGTCTCCATGGTCTTCGAATCGAGTAAGGATGCTCTTGCTCCAAGAACGGATCTACTCTCAGGGGGCTGCTGCACCAATCTATGCCACAAAAGCGATACTCGAAGCGGGTTTATTGGTTTTCCCGGACCTCTTTGGGCGCAGAAAAGAGGCCTAGGGTTAGGGTTTAGGCCTTTATAGGTTAGGGTTCACATGTTATGCCACATGGCTCCAATAGGATAAGTCCGTGTGGCAGGTGCCCAATAGGTTAAGGCCACGTGGAAAATGGTCTTAACCTAAGGTTGGCTAAGTTATATGAATAACTTAGTCATGCCCCCTAGTGCCACAATCTATGGTATACAAGGCTATGAAGATAGACTTGTATAGTGACGGTCCTGGAAATATACGTATTTATGGCATATATTTCCCTGGAACATCACATTCTCCCCCCCTTAGGATAATGCTGTCCTCAGCATTACGCTAAGGTGACTAACCTACACTAATCCTGCAAAAGCACACAACAAGAATACATGAACTTAACTCTATTGAAAAGATCAACTTTTCGTTAATTACTTATTATGTAATTATAAAGCTACTAGGAACGGTGCCCAGCGTTGCTAGGCATAAGCTGAGAACCTGTAAATGATACATTATAGTAATGAGAGAAGAGAGCAAGAATAACCCAAAAGTACTCCATTGTTAAAGTAATCTACACCATTTCTATTTCCTTTGCCATTTGCTCTACCCCACTTTTACCCTTTTTTCTTCTTCCTTTTCCTTCTTTTTTCTATTTTCCTTTTCTTTCTTTTTCTTGTTTTTCTTAAACATTTCCTTTTTCCTTTCCTTTTTCCCTCCGTTCCCCACCCTTTTCCTCTTTCTATTTTGGCGTGCTCTTTTTCCCTTTCTTCCCCCCCACTTCCCCCTTCATTTCCTTTTGACTTTTCCCTTTCCCATGCCCTTTTCAACACATTCTTCCTCTTTCTTTTTTCCATGTACCCCTTTTTTGCATCCTTTCCCCGTTCCCCCTTCTTTTTTTCCCTTTTCTCATTCTCTTTTTTGTTTCCCTTTTCCTCTTTCTTTACCGTTTTCCCCTCTCCTTTTCTCCGTGCCACTTCCCCCTTCCCTTTTCCAATTCCCTCTTCCTCGTGCTCTTTCCCTCTTCCCTTTTCCCATTTCTTTCTTTCCTTTTCCTTGTCCCCTTTTTCATAGATTCCATTTCGCCCTTCTCCCCTCCCCCTTTCTCTTTTCCCATGCCACTTTTCCATTCCCTTCTTTCCGTCCTTTTCTTGTTCCCCTTTTCCTTCCTTCCTCCTCATTCTTTCCAATTCCATGTCCCCCTTCTTCCCTTCATTTTTTCTCCTCTCTCCATCCTTTTCTCTTCCCCTTTTCCAGTGCCCATTTCCCTTCCCTTTTTCCCTAACTTTTTTTTCCTTTACTTTTCTTTTTCCCTTTTTTGTTTTCTATATCATTTTTTCCTTCTCTTTTCCCCTTTCCTTACCCTTTCCTTCTTCTCCTTTTTACCATGCCCTTTTTTCCCTCCTTTTTCTCATGTTTTTTTTTTGCTTTCTTTTTCCCCTTGCTCACCGTTTTCGTCTTCCCCCTTTTCATGTGCCGTTTCCCCCTTCCCTTTTCCCATTTCTCTCTTCCCCCTTTTCTCATGCCCTTTTTCCCAAGTTCCCTTTCCCCCTTTTCTCGTTCCCTTTTCTTTTTTCTTTTCCTTTCCCCATGCCTTTTTTCGCTTCTCCACCCTTTTTTATTCCCCTTCTTCCCTTCTCTTTTCTTCATTTCCCCACCTTTTCCCTATTCGCCTTTTCCCCATGGCTTTTTTCCCTTCCTGCCCCCTCCTTTTTTCATTTCTCATTTCTATTCCCTTTTTTCATGTCGTTTTTCCCTTCCTTTTTACCTTTCCTCACCCTTTCCCTCATTCCCTTTTTCCCTTCCCTTTTCCCCTTTCTCTTTTCTCCCTTTTCTCCTTGCCCTTCGCATTCCCCTTTCCTTCTTCCTTCTTCCTTTTCCTTTTCCTTTTCCTCCTTTTCTTTTTCCCTTTTCCCATCTTATATTATAATGTTTTAGCGTGTTGTTTAGCTTGACCATTCACAGTGGTGGGAACTTATATTATAATGTTTTAGCGTGTTGTTTAGCTTGACCATTCACATTGGTGGGAAGCTATGCATCAAATCTTGGCCTTTGGATGCACTCAAATAATCCCAACCATTCAAATTAGGGCTTGATACAACACGCTAAAACATTATAATATAAGATAAGATATTTATAAGTTACTAGTTATGGGTGCCCGGCGTTGCCGGGCCTTAGCACCAACTTGAGAAGCCTTTTCCAACCAAAATGACTTTGGAGAGCAAGTGCAACAACGAAATGCAACTTAGGTTGCATTTTGCCGTATTCGCCAATGGCACCACGCCATCTGGCCTAGTACTGAAGCTTTACTAATGTTCCTTCTCCATGATCAGTAGAGATTTTTATTCTTACCTTTTGTGAAGTTGAAGGTAACTCTAGGGCAACAACGACTTCCTGGAATGAATTTGAGACGCTCCATCTTACCTTCTCTGTCGAACATAATTGCTCTTCAAAAAGCTTCCTATTGCATATAGTACAATTGAAGAGAATTTTGTTATCAACACAAAAGAATAAAAATACAGATTAAGCAAGCTATAGACACCTTGCTAGTCAAATGCTCCTGCTTATATTCTAGTAAGCATGACCAGTGAATAGAATGCCCAAAATCTAAATCCAACACAGTGCAACGTATAGGCAAAGCTGCAAGCACGGAACTCTCAACCATCATACTTTCAAGAAGCTTCTTACAGAGCAAGAATAGCATGCAACTTCTTGGCCAATCCACATAAAACATGGATTAACTTTAGCAGAGTCTGTGCCAAATCAGCCTCGGCTTACAAATCCCTCTGAAGATATGCTCATGGATGCCATGGGGATGCATGCGGATTACTATCTGGCATGCCCTTGGAATGAAAAATTGTTAAGTTTTGCTCCACCTTCGATCCCTGATGAACTAAAAGCTTCAATTCCATCAGTTTTGCAGCTCCAAAGCAATTGCAGCTCCAATGCAGTTTTTATCCATCATCTCAATATGTGACCTACTTACCGCTGTTGACATCAACATATCTGAACAACCGAAGAGTTACGCTCATGCAAGCAAAAGTGTTCTAAACCTTTCATCTAATACATATCAAAATTATAGGAAATGTCCTACAACCACCATAAATGAAGGATAAAATACACGTAGCTCGGTGTCATTTTGAAGAGATGGTTCAAGCATCATGTTCTTGAACAATATCTATACTAATAAGAATTTCTAAGAGTAATACCTGTTACAGTTATCTATATTCACTTGTTTTGATGATGCAGCCATTTTCTACTGCAAAAATAAATCCAAAAGTAAGAATTTTGAAGAGAACATACCAAGGTTGCCGGGCTTTAGCACCAATCTGAGAAGCTTTTTGTAACCAAAATGGCCTTGGAGAGCAAGTCCAAGTTGTGTCAAATATATGGTGCTATATAGAGGAGGTGATCGTTCGATTTGCATTAAATTGAATTGAACAGAGTTTTATTTGTCCACGAAGATCAATGCAGTGTCAATGTGGATAAAATGTGACATTGATTTGGCATCGTATGTGGTTAAGTAAATATGTTGCTTGTTCATTGACAAAAGTATGTTGTGAATGAGATGTTGCATTGAACATGTCAAAATCTTGTTGATTAAATTTGTGCAACAATTATGTAGTATTGGGCAAGCATCTACCTATGTGATTTTAAATAGTAGAGTTATTACCTTGATTTGGGCAATATATTGCTTGCTTGTTGACAATAGTAGTCAAAATCTTCTATCTTAAAAGTGTGCAACGAATATATGTTGCACAAACATCAAAAGTACCTGATGCACTTCTACTATGGGGGCCCTTTAGGTGGAGGTAGGCTTTAAGCATTTAGGCAGCTCATTCGGACACATCTGCAACTTCATATGTTCTTCAATGACACTGCTTCATGATGTCATGAAATGACTAAAAGAAGAGAAATTTAAAAGGAGCAATATTTGGATATGTTCAGCAAATAAATGCTTGCTAGATGCTTGCTAGAGAGTTCTATTTAGCTTGAACACATGTGGCGGAAGATGAGTTTTAAGTAAACGATGGAGAGAATCGGGAACAATGGGAGAATCTGGTACATGCATATTAGACATGGCTATCACACTTCCTGCTCTCTCAATATCGTCTATTCTAGGAGGCAAGTTGGACTGCTGCTCATCACCACCCAATTCTCTGTGACTACCTCTCTTAAGTACCTAAACTATCTCCTCTTTCATTGCTCCAAAGAGTCTATTCACTTTATAAAGAAGTATCCAAGTGGAAGCGGTTGCACGATTTGTGCTAACCTTTATCTGCTCTTTTTGTTCATTTCCTTTTCATTTGCAATATTATCCTCTGTTCTGCCACATTGCCTGTATAATGATTCAACCACCTCAGCCCATTCTGTCACTCAGGTTACTGCAACATCCACTGCGTGTTTCAAATGCAGTTCTCATGGTATAAATCCAGCAGTGCAAAGGTTCCATTATCAACCCATGCTAGACATGGGGCACACTTGCGCAAATAAGGTGAAGGTTTGGCATCCATCCTCGTCATTTGCATCTAAGGAGGTGGACTTTAAGCCACCATCCTCCTCATTGCTATCCATAATAAAAATATCTAAATCCTCCACTTTGAGTCACTGGATATAAAAAAATTACCAGCTTACATTATCTATCAATAAATATTCCTTTGTAGCTGCAACAGCAAACTACAACTCAAGTTAACATCAATGCTTAGATAAAAAACCAAAATCGTCTTTGTAAGAATGAAAAGCATCAATTGTCCTGTGGATAATGAGGAAACTATACAAAAATCTTTTCTATTACAATATTTATAAATCCTGTTGATCGCCATGGTTGTTGGCATGCTGATCATATGCTGCTGCACAAAGAGTGGTATGGGAAACCTGCCAAAATCACAATAGAAACTGGATAGTTAAAACAAAAAGATACATAATAACCTCCTCTCAATTTTGCCCAATTCTAAAGTGATAAACAAAAGATAAGATAAGATAAGATAAGAATTTTTACGTCCACGGGAACCCAACGGGTTATGGGACGGGTTATTGGAAATGGTCCTTGCAAATAAGAAATAAATACCAAGTTCATTGTGCAACCTAAGCAAAATAGAAAGAAAGAAATAAAGAAAGAATCGAGAATAAGAAACAACATAAAAGCAAAGGCCAAACTCATTTTACCACAAATCTTTGCCATCATAATGCATGAACAATTTAGCATTCAGTAAAACATCTTCAATACGACCTTTTTCTTGCATAGGAGTTGTATCTTGAATCACGACTTGGAATGATCTTAGCTCTTTCCCATAATGCAGTTGACATCCTGAAAACAAAATGGAAATCCAATATTCACATGCAACTGGCCACAAACGCAAGCATAGATATATGAAGTTCTAGCATGTCAAATAGACTTGAGGCAAGCTTGCTTCCAATTATCCAGTAAGAATCTTGAAAATCACAGACTGTGCATGAAAATTTCGAAATTATGAGAAGTCAAAACATGGCGGCTGATGATTAGGCAACAAAGATTTGAGGAAAATGCTGCAGTATATTATGCAAAATTAAAGCAATGCTAGATCAATGTCACATTTAAACATTGTAGCATAACGAAAATACATGGATGGCACCTGCTTTTGGTCTTCTTCACAAAAAGACATGCTGCAACAAAGGATAGAACGCTTCATGTACAACAGACCATAGCTTAACAGGAGTTGGAACTAAAATGGTGATGTACTCTATAGATGAAAGAGCTCAATGCATTGATGTGTTAAGCAATTGAAATAAATAAGGAAACCTAACAATTTACCAGGGGGTTTGATGGTGTACGCATAAATGAAGATGCCTGGCAGCTGTAGCTTGAAGTCCAGGTATGCAGGCATGCACACTGATGTGTTTCTATTGTAACAACAGTAAAAGAGGTTAGACAATGCGACCAACAAATAGTTATGTTTGACCTTGCAAACTGAAAAATGGAGCTAAGAATAGCTCAAACTGAGTGCCGCAAGTGCTTACAATGAGAAACTCTTATTTGTTCTGTGTACAACCTCAAATAGAAAAAGATCTTCCTGGAACTCTTTGTGAATATGCTCAAATAACACGATGGATCATTCTTGAGTCACTTGAATGGGAGTGGCAAGCCATTGATCGTTAGATCACAGGTAGTTTACACAGGCGCGAATAAAAAATTTGCTTCTCCATAATTAATATTTCTAACTGGACTTGTGAAGAGGAACTCATGCATAAAGATTTCTGTAGCAGACATGTGTGTGTGACATTTGGGATCTTTCGCAAACAGTAGACAAAAACCTTAAGCTTGCCCAGTGGATCATTTTCAAGCACATCTCTCCTATAAAATGCATTTTGTTAATTAAGTAAACTGAATTATTGGCATTTACAAATCATTTGAGGTAGTATCCAAAGGATGGAAGTAACCGAAGAGACGACGACAATGCTATAAACAGAACCAACAAAGTGGGTTTGATCAAGCTTAAAATAAACCTAAAACCTAAGGATCCATGATGAAGTGAAGGAGAATTGTCAAACCTGATATCCGTTCATGTTGTTGATGTTCTGCTCCTACAGCTAACACCATAGCCAGACCACCATAATAGCAAAACTTTTACGGTCTCCTAGGGCACTTAAACGAACATTGCATGTCAGACACATACTTTATTGCTGTACATTTGGATGCTCCAATCATAATCAATCACAACTCTTTCAAATCTGCATGCAGACTATAAGAGCAGTTTGAACATGAATATAATAATGCTTTTTTGAAACAATCTGAAACAACCGTGTCAAAATATACATATCTACCAAAGATATATAGATGATTACTTCCAAATCATAGACGACTCTAGAATGTCAAAACATCTAAAACAAATTCTTGAATCACCTGTTGGGCATAACATATACTTCGAAAACGTTTATGGCTTGTAGCTCCCTGCAACTCTTGAGCAAATGAAAATATTCTTCGCTGCCAAATTCGCAACTTGCATCCAACAGCCAGAACACAACCACAGAATCTTATATCCATCAGCAAACTAATCTGGTGGTCAAAGCCCTCTTTGCAAATACAGATGAATAGAAGACAAAAAACCCTTGTAGATTGAAGGCAAACTTGAACTGAACCATTTCTACCACCAAAATTGATAACGGAGACCAAAAATCGAGTTTTGGAAATGGTAAAAGCATAAAACTAAGACTGGAGGGCAGGAAAGCCAGAGCTGCCTGCATATAAACGCTCAAATGCGCCTTGGAGCTTGTCAAAATAAGCGAACACAGTGGTCGAAATTTCAAAATAGAGACGGATCTATACTTTCCAGAATAATAATAAGGTGATAACATCCTTTGATGCTTTGCTTATAGCGCAAGGATTCATGCCACGGCAATGCTCTGACGCTCTGCTGGTGCAAGGATTCGTGGCACGGCATGCATCCTGTTGGAACGCAGAAATAGAAATAGGTTGAAGATTTCTAATCACACAAAAAAGAAAATCATTTTTGGAACATCGGTTATTCTTCCCGATAGCCAAAACTTCCAAAACCTTAGAGAAATCACCTTCAAAAAATTCCAAAAATATTTTCTACCAAGCCGGAAATTTCCAAATTAAAAAGGTTGATACCAAATTATGTTTGCCCAATTCGTTTGGTATTTGGGGAGGGTATTCTGGCAATGGTGGGGACTATAATTGTGGTATTGTATTGTATAAAAAACGGTATATATTGCCATATTTGAGGAGCTTAATGTGATTTAGAGGTCATGTTGCTTTTTTGGGTGTTTACATAACTTATTTTGGACGTGTGCAGAAGAATAAAAAAAAATTGGAGCCCTTTTCGTAGGGCGTGGATAAGAAGGGATGATCCCTTCTTTTTTTGGCAAGAGCGTGAAAGCGGAGAACGATCGATCGATACACGAGGTTTCCATTTGGCGATCTCGATCTTTGCATGGCGGGGCATCCTCTCTCTTTCCCGCCATCTTCCGACCATGCCGGGCAAATAGAAGCGAGGTTCAAATAGGTTGAAACAGAGCGAGGTTCAAATAGGAAAAGGATGCGTAAAACAGGGAAAAGGATGCGGATGCGGATGCGGTTGGAGGAGTGCCTAATATTGAATGCGGGTGTGGAGAGGTGATGTCTTGAAACGACCGCGGGGGCTTACCATGGGTCGACGCAGAGATAACACTGCTGTATTTTTTTTCTTATGGTGTGTAGGAGCTCATGGCATTTCGCGCATATTCCAGCGTGAATGGTTCCTCTCTGATTTGAGCCGTCATTTGTAGTCCTGATTTGTGGCCCGGAAGCCAATCTAGTAGTAAAGTTAAAGGATTCCCTCAGGCCGATCCGTGGCTTCGATTTAGAGGCTAGATTTGCCCTGAAGAATGCCCTGGTGGAGAGATTAACGTGGGGCAAATAGAGCATTCATTCCGGTCCAGTAGTCCATAGCTGGAGCTTTCATGGTTTTGCATTTGTTTCATTTCTGTGGTGCCAACCATTGGTCTGTTTTGCACCATTGAAATTTGCGTGGGGGTGGGGGCAGGGAAAATTAGGGGCCGTTGATCTGAGAATATTCCTCAAATCAACGGTCCAGAAAACAAGATAAAAACATCCCATAAACATCCATATAAATATAGCTATAACAACTATTATTATCAAAGTATACACATATAATATTATTACAACAAATTTAGGAGTTCATAGTTAGTCTAAAATCTATGACTCCTATCTTCTCGTAACGTGCCCCCTCCTTCATGCTTCCCTTCACTGGCCTGCACAAGTAGCACATCTTATATTATAACTAGTAATGGTGCCCAGCGTTGCTGGGCATAAGTTAGGAGCTTGTAAATGTTTTGGCTGAAATGAGAAAAACGTGTACTAATAATCCAACTTTTGTAGTTTTTATAACCAAACCCCGCATTCTTGGGCTACGCTTGGACCCTATCAATGAAACAAATGCAATGGAAACGTAGTGGGAACATGTAAAGGATTTTTAACATTAGAGAAGAATTGATAATGATCACTCAAAAATACTACCTTCATAAAAATGTGTGTTATTGGATTGTATATCTATGCAAAATTTTAAATGTCTAAATTACGCACTATTATACACACTATTACGCACAGCCTATTACACATATAGTGCGTAATGGGGTGTGCATAATAGGGTGTGATATGGATAAGGTGCCATGTTGGATGGGCTTTTCATTGTTCTAACACATGGATTGTGTGATAGCTCGGGATGATTCTTATTATGTTGCATTTTAAGGTATAAACCTTTATTTCATTCCCCCTTCCCCCTTTTTTTTTAAGTTGGAACTCTCAATGAATTTGCTGGTATCTTAAACTCAAGGCGAATAGGAAGGAATAAGTTTAGTTGCAAATTTTCTTAGTTAGTTATAAAATAGATAATTCATTTGCCTAAGAGCCTGCATGTCTCTTATCTTAGAGCCTATATGCCGCTTATCTTAGAGCCTATATGCCCCCTATTTGTTACCTTTGAAATGAATTATTAATCCTAGAGATTTGCCATTCCTTGTTTTTGTAGTTCCTTGAAGAAGTGCATGCAAGGGGTTAAAGGTAAAAAATATACAATTCTTGTTGAAACGATCTCTTGGTAGTCCATAACAACTGCACTGTGCATTGCATAATTCTAACAAAATCAAACTTTAATCACTGGTATACTAACATAATCGCAAGTTCTACCGTACACTTGAGAACTGCATTGGAACATATGTCCCCTTGCAATCTTTTATGATAATAGGCAGGCTTTTTGTGGTCTGGTTTCCATTCGGTTAACCCAACATAATAGTCCAACATAAGAATGATAAGAATAAAAAATATTTAGACAAAGTTGGCAAAGTTGACACACTATCTGCCCTTAATCTTCTTCTATTTGATATGAGGTATAAAGCAGCAACCACAATTCGTCCTTCACCTTCATGTCGGAACTTTCACACTGGACCTGTACTAAGAAAAAATGTAAACATAAATAGAAGAAACGAACTCCAGTAGCAAACAGATGTGTTGAGTTTTACGCATAGGCATGTCAAGTTTCAAAATTCACTTGAAATATTAGAAGCTGAACTATAAAGAAATTGAGATAGCCATCATGCACATGACAATAGAATGACTGTGCGAGATTCAAATCAACCTTATTGGATCTCAGGAAAATGCTTTTATAAATACAGAGAAAGATGATTGCTTTAACATTTTTTAGAAGCTTTCAAACTGCAACTTATATATTGCATTTTTTACAAAGCTTGCAAACTGCAACTTATATGTTGAACTGCTCCTAATAAGTGTCTTTCTATGCCTCCTTTCAATTATTCCTTGCAAGCCCTGCTCATGTGAATGTATTGAAGCAGTGAAACAGTCATGCAATGCACATTCATATAAAACTGAAGCAATTCTGGGGGCCTTCACCTTGCCATGCAATGACTATTGTAATTTGGCATGTTCAGATTTTGAAGATGGATGGAGCATGCGCATGACCATCTGAACAGGTTCTAATTGCTAACTGGTTTGCTGCAAGAAGCTTGACAAAGCCATGCCATGCACAGCCAATAATAATGGTGGGAGATTTCAGCCTGTCATATCTTTAAATCTGTGGTGCTTGCTTCTAATGTTGTAATCATTCTTTTAATGCATCTAAAAAACCAAACCTGTACGACCGCAATGACCAAGTACTCCAATGTAACTCCAATGAGTGGCCAACTGTAACGCCTCTTTCCAATCTGCAAAAAACAGTGCAGAATCTAAGAAGCTAACAACGCACCATAAACCTTAAAGAAACAGAGATCTATTCTCAAGCACCTGAAACATTGCGTGTTCCGACAAATCTTGACAAATCTCTATGCCGCTCCACCAATCACATAGGGGTGTGTCCACGTTAGGGATTTTGTCTACATGAACCATAATTTCTGCTTTTTTAATCAACTGTCTCTTCTACAGGGTCTAGTAATACCAACGGATCTACCTCATACCAATAAAGTTCTTATTTATCTCCATCCATACAGGTAATTTGCAAATTTCGTGCAACAAAACTTGGTTCTCAATCAACTACGAATGCTACTTTTAAGTACCAAAAAATATAAGAGAAAATAGAGCACCTTATCAAGTTTTTCTTTGCATTAGATCCGACTACCTCTTCTTCAAATGCTTGCCGTCAAAAAACTTCCTTGGTTTCTTTCCTTTCAATTTAATTCCAGGGTCAAGAAACGAAAGTCAGCAGCAGACTCAACGATTGATTTTAGCTGTTCCAGGACCGGCTCTTCAGTCAGGTAACTCCAGACCTCTTGTTTCTTGCATCTCCTTAGAAGCCTTGGGATTGATTAGTGTCTTCTGGAAAGTTTGTGAAAATCCAGTAGCAATAATTGTAACGTGAACTTCACCATCGTATCTTTCATCAACAACAGCACCAAATATAATATTTGCTGAGGGATCTGCCAGTCCAGTTACAACCTAGTAAAGTGGAAAAAAGCAAATGCCATAAGAAAAAGAAGCAGCTGTAACTCGTGAAACGATTTGTAAATCCTAGTTCTAATCATCATGAAGTATAATTTTAATGGGAAAAGCACCTGAGAAGCCCTGTTAACCTCCTGCAGAGTAAGATCTCTCCCACCAGTAATATTATAAACCACACCAGTTGCTCGTTCAATTGATCTTTCGATAAGAGGTGCAGATGTAGCCTGCTGGGCTGCTTCTTCTGCCCGGTTCTTCCCAGTAGCAGAGCCTACACCTAACATTGTTGTGCCTGAGTTTGTCATTATTGCCCTGACATCTGCAAAGTCTACATTTACCAAACCTGGAATCTGCAAATAGAAATTTCTTACTACGGTGTATTATAGAAATATGACCTAGGAAACTGATGTTAGCCAGCCATCTAAAACAATTGCCCAATCGATCGATAGCAATGCAAAATCTAGGATATAAGATAGTGGAAGGCTGGTTACATACAATAATGATATCGAGAAATTCCACTGGGACGCTGCGGCGAAAGCACATCATCTGCAAGAAGGAAGGCCTGTTGTAAAGGAGTCTGTTCTTGCACAACATCCAACAGCCTATCATTTGGAATAACAATGAGGGTATCAACACTTTTTCGCAATTGTTCAATTGCCTCAAGAGCATGCAAATGCAATTGCCGTGATGTCACTTTTTGTGTAAAAGCTCCAAAGTGAGAAATATAATTCACCTGCTGAGCTCTCCGCCGGCCTTCGAAGGTGAAGGGATAAGTAACAACTCCAATTGTCAGCTGGCCTATCTCCTTAGATAGGCGTGCCACAACTGGCGTTGCACCAGATCCTGTACCTCCTCCCATACCCGCTGTTATAAACACCAGATCTGAATCAGCCACAGCCTCCTTAATTAAATCTTGACTCTCCTCTGCAGCTTGTTCACCAAGATCGAGATTTCCACCTGTGCCTGAGGACAGCTAAAACTAACCTAGCAGTGCCGTTCCCTCACAATTCGGAGCCTTTATTTTTCATTCTTTTTGGGAAAAATGAGGCATGATCTATGCCATGATCTGTAACCCTTATATGCATGGGCTTTGCTTTTTCCATGCCAATCTAAAACCCATTATCAGGCAGGATCAGTCAGAGACCAATTCAAATCCTTAAAATACCAGTTACCTTATAGAACACACAGAGATATCTACAACATGCACCAGGATCCAGCAGCCCAAAATTCGAATTTGCCCACATTGTGACACAGGCATCTATGAATATCTAGAGGCACATGTGAATACGGAGCACCTGTTGAACAATGGGCCTTATGCTGAGTTAGAGTATTTTATTTTTAAACTGGGTGTCCATCACTAACTTCAGGCTTGTCGTACTATATCGATTAACCTGGAATCCTGACTTGGGCGTAGAATTGCTAGCTTTGAAAGTGAAGTTAGAATCCAAATTATCCGCTATAGAAGAAGACATTGAGAGGAAAAGTGAAAGACCAGAACTCGGGCCCTGGTTCATCATTTGAGAATACGATTTTTCGCGAACCCTAAAAAAAACTCAAAACTTTGTGACGTGGCATCATCATCGCCATTGCAATTTACTTGAAAGTTCCACCGATTGTTTTGTGACAAGGCCCAGCTGGATAAAGGCGTTGTTATTTATATGAACATGATCCAGTCTTGCAATTATTTTGGCATCGT
This sequence comes from Isoetes taiwanensis, assembly GCA_021234155.1. NCBI lineage: Eukaryota > Viridiplantae > Streptophyta > Lycopodiopsida > Isoetales > Isoetaceae > Isoetes > Isoetes taiwanensis. The sequence goes on along the minus strand of JAJEKV010000120.1, from coordinate 557,815 downwards.
GAACCCCACCTTATCGATCTCCCTCCTCTTTGCTTGGTCAGTCACAAGGTTGAAGCTAGAATTTTGCATGTGGCCCCTAGGAATGATTTAGTCCCAACATTTGGGCGACAATTTAGATCTACATGACAAGGCAATCTTTATAAGTGTATCTTAGTGCACAAAATATGTATTATTGATCTTCATACGCACTTGGTGAAAATAAAAAGTCAAGACGCCCATACATAATGACTCCTCCAAAAAGCCTATCATACTTCACCCTTGGCTTCAACAACATATTGCCCTTTACGTTTGATTAACATATATCAACCCTAGCCTTAACAACCTTTGTTCTATATTCATTGCCCTTTTGAAACTTTTAAATCATTGCATTTCCATAATTTGTCAATAAATAATGTACCCTAATTCCCTCATTCATCCGCTAATTGCTAAAAGATTAACAATGGGGCTAAACGTAAACAATGAGTTGTACACATGCCTTGCATATATTATTTAGCTTCTCACGCATTCTATTGCTCTAGATCCAACCAACCCCCCCCCCAAAGCAACACATGAAGCATCACCAACATACCTACATGGAATAATTACAAATAACCCTTAATATTATTATTTATTCAATTGCTTCCACGTTAATACCTTACAACATAATCTTATTCTCCTTCTACACAATTAGTGAAAATATCCTCATTACCCAAACGCCCATGGCAAAACTTCGCCATTCACCTCTTGTGCCTACCCCTTTGCAAAGAACGCATTGGTAATCCCGGAGAAGCTACGGGAACCCAACAAAATGTAAGGAAATCTCATAAAGTTTAAAGGAATCTAGAAGAACCTCCACTTACTTGGCAAGAAAGATTTAAGATAATTCGGTACAAAGACTTGGCCTTCGTCATCTTCATCATGGATGCCAACCTCAAGTTATACATTATGATTTAAAATCTAGTAATATTTTGCTAGATAATAACCATAATGCCCTCATTTCGATTATGGTCTAGCCAATCTCCTCCCCATGCTTGACAGATATGTCATGCAAGAAATTCCAAAGCCCTAGGATATATGGCACCCGAGTTTGCATGTCGAGTTTAAGAATCAACGAAAAATGTGATGTGTATGGATTTGGGGTGATTCTCTTGGAACTTGTCACAGGAAGGCGGCCCGATGGAGTACATGGAAGATGATGTGGTTATCCTCTCGTGATTATGTCGGTCATTGCTTGATGAAGGGAAAGCCCCGACCAGTATATTGACACAAAATCTACCAAGTTATCCGAAGATGAAGTTCTTCTGTTATAAAACTAGGACTTATTTGCACATCTCGGATCCCTTCAAATAGGCCATCTATGGCGAAGTTGTGCAGATTCTACAGACTTATCAAACCTCTGTCACCTCAAGGATAGCCTATCGGAGAGGTCATCGGATCCGTAAAAACGATCCGGAAGACTCGGCTCTTGGGGTTTGTAAAATTAAATATTGGATACCTATTGAGCTATGCGGGACTACGTTACGTGATGGAGAGAAGCGATCTCCTTGACCGAAATTGAGTCCTGTTTTTTAATGCATCGTCTGTTTAATTTTCTTCCATATACGGATGCATCTATATTTTTTGAAGTATTCTGGTGTTTGCTTGGTCTTCTTCATGCTAAAGCTTCTAGTGCTTCAAATAGACAAAGAGGAAGCCTCCACTAACCTGCAGATGCCTTCCTTTAAACATAATCAAAGTTGCAATATATCTTCTAATGGACTCAAAGTGGACCTGCTGGAATCTTTCAGATTGACCCACAAATAGTAATATTCTTTTTTGCTAAAAGACATGTGGTAGAGATTTTGTATTATCTAGCTTTGAAATCTCCCCATTCTGTCATTGCTTATCATTAGATTGTGAAAGAATAAATAGAACATGGAAAGAAGAATGGAAGCCAAAATGCGCTTGTTCCAAGTGTAAATCAATTAATATAACCCATTTCTGTGCTGAGAGTTGGTTGTTAGCCCACAGCAGAAGGCATTCTACCTAATAAAGCAGAAACTTCAGATCCTAACGAAAGATATTGTCAATGAATAGAAGTACGTCTTGCTTATTAACATCTCGAAAATATTCGGCCATGGTTAGAGCATTCATCTAAAGATGCAAGAAAATATGAGGACTCGATTAAGAATGGTTCACCACTATGCCGAACCAAAATTAACTGACACCAACCAAGTTAAACGTGCATATTGAGATTACTACATCATCAAGGCACTTAAACACGCATATTCGAAATGGGATTGTTATATTACCAAAGCACGAATTGGTCCTTTTGTACCATTGGGTACTCTATTCTTAATATTTGAATGCATTCACTAAGAAAATGAAAGCATGTATTCATACCAGCCCTGTACAATTTCCATTACTAATATAACTACAAAAAGCATTCTTCATAAATGGCTAATATGTTTTAGACAAAGATCATAATCACGTCAATCCTAATTGGTCTAAGTACTGAGCTTTGCAAGCCTCTTCTTGGTCCATGTACAATTCATAAACAAAACAACACAAAACAAAACCCCACGTTCAAACCATTAATAAGCCCCGACACATAAAATGACCCAACAAGAACCATGAAAACGAAACGACAACAAGAAACATGAAAACACATTCTCAGGCCACCGTAGGGCAACCCTCCGTGCGCAGCACCTTGTTCTTTTTTATTCCACATTTACTTGTCACACAAAGCAATGTCATGAGTATTGCATGGAGATTGTGAGGGATATGTGCACATATTTGATAGAGATAAGCTACATGATCAATTGTCAGGGGGGCCGAGTGGTCTAAGGTGCCAGACTCAAGTTCTGGTATTCGAAAGGGGCGTGGGTTCAAATCGCACTTCTGACATTAGTGTTTTTTCTTACAATTCAAAACAATGTTGTAAGATACGAAATGCCAAAGAGCATTCTCCAACTCCATCCGAGGCATGCATTGTTGTACATAACTTTTGTAGTCTACTATAGAATCCATATTGGATGTCAATGTCTCGTAGTCTCGTACAAAATCCATATCCGATGTCAACGTCTGACATAGCAATATTCTTCCAATTTGAGAGGAACCACAAGACAACCATTTTGAAAGATGTATCTTTTTCTTTTTTATTCCACATTTACTTGTCACACAAAGCAATGTCATGAGTATTGCATGGAGATTGTGAGGAATATGTGCACATATTTGATAGAGATAAGCTACATGATCAATTGTCAGGGTGGCCGAGTGGTCTAAGGCGCCAGACTCAAGTTCTGGTCTTCGAAAGGGGGCGTGGGTTCAAATCCCACTTCTGACATTAGTGTTTTTCTTACAATTCAAAACAATGTTGTAAGATACGAAATGCCAAAGAACATTCTCCAACTCCATCCGAGGCATGCATTGTTGTACATAACTTTTGTAGTCTACTATAGAATCTATATTGGATGTCAATGTCTCGTAATCTCGTATAAAATCCATATCAGATGTCAATATCTGACATAGCAATATTCTTCCAATTTGACAGGAACCACAAGACAACCATTTTGAAAGATGTATCTTTTTCTTTTTTATTCCACATTTACTTGTCACACAAAGCAATGTCATGAGTATTGCATGGAGATTGTGAGGGATATGTGCACATATTTGATAGAGATAAGCTACATGATCAATTGTCAGGGTGGCCGAGTGGTCTAAGGTGCCAGACTCAAGTTCTGGTCTTCGAAAGGGGGCGTGGGTTCAAATCCCACTTCTGACATTAGTGTTTTTTCTTACAATTCAAAACAATGTTGTAAGATACGAAATGCCAAAGAGCATTCTCCAACTCCATCCGAGGCATGCATTGTTGTACATAACTTTTGTAGTCTACTATAGAATCCATATTGGATGTCAATGTCTCGTAGTCTCGTATAAAATCCATATCCGATGTCAACGTCTGACATAGCAATATTCTTCCAATTTGAGAGGAACCACAAGACAACCATTTTGAAAGATGTATCTTTTTCTTTTTTATTCCACATTTACTTGTCACACAAAGCAATGTCATGAGTATTGCATGGAGATTGTGAGGAATATGTGCACATATTTGATAGAGATAAGCTACATGATCAATTGTCAGGGTGGCCGAGTGGTCTAAGGCGCCAGACTCAAGTTCTGGTCTTCGAAAAAGGGGGTGGGTTCAAATCCCACTTCCACATAGCAATATTCTTCCACTTTGAGACATTAGTGATTTTTCTTACAATTCAAAACAAGGCTGTAAGATACGAAATGCCAAAAAGCATTCTCCAACTCCATCCGTGGCATGCATTGTTGTACATAACTTTTGTAGTCTACTATAGAATCCATATTGGATGTCAATGTCTCAATGTCTCTCTGTAAAAAATATCGATGTCAATAGCAATAATCTTCCAATTTGAGAGGAACCACAAGACAACCATTTTGAAAGATGTATCTTTTTTTTTTTTTTATTCCACATTTACTTGTCACACAAAGCAATGTCATGAGTATTGCATGGAGATTGTGAGGAATATATGCACATATTTGATAGAGATAAGCTACATGATCAATTGTCAGGGTGGCCGAGTGGTCTAAGGCGCCACTCAAGTTCTCCGCTCCCCGGTCTTCGAAAGGGGCATGGGTTAAAATCCCACTTCTGACATTAGTGTTTTTTCTTACAATTCAAAACAATGTTGTAAGATACGAAATGCCAAAGAACATTCTCCAACTCCATCCGAGGCATGCATTGTTGTACATAACTTTTGTAGTCTACTATAGAATCTATATTGGATGTCAATGTCTCGTAATCTCGTATAAAATCCATATCAGATGTCAATATCTGACATAGCAATATTCTTCCAATTTGACAGAAACCACAAGACAACCATTTTTAAAGATGTATCTTTTTCTTTTTTATTCCACATTTACTTGTCACACAAAGCAATGTCATGAGTATTGCATGGAGATTGTGATGGATATGTGCACATATTTGATAAGCTACATGATCAATTGTCAGGGTGGCCGAGTGGTCTAAGGCGCCAGACTCAAGTTCTGGTCTTAGAAAGGGTGCGTGGGTTCAAATCCCAATTCGGACATTAGTGATTTTTCTTACAATTTAAAACAATGCTGTAAGATAGCCAAAAAGCATTCTCCAACTCCATCTGAGGCATGCATTGTTGTACATAACTTTTGTAGTCTACTATAGAATCCATATTGGATGTCAATGTGTCGTAGTCTCGTATAAAATCCATATCGGATGTCAACGTCTGACATCCATTTTGAAAGATGTATCTTTTTTTTTTATTCCACATTTACTTGTCACACAAAGCAATGTCATGAGTATTGCATGGAGATTGTGACGGATATGTGCACATATTTGATAGAGATAAGCTACATGATCAATTGTCAGGGTGGCCGAGTGGTCTAAGGTGCCAGACTCAAGTTTTGGTCTTCGAAAGGGGGCGTGGGTTCAAATCCCACTTCTGACATTAGTGTTTTTTCTTACAATTCAAAACAATGTTGTAAGATACGAAATGCCAAAGAACATTCTCCAACTCCATCCGAGGCATGCATTGTTGTACATAACTTTTGTAGTCTACTATAGAATCTATATTGGATGTCAATGTCTCGTAATCTCGTATAAAATCCATATCAGATGTCAATATCTGACATAGCAATATTCTTCCAATTTGACAGGAACCACAAGACAACCATTTTGAAAGATGTATCTTTTTCTTTTTTATTCCACATTTACTTGTCACACAAAGCAATGTCATGAGTATTGCATGGAGATTGTGATGGATATGTGCACATATTTGATAGAGATAAGCTACATGATCAATTGTCAGGGTGGCCGAGTGGTCTAAGGCGCCAGACTCAAGTTCTGGTCTTCGAAAGGGGGCGTGGGTTCAAATCCCACTTCTGACATTAGTGATTTTTCTTACAATTCAAAACAATGTTGTAAGATACGAAATGCCAAAGAACATTCTCCAACTCCATCCGAGGCATGCATTGTTGTACATAACTTTTGTAGTCTACTATAGAATCCATATTGGATGTCAATGTCTCGTAGTCTCGTATAAAATCCATATCGGATGTCAATATCTGACATAGCAATATTCTTCCAATTTGAGAGGAACCACAAGACAACCATTTTGAAAGATGTATCTTTTTCTTTTTTATTCCACATTTACTTGTCACACAAAGCAATGTCATGAGTATTGCATGGAGATTGTGATGGATATGTGCACATATTTGATAGAGATAAGCTACATGATCAATTGTCAGGGTGGCCGAGTGGTCTAAGGCGCCAGACTCAAGTTCTGGTCTTCGAAAGGGGGCGTGGGTTCAAATCCCACTTTTAACATTAGTGTTTTTTCTTACAATTCAAAACAATGTTGTAAGATACGAAATGCCAAAGAACATTCTCCAACTCCATCCGAGGCATGCATTGTTGTACATAACTTTTGTAGTCTACTATAGAATCTATATTGGATGTCAATGTCTCGTAATCTCGTATAAAATCCATATCAGATGTCAATATCTGACATAGCAATATTCTTCCAATTTGACAGGAACCACAAGACAACCATTTTGAAAGATGTATCTTTTTCTTTTTTATTCCACATTTACTTGTCACACAAAGCAATGTCATGAGTATTGCATGGAGATTGTGATGGATATGTGCACATATTTGATAGAGATAAGCTACATGATCAATTGTCGTGGTGGCCGAAAGTGGTCTAAGGCGCCAGACTCTCAAGTTCTGTCTTCGAAAGGGGCGTGGGTTCAAATCCCACTTCTGGCATTAGTGTTTTTTCTTACAATTCAAAACAATGGTGTAAGATACGAAATGCCAAAGAACATTCTCCAACTCCATCCGAGGCATGCATTGTTCCATCCGAGGCATGCATTGTTGTACATAACTTTTGTAGTCTACTATAGAATCTATATTGGATGTCAATGTCTCGTAATCTCGTATAAAATCCATATCAGATGTCAATATCTGACATAGCAATATTCTTCCAATTTGACAGGAACCACAAGACAACCATTTTGAAAGATGTATCTTTTTCTTTTTTATTCCACATTTACTTGTCACACAAAGCAATGTCATGAGTATTGCATGGAGATTGTGATGGATATGTGCACATATTTGATAGAGATAAGCTACATGATCAATTGTCAGGGTGGCCGAGTGGTCTAAGGCGCCAGACTCAAGTTCTGGTCTTCGAAAGGGGGCGTGGGTTCAAATCCCACTTCTGACATTAGTGATTTTTCTTACAATTCAAAACAAGGCTGTAAGATACGAAATGCCAAAAAGCATTCTCCAACTCCATCCGAGGCATGCATTGTTGTACATAACTTTTGTAGTCTACTATAGAATCCATATTGGATGTCAATGTCTCGTAGTCTCGTATAAAATCCATATCGGATGTCAACGTCTGACATAGCAATATTCTTCCAATTTGAGAGGAACCACAAGACAACCATTTTGAAAGATGTATCTTTTTCTTTTTTATTCCACATTTACTTGTCACACAAAGCAATGTCATGAGTATTGCATGGAGATTGTGAGGGATATGTGCACATATTTGATAGAGATAAGCTACATGATCAATTGTCAGGGTGGCCGAGTGGTCTAAGGTGCCAGACTCAAGTTCTGGTCTTCGAAAGGGGGCGTGGGTTCAAATCCCACTTCTGACATTAGTGTTTTTTCTTACAATTCAAAACAATGTTGTAAGATACGAAATGCCAAAGAACATTCTCCAACTCCATCCGAGGCATGCATTGTTGTACATAACTTTTGTAGTCTACTATAGAATCTATATTGGATGTCAATGTATCTGACATAGCAATATTCTTCCAATTTGACAGGAACCACAAGACAACCATTTTGAAAGATGTATCTTTTTCTTTTTTATTCCACATTTACTTGTCACACAAAGCAATGTCATGAGTATTGCATGGAGATTGTGAGGGATATGTGCACATATTTGATAGAGATAAGCTACATGATCAATTGTCAGGGTGGCCGAGTGGTCTAAGGTGCCAGACTCAAGTTCTGGTTTTCGAAAGGGGCGTGGGTTCAAATCCCACTTCTGACATTAGTGTTTTTTCTTACAATTCAAAACAATGTTGTAAGATACGAAATGCCAAAGAGCATTCTCCAACTCCATCCGAGGCATGCATTGTTGTAGATAACTTTTGTAGTCTACTATAGAATCTATATTGGATGTCAATGTCTCGTAATCTCGCATAAAATCCATATTAGATGTCAATATCTGACATAGCTATATTCTTCCAATTTGACAGGAACCACAAGACAACCATTTTGAAAGATGTATCTTTTTCTTTTTTATTCCACATTTACTTGTCACACAAAGCAATGTCATGAGTATTGCATGGAGATTGTGAGGGATATGTGCACATATTTGATAGAGATAAGCTACATCATCAATTGTCAGGGTGGCCGAGTGGTCTAAGGTGCCAGACTCATGTTCTGGTTTTCGAAAGGGGGCGTGGGTTCAAATCCCACTTCTGACATTAGTGTTTTTTCTTACAATTCAAAACAATGAACAAAGTTTAAAATGAAACGCACTAATTTGCTCCAAACGCACTTTAAAAGGAATCTTTGAAAGATTCCCTAAAATCTCCCCAAAAAATGCCCTTTTCTTGGTATATTTGTGACAAGTGTGACAATTTGAATATTTTAGGCACCATTTTTGGAGGGGAATTTGAACTCAGCTTCCATTCCAAATTTTGTTGGTACCATTTTTGGCCCTCTAGTTTGGTTTGAGAAATAGTAATATTTTTAAGGACAAAACAAAATAGACATTGAAAAAAAACTTTCTGATAGCGGCAGAAATTTTTAAAAAGCATATTTAGTTCAAAGTTATGAATTCACTACAAAATTATGAACAAAATTGCCAAAAATGCAACACATTTTGATATTGCCTCAATGGAAATGATATTTTTCACCATAAAGTGTACTCACCACGCGAGTTGAAGTCGGTCTTGCGTTTTGCCTTATACTTGCTCTTGTTGTTCACCTCGACACAAACACATATACCCGCGATGGCGGCGTATGTATCAATCTGGACTTTTTTAGACTTTGTAATTTATTTGTCTCTGTGGTCATAGTTTCTTCCAAATAAATTTCAAGATTGTATAAATTTATACCTCAATAGATAGTAATGTGTGGACATAGTATGCTAGAGAGTTCGCCTGCGGTATAGGGTATACATGAAGGACTTCGGCCGGTATAGATTTATACAACAAGAGGACTTCGGCGGTATAAATTATCACGACAAGAGAGATTCAGCGGTATAAGTTATACATAAAGGTTCAATGATCAAATTTATACCGCAAAAAGTTTCCTACGATACAAATTTATACCAAAGATATATTATATGTATATTATATATATTATATTATATATATAACATATATCTTATATTATAAAGTTATAGCGTAAGTATGTCATAGAAGCAAACCCTAATTTGTATGGCTTAGATCATTTGATTGCATCCATAGGCCGTGATTTATTACAACACTTCCACCACATGATTAGCCCATTCTTTGATCTTAAGAAGAAAGGGTAAAGGAAAAGGGAGGAGGAAAGGGGAAAAGTGAAGGGCAAAAAGGCATGAACAAAGGGGAAAGAGGGAAAGGAGAAAGGAAGCGTTGGAAAAGGAAGAGAAGAAAAAAAAAAAAAAAAAAAGGAGAAAGGGAAGGGAGAAAAGACACCGAGAAAGGGAAAAGAGGAAAGAAAAGGAAGGGAAAAGTGAAAAAAAAAAAAGAAAGGGTAGGGGTGGAAAAGGGTATGGGAAAAGGGAAAAGGAAAAAGGAAAAAGGCGGGGGTGTGTGGGAAGAAAGAGGACATTAGGAAAGGGAAGGGTAAGGGGGAAGGAAAAGGGAAGGAAAAGGACAAAGAGGGAGAAGGAAAAGAAAAGGGAAGGAAGAAGGGAAGGGAAGCGAAAAAAGAAAGGGAGGGAAAGGGGAAGAGGAAAGAAGAAGAAGGAAAAAAAGAAGGAAGAGGAAAGAATGCGGAAAGGGGAAAAAGGAAAGCATGGGAAAGAGAAAGTAACTTATATAGGGAAGAAAGGGTAAGGGAAGAGGAAAGGGAGAAAAAGAGAAGAGGAAAAAGGTGAGGAAAGGAAAAGCAGGCAGAAAAAGGGAGAGGAAAATGATGGGGAAATCGCTGGGAAAGTAAAAAGGAAATGGGAATGGGATAAAGGAAAGAGAAAGGGAAAAGAAAAGAGAGGAAAGGGGAAAGGGGCATGTGGAAAGGAAGAAAAGAAAAGGAGGCAGAAGGAAAAAGAGGAGCCTTGAGGAAAGGGGAAGGGGAAAAGGAGCCAGGAAAAGAGAAAAAGGAAAGGTGAGGAAAGGGAAAGAGGAATCGAAAAGGAAATGAGGAGGATAAAAGGAAAGAGAAAAGGGGCCAGGGGAAAGAGGAAAAGGAGGAAAAGGGAAGGAAAATGGGTGTTACCAGAAAAGGGAAGTAGGAAAGGGTGGGAAAAAGAAAAGGCATGGGAAAAGGAAAAAAAGGGGGGAAGGAAAAAAGAGAAGGAAAGGGAGAATGTGAAGAGGGCAAAAAGGCCGCGAGAAAAAGGAAAAAAAAAAAAGAGAATAAAAAGGGAAGGAAAAAGGCATAGGAAAAAGGAAAAGGGAAAAGGAAAAAGGAAGGAATAAATGGCTTGGGAAAGGGTAGAAAAGCAGAAAGGAAAAATAGAGGAAAAAGGCACCATCAAAGGGGAAGAGGAAGGGTGGGAAAAAAGAGGAAAAGGGGAAGGGAAAAAGGGGCCCAGGAAATGGAAAAGGAAATGAAAAAAATAAAGGGAGGAAAGTGGAAAAAAGAACTGGGGAAAAAAAAGCAGAAAGGGAAGAGGATAGGGAAAGAAAAGGGAGGGAAGGGCGAGAAAAGGGAAGAGGAAAGAGGGTGAACAAAGGGTAAAAGAGCGAAAAAGGCATACAAATGGAAGGAGAAAAAAAGGCATGGGGAAAAGGGGCTGAGGGAAAGAAAGAGCAAGAAAATTAGAAAAGAGAAGGAAAAGAATGTCATGGGAAAAGGAAAGGAAAGGAAAAATAATAGAGAGGGGAAAAGGGGAAGGAAGGGTGGGAAAGGAGGAAATGGAAGGAAAAAGGAGCAGAAAAAGGTGGGAAAGAGGAATTAAGCGAAATCACGAAAGAAGGGAAAAGAGCACAGAGAAAAGGAAGCGAAAGAAAGAGGAAAAAAGAAGCCAAGAAGAGCATGGAAAAGGGAAAAAGAAAGAAAAAAAGGAGAATTGGGGAAAAGGAAAAAAAGGAAAAGAATCGGTTTGGGAAGAAGGGAAAGGGAAGAGACAACGTAAGGAAACGAGGATGTGAAAAAAGAAGAAAAAGAAAGAAAGAAGCATGCAAGGAAAATAGAAAAAAAAAAAAGAAAAAAAGGGAAGTGTGAAAGCGAGAAAGGAAAAAGAAAAGTAAGCGGCGTATAAGAATGGTATCGAATATGTTAACAATGCGGAGTACTTTGGTTATTCTCTCATTGCTATTGTGTATCATTCTGAGGTCTCGGTCAACTTATACTTGACAGCAGCTTTCATTCTAGTACATACATATATATGTCAGAAAAGAATTCTTGGTATAAATCTATACCCCGGACTTTTCCTGTGATATAAATTTATACGTTTTTTATATACAAATATGTGAGCGTGTATATGAAACTGGAGCGGTGCCCGGTGCTGAATAAGCCAGCCAGTTTCACAACAGCAATAAAGTAACCAGGCTCCGTGTGCTGTTTCTTTAGCCTCACCTCTCACTACTTTCTTGCCCTGGGTGGGATCCTGTGCTTTCCTTTTTCTTTTCTTTTCATGCTCTTCTTGGCTTCTTTTCCCCTTTCTTCATCACTACGTGCCTTTTCCTTCTCTTTCCCCGTTCGCTAATTATCTTTTCCCCACCCAGCACACTGGTCCTTTTTCCTTCTCTTTCCTCAGCACCACACCTCCTTCACCTTTTCCCCTCTCTCTATTTTCCTTTTCCCTTTCCCTTTTCCCATGACATTCTTTCCTTCTCTTTTCTAATTTTCTTGCTCTTTCTTTCCATCGTCCATACCTTCCTTCCATTTGCATGCTCACCCTTCCTTTTTACCCTTTGTTCACCCTTTCCTCTTCCCCTTTTCTCGTGCCCTTTCTCCCCTCCTTTTCCCCATCCATCCCCTTTTCCTCCCTTGCTTTTTTCAGTGTTCTTTTCCTTTCCCCCCTCCTTTTTATTTTTTCATTCCCTTTTCCATTTCGGTTCCCCTTTTTCCTTCCCTTTTCCTCTTTTCCCACCTTTCCCTCTTGCTTGCAGTGGTGCCTTTTCCTTCATTTTTCCTTTAGGTTTTCACACTCCTTTCCCAAGCCATTTATTCCTTCCTTTTCGCTTTCCCTTTTCCCTTTCCTTCCTTTTGCATTCTCTTTTTTTTCCCTTTTCCTCGTGCCTTTTGCCTTCACATTCTCCCTTTCCTTCTCTTTTTCCTTTCCCCTTTTTCCTTTTCCATGCCTTTCTTTTCCCCACCTTTTCTACTTCCCTTTTTGCGGTACCCATTTCCTTCCCTTTTCTATCCTTTTCCTCTTCCGCGTCCTTTTTCTCTTTCCTTTTATCTATCATTTCCTTTTCGATTCCGCTTTCCCTTTCCTCACCCTTTCCCTTTTCTCTTTTTCCGTGCCCTTTCCCTTTCCTTTTCAGCGTGCCCTTTTTCCCGTTCCTCCTTTTTCTTTTCTCTTTCCCTTTTCCACGTGCCCTTTTCCCCCTTTCCTCTCTTTTCTTTTCCCTTTCTCTTTCCTTTATCCATTCCCATTTCCTTTTTTACTTTCCCATTTCCCCATCATTTCCTCTTCCCCTTTTTTAGTGCTCGTTTTTCCTTTCCTCACCTTTTTCCTCTTCCTTTTTCCTTTCCCTCTTCCCTTGCCCTTTTTCTTCCTCCTTATGTTACTTTCCCTTTCTCTTTTCCCATGCTTTCCTTTTTCCCTTTCAGGTACCTTTCCCTCTTCCTTCTTCTTTTTCCTCTTTCCTTTTCCCCCCTCCCTTTTCTTTTTTGCTCCCTACCTTCTTCCTTCTCTTTTCTCTGCCTTCTCCTCTTATGCTGCACTTCCTTTTCCCCTTTCCCCTTACCCTTCCCAATGTCTCTCTTTCTTCCCCACCACCCCCCTCGCCTTTTCCTTTCCCTTTTCCATGCCCTTTTCACCCCTACCCCTTTTCTTTTTCTACTTTTCCTTCACCTCCCTCTTTCCCTTTTCTCAAATTATCACTTTCCCTTCCCTTTCTCCCTTTTCTTTTTTTCTTTCTCTTTTCCCTTTCCCTACCCTTTTCTCCTTTCCCTCTTTCCCTTTTGTCCATGCCTTTTGCCTTCACTTTCCTCTTTCCTCCTTTTCCTTCCCTTTCCTCTTAAGTCAAAGCATGTGTCGGTGGTGGGAAGTTGTACAGAAATCACGGCTATGGATGCAATCAAATGATCTAAGCCATACAAATTAGGAGTTTGCTTCACTTGACATACTTACGCTGCAACATTGCCATATAAGATATATATATATATATATATATATATATACATATATATATATATTAAGATGTATAAGATGTATATATATAAATATATATATACATAAAATATGTCGTCGAGGAGTATAAGTTATATACGTGCAAAATCTTATGGTCTTTCTTGCTCCCAAAGGTTTTGCAACAATCTTATTGAAATAACACTCGAGGATAATTTATCGATTTTCTTAGTTTTTAGTTCAAAAGTTCTAAGAAATAGTTCTAGATTCTCGACATTGTATGCAATGTAGACATAAATTAGTCGAATCGTTGTTATTTTTTGCTTTTCTCTACACACACCCACTAGCTTCCTTTAGAAGCTGACTCCATGCCTACTAAAGGCCGAGGACACACCAAATGTTATGGAGACACATGTGTTCAAGAAAGGAAACTACATAGTTTGTCCATGGGGGGTGGGAGTAGCAACCCTCAAAGTTTACCTATTTCTTTGCAAGCGGACAAAAAAAAGCAAGATAGACAAATACTTCCTGCAGCGGAGAAATGTGCGATGGCATGCTATTACGGATGATGGAATTGTCTTGAAGACTCTCAGCATTGACAAGGAGCTTGACTATCTTCTCAACAACTTTTACTATATTGTGGATTGGTATTGTGCAAGCCAAAGACATGATGAATACATCTCAGGAACATAGAAAAGCCCATGTAATCCGCAGGCTTCCTACGCCAACCTGTTTCTCGGTATAAATTTATCGGCATCGTGGGTTGGAACTTCAACTAACTGCTTGATTCGTGGATGTATTACCATTTTAGCAACACCATATGATGCAAAAACAATAATTTTCATTCAAACAGTTTGTTACCATTGTCTCCCCAATGTCTTTAAGGTCAATTAGGATGTTTAAATGGTTGTGAAATAACAAATTTTTTGTCTTCTATAGCAGTAATATAAGCGTTCTAAGGGATACAAGATATAAAAGCGTCTAATTTTTCATATAAGGTTTGCCCCATAATAATAAATCTTTGGCTTTAAATAGTGGTCCTTTCCCTCTGGAAATGACATGACACCTTTATTTGTTGTTCTTCTCTCCTTAATGTTAAAGTCACTTCCTAAAATGTCTCACATTTCATGGCTGATTTATAAATCTTTAGACACAAGATGGCTAAAAAGAGTCCTTTTAGGGAATTATTTTAAATTTTTAAATTTTAGAAGGAATCTTTCAAGCGCACTTCCTTAAATAAGTGCGTTTCGAACATACTTGTTAATGTTGTAAGATCGTATAAAGAACGTTCTCCAACTCCTCCCAGGCACATACATTGTTGTACACTGTAAAATTTTAGCAGTCTACTATAGAATCCATATTGGATGTCAATGTATAGTAGTCTCATTATAAAATCCGCATATCGGATGTCAACATCTGATATAGCAATGACTAACTTCATGGAGATTGGAGCACATAATTCGTTTCTATATCAACCTCCTCATACAAAAAAAAAAAAAAAAATCGGTTTAGCGTCACCGTGCGAAATGGCATAAACAGTCTGTGACTTTTGCATTAAATAATTTTGAAGCCGCGGTTGGAAATCCACAGCTTCTTATGCTTTCGCCCTAGCAGAGGTTTGGAAATCCGGCTCTAGCGACCATAGCTAGCAATTAGTTCAAGACCGCAGTAAGAGGTGGTTCAAGAATGTAGAATGGTGCCATGGCGACCTCCCGTGGATAGTAAACAAGAATGTATGGGGGCGGTTGTTGGGACCGCTTTTCGGCGTGGACAATGGGGTCCGCGACCAAACCGGCCGGGGATCGGGATCGGTCACCGACCCCCGGAAGCGGATTCCCCAAATATTGAAATAGGGGAGACTTTTTTTGCTCCCCTTTTGCCTTCGGTTTTTTCCCCCTTCTCTGCGCCATTCGTCCAGGGCGCCCGGAAGCGCCAGGCTTCTCAGAAACTCCATCGAGCCAAGCGGAAGGATGAAGCACCTTGCTTTCGAAAGAGGCGTTTTTTGAAGGCCGGTTTGGTCTTTTTTGCTTGCATAGAGGTTTTATGGCGGTTCGTCTTGTTCTTGCTGATTCTTGATGATAGATGTATCGGTTTGTTCCTATTACGGACTTGGGCGAAAAAGGCGGTCTTTGAAGGTTTCTTTTAAACTTAGCTTTAGTTTCTGAGATTTTTGCTTTCTTTAACATTCGTTTTTTCGACTTTGGGGTTTAGGAAGGATCAAGAGGATGATTCCGGCGAAAGTATTGGTTGAAAAAATGTTACGTAGGCGTCCCGGAAGTTACATTTTGCTCTATTTGTATGATATTTGCTTGCATGCAAGAGGTTTTAATTGTTTCTTTCTTGCGGATGTACGCATGCTCGAGGTTTGTTGCAAATCTTGGGGTTTACATCGAACGGTTCGGTTTTGGAGGTAATATTTTATGCAAAATATTAACCTTGGACTGAAAAATTATTACAAACTCGTTCTAGTCTTTGAAAACCAGTGTTGAAAACTCGTTTCTCTTTGCTAAAAACTTCGATGTTGAAAACTATGCTGAAAATTTTGTATTGAAACTTTGTTGAAAACTTTGTCTTGAAAATTGTGTTCAAAAGTCGATCTTTGAAAAAAACGGTGTTCAAAGTTATTCTTGAAAATATTGTGTTTAAAAAAGCGTGTTGAAAGAAAAAGCTGGCTCGAAATTAGGGACCCCAACTTCCATTCGAGGTTATTGGGAGGGACACGTGTCACCATAAGAATGAGCCATAGCAAAGAAAGCTGACCCTATTTCAATATTGAATAGCAACTTGCCTTAAAAGTGGGAAGGAATAAACAAAACCGAAAAAAAAAATCAGGGGGCCATAACAGGTCAAGGCCTGGAAGTTTTTTTTTTGTGTGTTAAAACTGGCTCCTTGTTAGCGGGGTTGCCTAACCCTAGGTGCAGCTTTTCCTGCAATTCTAGAGTGTCCACATGTCATGCCACATAAGCCAAAATAATTATTAGCCGTCGGTTTCATATTTAGCAATCCAACGAGTCATGATTATTCCAAAATTCCAGGTAATTCTTTATCTCCTTGATTGGCGGTGGCCTTCTACACCGGCTTATATTCACTTCTTATCGCGGCTCCAACAAAGATCCTCGATTTCTTACTCGGCTTTGGAAGAAGATGAGCTTCCATTCCGGCCATGGGAACAGTTGAATCAGGTTCTGTGTTCCATGCCACATTTTGTGCATCAAGACTTCAATTTAAGTTCTTGCTTTATTGGATTGAAATATATCATTGGCAAAGCATCTCTTGAGCCAAAGCATCTCTATCTGGCGTTCTACCGTCCTCGCCACCATTTCTTGAACATTTTTCTTACGGTTTCCCATACAATAATGATCACATCAACCTTGATCTAGTCTCGGAGAGGTTTTTCGACTTGATCCCTTTAACAACATGATGGAGATCTTCTTGCCGTTTGTTCTTCTGGCTAGCGGTTGCATTCAGATCTCATTCCCTAGATGTGAAACTTCCTCTTCTTCATCGGGGGATCTCGGCGGATGGGCGCACTTTCAAAACTCTGTGTCCCAATGGTTAACTCAGTTTGGCATACCCTGTTGGAGGCCCTCTCTAAAATGCTCTCACATTGATTCATTTTCTATTACATGTTCGTCATCCTGGCAACAACCATTGGAAACATAGTAAAATTTGGAAAGAACATGACATTCTAGGTTGACTATATTTGGAGATATACATTGGCTTTTACAAAGTGCCAAGTTGAACCAATAGTCTTGGAGATCTTAAAGGGTTATCGGGCATTTACCGAGGTGGATCGCGATGTTTTTAAAGTCTTGTCCATGGCGTTGTCTCCTTTCTTTGCCCTGCTTATTACTTCTTAATTTGCGGGCTTGTGGTGTACTTCAAATACTTGATCCATGTGATGCCTTTCTTTCTTCATTATGTAAACTCATGCTTATCCAGGGCAAATGATTTGGATAGCTATTATTCTTTGATACATTTATATGGGTTGGCATTGCAGTACTAGTTTACCAGATCAAGGCGTGTGGGAAACTTGATTTTTAAGCAAAAGATTAAAGAACTTCCCAACCACTCTCGAGAAAATTTTGATCCTGTAGAATAAAAGTCTTCTTGCATCGGTAGAAAATCATGTCGAGTCAAGTGGCCGGAGCCATGATTTATTGTTCGTGTTCTCTTCCCCAACCACTTTTGAGAAACTTTTGATCTTGTAGAATGAAGTCTTCTTACATCGATGGAAATTCTATCGGTCATGTGATTGGAGCTATGATTCATTGTTCGGGTTCTTAAGTATTACAATTTAGGAGAATTTGAATCCAAACACTTTCTATCAATCAAAAGGCGGCATTGCATTGTCTAAGTTCGGCGTTAGCCCAAATGCCCTGGCATTTGCAAGTTTACCATGGGATCGAAATGCCAAATGTACGAATCTCAATCACGCGAGTTACATGCTTTGACAAAATTGTTTGTTTGGATTCATTTTGCGATGTAGCATATCACGATTATGGCGGACATTCATGCTAGTGTTAGCATGCAACACTTGGTAGGCAAATATGAATATCAAGATTTCCTTGTATTGCGGTCATGTCGAAATTCATCTTTGGTGGAAATTGCGGAATCTTTGGGGTTGAGATCCAAGGTGGCTTTTTGTTCTGTAACTAAGGCGTTGGGGCCTTGAGTTGTTTTACGAGACCCTACTATTGTGGCACAAATTCGGGCCATACAATTTGAAAATCAAAGGCGTGAGTGTCACATGAGATGCGAGGCTGCAAATCGAAAACTAGCGAGGCCCATTGTGTATAATAAGAGATAGGATGAGAACACAAAGAAAAGGATACCAGAGCCAGAGATGGCTATTTCATCAGAAGAACTCATGTGCTATGAGTCCATTAAGGTTTATCGACAAATTAGCGAAGTATATACCTCTTAGTTATTTAATTAAGGGTTTGAACGTTGACTTGAACTCCTTATTTTTTTAGCACGCTTGTCATCTAACGCATGACCAAATTTCTATGGAGGTTTAGCTTTTATCCTTCAGTAAAATGTTTCATTTCCTTACTGTCAATCTCAAGCATACACCAGCTAACATTCTTCAACCTGGTGGTCATCATGATGGTGCTTCCCATCAAGTTTTTGTTCCATAGTCTGAAACATACTGGTATGGGATGAGCAAAGCATGCCTACACCTACACGTCAAGGGGTGTGTTGGACGCAGCAGGTTGTTGATAACAACCAGACTTATGAAGGTGCAGGACAACCTTCATATTTGGTTGATGATTCTAATGAGGTGCAACAATATAGGACAATGGTGAGCATACTACTAATAACTTGTGGCGAAGGTATGGTGAATGCTTATCCACCGGCATGAGTTCTCCAAATGCCAAGCCGACAACTAGTGTGGCAAGTGATTCTTAAATGGGCCCTCGAAACCTGGACCTGAAGGATACCACGTCATTCGTTGTGAAAGTGAGAAGAGCCAGTAGAAGGGAAAGCTTTTAATGCCCTCGTAAAATTAGAAGATGGTTGTCTTAGAACTGTGAATGATCTTAGAGAGCATCAAGTAAATCTTCTAGACCAATCATGTCTAACCTGCCACATTAGCTTGCATATAACTTGGGCTCCATCCTTGGTTTGGCATGGGCTTCGTCCTTGGTTTGTTGTACAATTAAAGCGATCTCCTATTCCTTCTACAACTTAATTTCTTTATGATGGCAAATTCAACAAGAATCTAGGGAATGGCCTACCATGCGAGGCATCATGTTAAAACCGATTTTGCAGTATTTAGTATTTAGTTGACAAGTGCATTCTGGCTTGATTAGTTTAGTGCTAAGATTATTGTTCTCCATGCTTAACAACATTATATCTTGTTTAACAAGACCTACCATTCCATGCATACTTTTTAGTTATTTTGGGGTGTTTTCAAAGTGCACATGCTATTACATAGTGCAACCTTTGCAATCCTCACTTTATAATTACAGAGGTAAGATTGAACATGCCAATTGCTTAATGACATGCCAATTGCAAAATGTTGACAAAAATGATGGCTTCAATTATAGCTAAGTAAGATTTGCACCTAAATTGATCACATCAAATTATCGTAAACTAAATCTAAATTGTTATTTAATACTCATAAATTTTGTCAAATTGAACAAATAAATGGATATGGTTTACACTTGAACAGTTTGGACCTTAAGGCGACATTCCCTTGCCATCATAAATTCACTTCTTGCTTTGAACTTGACTTTAGGGTCTTCTCATGTACGTCATGTAGAGTGCTTGCTTGCATATATGTTATTTTTAGCTAAGCGCCAACCACCACATCAAATAGTTGAGTACGTTAACTCATTTTAATTTGACAATGGGGCAATCATAAGTTTGATGGGTAAAAGATAGCTAGATCGATGCCATGCTTCATAGTGGGCTCAGCTTTCCCATGGAATTGATGTAAATTATTCAGCACATAATACAGACACTCGCACGCAACACACACAATCTTCTTCCTTTTATCCTAATGAATGTTTAATCTCTTTCTCCTGGCGACTCTAGCTTCATCAAATAATTCCAACGAACAAAAATATATATAGGGCGAAACATAATAATGTTTTTCCAACTCTGCAACCGGCCCAACCAATTCCTCAAGCCTGCATTGCTGAGACTAGAAGCAACAAACCTAAGCTTTAAGATGTATAAGCTAAGGCAAACCCAACTAGCTGCCCTTGAAAATAAAATCATTTATATGCATAGTGGATGCCTGATCTCTAAGAATGGCATCTTTATACAGCTACATACATTATCTAAGTGCAAGCACATCTAAACAACCTGATCTATGAATGCTTCTCAAAAACTTGGTACCTGATTTTGTGAAGCCATTCTAGAATATGTGCTCTTTGCTGCATCAGGCATTTGTTCATGTGACACGCAAGGATGTTTTGCAAAGTTCCAGGTTGGAAAAACGTGTTTACTGCCATGTTATTGGCGTCTTGTAGCCATTGTAACCTGTAAAAAGACCAAGAACATAGTAAATGCCCAAGCTTGGCACTAGAGTTGAAAACAAAATCCAAGTTATAGTAGAAAACCATGAATGCCAATAGATCAAATTAAATCCCAAACAATGTCCAGATTGTAAAAGCACTCTGAAACCCTCTCACTTTAGAACAGACAAAATAAAACTTGGAAAATGATGAACCTATGTCATCCTAAAGCAGCATCTGCATATCGCATAAAAGACTCAAACAATTCCATGATAAGTTACATCAAATAATGCTAATAGAAAGACCATGGCAACAAAAGAGCATGGTTCTTGGCAAATGACAAATACTCGTAACAAATCGGGGCCAAAAGAAACAGTCGGATATCCAACCCCATAAAAAAATTAGTCCCAAAAACAGTCGGATATCCACATCAAGAGAATGGGAGACATGACGTACTCAGCCATTCTAAACAAGAGGGAGGAGCTGGACTTGTAGGCCATTGCTTCCTGTACACAATCTTTGAGCATGCATAGGCTGCCATAGCAAAGAAATACATGGATAACTGCAATGGGCAACATATGCATCTAATGAAATGCTTTGATTATTGAAACCTTCCAGTAGCAACAGCCCACAGACCTATGTAGCACATGTCTGCCCGTATGTTAGAACATGCCGTTATTTTTCTCCATCCTTCTAGACAACCATCCAACAAAAACAATGCTAAAATTCCATTCCCCCAAAAGTTGGTCTTCACAGATACAAACGAATAATGATTATTAAAAGTTACTTTATGCCTTCTGATTTCAAAGCATAGAGCTTCGAGTAGCTAGAGAATTTTGGGTTGATAATATACTTGTCATATTTGGAATATTACAACTTCCTAGGACAACCGGCAATCCTTAAATACTACCTGCAAGCGAATGATAGTAATGATCTATGTAAATGACAGGAAAATGACCTTACACAAAGGCAGACTGCTCTCTTTCTCATTGGAGGTGATAATAATAATAAACGGAATCATGAGGGGTAACCATGAAAGTGTCAAGAAGAAGAAAACGGGCAGTAAAGGAAAATCCTGATTTCATCGTTTTAGTTTTTCTTTTTACATTTTTATGTCATCTCTAGGAAACTGCAAATGCACCCCTAGGTTTGCATGATTGCTGTATAAATGGTCTCATAGACCCAAGTGGTCTCTTGTAGATGTTAATATAATCTTTCTCCTTAGAAAGGTCCTTTTTAGGGGAATGCATTCTTCACAACCATATTACCCAGCTTTCCATTTCCCATTACAAATGCCCGCTTAAAAGTTTAACAAATGGGTTTATTTTGGTTCGTACCTTCATCTCCTCTGGCATTGTCCATTTTGACTGCTTCGTTTCCTTGTTGTAATAGTACCTATTAATGTATACCTTCTCAGTATTGATGCCCCAAACATGCAGCAACATTTTATACAAAAGGAGTACATACTTTCGACCATCTGCAGTGGTGAATTCCTTCCATACTGTAGATGCATCTGCACGCTGCGAAAGAAGAAAAGGGGCACAAGACTTGGTCGGTTAAAAATAAACCAAAGACAAAGACACAAACATTTAAAATATCTTATGACTGCACATTGGGGCAGTGTAACATTAACGGGTGGATCAACCATTAATAATCTCTGAATTGAGTACCTCAGCAGGAGTCATCAATTCTGCAGGTTTTTCCCAGCTAGATTGCTTTGATCTTTTGTTGTAATAATACCTGCATAAGCCATAAAAAAATGTGATGCACGTAAGGCATCTAATCAAAAATACATACAAAAACATTAATTTAGACGCATACATTTGGCCTAACACTTAAAACAAAAAGGAGAGGAAAACACATAACCTTCTGCCATCTGGGGCTATGTGTTCCTGCCAATCAGATGCTGCTGCTATAGTTGCCGAAACACTCTGAAAAAAGTGTTATACATGCTTTAGTTATTGATGTAAGAACATAGTTAGGCATGTCTTCCTTACAACTGCTGCTGTGCATTGTTGAGCTGGTTGCATATTTTGTGGTGCACCAGTTGGGTTATTTTAAGGTGGAATGATTGAATATGATTGACTGCTAGGTTGAAGAGGACTTTGGGCTTGGAAAGGAGGTATTGAGAAAGAATTGCTTTGAGGAAAGGACCCAAACTGCAAAAGTTGAGAAGTAAATTAGCATCTGCAGAACAATCATTTGCATAAGTTCAACACATATTTTACCGAAAAAGAACTTGGCATCATCCCCCTATTTACTGGTACTTGGAGAGAAGATTGTTGAGGTGGTGGGGTTCCAACAGGCATGAATCTTTGTTGCGGAGAAAACGACATGGACATGGGCTGTGGAGGCGGAGGTGCTTGTTGTGCCTGTGGCTGCTGTGTCGAATTCATAGGAACTTGTTGCATTTGAGGAGGTGGAGGATACTGCATTGGAGGCTGGACGTTCGACACATTAGGTGGAGGAACTGCATACTGTGGCCCTAAATTAGGAGGTCCTGGTTGGAACTGCTGATTACTAAACTGTTGCCCTGTTTCTGGATTTGGCCTAAACTGTAATCATCAACGAAACTTCCAGATCACATGTTCCATTCAACTCCAAATTCACCTGCATCTGAGGTGTGTTACAAAAGCTTGGGGGTCCTGATGAAGCCATGCCGTGTATAATTGGCGGCGATTATACTCGATATATTACAACCCTCGGGGCATGCTTATCCTTCACAAGCCCACTGAACTGCTAACAAAGTTCATGGCCACCACAGAGAACTCTGCAGGCCGTGCTTCCATATTTTGTTTCCAAAATATTGTGGGATCGATCCACAAATGGATGCATTAGCCGGAATGCAGACCTTACAAACCGCTCGAGAGCTCCAATGGCCCAGAGATGTCTGGTTAGAGACAGAACCGCACATTAAAAAAAAAAAAATCCTAACCTATAGGTTCTTTTTGAAAGGCTGCAATGCAAATTCACATCAGGGTATAAACATTAAAAAAAAAAAATCCTAACCTCTACGTTCTTTTTGAAAGGCTGCAATGCAAATTCACAACTGGGTATAAAGGTATGGCATGTCACCTTCACAAATTTTAGAAAAAATTACAAAAGAAAATACAACATACCTCTTGAGATAGGCATTTAATTTCAATGGCCTTATTGCCACCTCATCACATGACATTAATAGGGCATTAAATATTGCTGCCACCTCATCATGTGGCATTGATTGCACCAATACACGTGGCAGCATCCGAGCCATTCATGCGGCACATTCGACGGCCGAGATCGGTCCAGCTCAAGCTGCCCCCTTCTACATAGAGATTTTGGTGTCGTCGCGTGGGCCATCGATCTCAGATCTGGACGGTCCAGGCGGCGACACCCAAATCTCTATGTAGAAGGGGGCAGCTTATATGATTGTATATATATACAAGTGCTTGTACTATGAGGGGGTATACAAACCCGATAAAGTCTTCATGCATGTAAAATATCTAAAGTACTTTACAATATTGCATACAATGACTATGTTGTCCAATATATCAAAAGAAAGAGATCAAAAGGCAAAGGTACGGAAATTACTCCAAATGACAATTTCTTGTAGGGTTTGCCTTCATCACCAAATAAAGAATCTGCACATGTGGCAAAAAGAATGAAAGAACCAGCACATGGCAAAAGGAATGAAATTGCATGGAATGTTTGAAAATATAAAATAATTTGTAAAGACGGTAGCAAATAACTTCACATGTAAGTGAATCAGGCCTATAATAGAAGGTTCTGGCGCTAAGGATATAATCTTAAGAATGCAAGATTAAATTGAAAAGCCAAGCTACATTTGAATTAAACTTAAGGAATTAAACTAATGTTAAGAAGTGAAAGTCAAATTCCTACTAATGGTCAACCCTCCGTCAATCATCGATTCAAACCATTGGTCAAATGTTGTCAACGCTTGGTCAAACCTCGAGGCAACTCGCCGGGTAAAACACCAATCCTCCTTCATGACAGCCTGTTATTGGGTAGGTGACAAAATGTGTAATCAATGCTACGAAATTGAAGAGCAGACATTGCATTATGCATATGATTTTGCAGAAAATCCAATTAACCTCAGTATCTATTTACAACCGTTGCAGGGTGCCTTGGCTGGGATAAGTCAGGTTCAATGTCTCCTCTAACAAGCAGCATAAGCTTATTTGTTAAACAACTACATTATATTTTCAGTCACCTCAATTGGAATCAATTTATTCAATTGGAAGATAAGATTCCCCAACAAGTGTAAATGTGCAAAATAATGACAATCTGATTAGAATAGTATATTGCTAAATAACATTTTTTATCATCCCACCACCGCCTAAGCGCCTAGGCGCCCAGGCCCATCAGCTCCATGTGATTTCCGCAGGCGCTAGCATCAAGCCGAAGCCCCGCCCCCGATGTTGCAAGGTGATTTTATGCGGTAGACCCTCCTTGGGCGTCCGGTCCCGTTTGCATAGCTCTGGCGGGGATCGGGCCTTGTCGACCACCTTAGCTCGGCTTGCATCTCTAGCACCATAAAGCGGTTCGGCCACAATGGGTTCGGTGGATCCACGGGCAGCAGCGTCGGTTTTGTGGTTGTATCGATCCTCCCAACTTCGGTTTCCCACCGGTAGTCGGCTTCGGCTCTGGTAGCGGCTTCGGTCCCCTTCTGCGGTCATCTACGGTCATCTCCATAGCCCAAAGGCGACCTGCAGCGTCGGCAAAGCCTCGGTAGGCAAGTTCGCGGAAGTTCCTTTTTCGATTACGCTTTTGATAAGCAAAATCCGGTTAAACCCGGCGACCCGGGCCCGTTTGGCCGACCTTGTTCATAGTGGGTTGCTTGATTCGAGGTTTGGGATTGCGTTTTGCTTTGCTATGGCCCATCCCCTAGAGCTATTGGCTTTGTTTTCTTTGTCTTTTCTTCGGTTTGGTTTGAGAGTTCCACGTTTGCATAGCCACGTTTGGTTTTCGGTTCTTTCAATATCCTTTGCTTCTAGTTTAGCCTTCACCAACTTTCCTTGCCTTGGCTTGCCTGCTGCTTTGGCCTTCACCACACGTCCCTTTGCCACTACCTTGTCGCCGAATGGCCCGTCGGATCAAAGCGCGGCGCGGGGACCATAAAGAGAAGAATCTCATTAGATTGCCCGAGCAGGTCTGAATAGGCCCCTCACGACCCCACGATTGCGCCATACCTTTGGGCAGCCCCATCATTTGGGCCCCGGCTGACTGTCACAGCACACCCGGTTCATTTGCATCTTTAGGCTGCGGCTTTGGGCCGAATCGATCACGCGACTCCGGTGTTTGCCCTGGGTACTTGGCCCGGCATCCACCGCGGTCCCGTTCTCTTCACTCACTCTCCGCGAGACATCGCGCCGATTGCCACTAGCGGGGATGGGTCCGGCTCCTAGAGTTGCTTTGCTCCGGTCTGCGGGCCCAACCCCGCGGTCACAATGGTGGTTCCCTTGGCCGGTATGGGGCCATCCCACAATGCGGCCCGGTGGTGCACTGCGGCCGCGGACCGCGATCTCCATATCCGCACAGACCTCCACGGGAGGATTTGCGGCCCCGACGGTACCGTTCCCGAGGTCCCCGCTTCATGAGACTAGTACGGCCCGCGAGAACACACACCAGCCACGATCTTTGCGTATTTTGGGTCTTGAAGAGCGGTGATTTGTCTCCCCACGTAGCAAAAAGGCCTCCTTCTTCACTTTCGGTGATGCACATACATGCCGGCGGCATCCTTTTCAAAGACACCGTGGTGGAAGCGACGGCGGCTCGACCGCCCGCCATCTCACATGCCTTTTCGGAGGCTCTTTCCGGTACGCACATCTTGCGGCATGGCAATCATTGAAAGGAACCACCTTTTCGGTTCGGGAAGATTTGACTCCGTTTGACTCTGCCGATCGGACCGAAGAATTATCTTAGAGTGCGTGCGGCTTCGCTTGGTGAAATGGGCGTGTATAGGGGAGGCCGGCTATCATTCGGGATCGATGGCCAATCCCGATCCCGATCTGGGCCTAGCCATGAGCTACTGCTTTCGGGTTGGTCCCATTTCCTTCATTTTTGTGTTGTAACAGGGCTTAGACCCCATGTTCTGTTTTGGTTGTAACGGGGCTTAGACCCCATGTTGTTCTGTTCTTTGATCGGGGTTTGACCCCCTTGTTTGTTTTGGTCCCATAACCCGATTGGGTTCCGTGGACGTTAAAAATTTCTTCCTTCCTTCCTTCCTTCCTTATTATCAATAATAAAAACGTGAGAGCCCTTAAATTGAGATTTTGCATTGCTAGGAACCTGATATGTAGGAGTGCTTGAATATATCTATTCATATCTATGGGGTCCTCACATAATTTGCGACATCATCTTCTACACAAATGTCCTAACGACGTCAATGGTTTTTTAGGATACCAATGTCATTGACGAATTGAAAAAGAACTTCTAAATTTGCTAATAGTTAGAATCACAAAAAAAAGATTGTAACATTGTCTAGTTTTCTTCAGATTCTTCAAGTCGGTGCAAAGCTGAATCATTATGAAATCCATGCCATGAAGTATGGACTGCCTCAATGAGATACATTTGGTTTTGTTGGAACACTTTAGACATCCTAGTACATTCAGCTTCAATTACCCCATTGTTCCTAACTAGCTCAACATGATTCTCTCTTCGTATTATTAATGATATATTGCAGATCTTGTAACTACGTTGCCCACAATCGTTTAACAATAAAGTCCTATGACACTAAGACCACCAAGAAAGAACTGACAACCCATAATGCCTAAGAAAAAATCCATTTTGATGATGTATGATTTTACAAATTGACATATTGCACATTGCATGTTGTACGTTACTCGTCCCTAGTTGTAATATAGGCCACACAGTGCTCCCCTTTTTTAGTTCCTAGATTATGAAAATAATAGAGCACCGTCATTATCCAACCCAAGCATATATTACCAAGATATAGCAAATAAAAAAGTTGTGGTTAAAATTATGGCCCTCATCATTCAACGTCATACCTTCCATTTTTTGCTTTTGTAAGAAGACCAACATCAGAACAAAGGATCAGCATTTTGTGCCAATAATTAAAAGCAATTAGGCTACATGCAATAGCTTAAAAGGCAAGAGGAACTGTCTGTAAAATATGCTCCCGTCTTTTCAAAAAACAGCAACAATTCACATCCACTTACATTCATGTTGGCATATAAGGTCACAGATCCCAGTTTTGCAAATTGGACACATAGAGCAACTCACTCACTTAAGAAAGCAATCTCGATGTTGAATATGGCAAGCAAGCAATAATGGAAATGGTTCAATGGTGGATCTATCCTAGTTTCAACTAGCCCTCTCCTTTTCAACACGACATTGCCCCTTGATTAGTGCCCCAAGTGTCAGCTTGTAGGCAACTGTGAAACTTGATGCTTAATGACGAAGTGTTCAAGGTTGTGCATATGCTTAATTCGGATTAGAATTCAAAATAATTTGTCTTATATAACAGCAGCCACGTGTAATGTAGGCTAAACTGTTGCAGCCAGTCCATCTCTGAAAACCTTTGAGCCTAATAAAGCATCTTTGTGACTCACTGAAGCAAACAATGTGCAAATATTAATGCAAGCACATGTAAGGCTTGCACAACAACACAATCTATGGAACTATCATAGGCAGATGTACAAAATAGAGTAATCGGACAAAAGAGCTTTCAGTGCATCATAATTCTTTGAGAAAATCGTAACCTTGCCACTCCAGAAATAAACATGCGGAATACAAATACATATCATAAATTTCCATCATGTTAGTCCACATATCGATCGATCCCCAATTATTCTAATACTATATGTATTTGTGACTATAAAAGCACAACCTCTTGGTATCCATGTTTCCTGAGACAAAATCATGTCTCTTCCCTCTTTGCTAAAGATCGTATTTGAATTGATAGTCAACAAGTCTCTTGTCATGTTCTCATTGTTAGCAATGGCGGCAATATGTAATGGGGTTGCGCCTACCAATATCGAACAATGCACTTTGTGAAATTTGCAACATCACAGCGAAGGTCTATCACATAAATTCCAAACATGAGCGCCTACTCGTATATGCTTCTGTATAGCGACCGGCATTCAATAAAACCATTGCATTTATCCATTAATTAATCTCTACCTCAAAATGTCTATGGCATGCAGTGAAGAATGTCAATTCTAATGTGCGGACTCTTCAATAGGCATGACATCCTCGTGAGAGGAAGCGGTGAAAGCAACTATATTGTCATGATGGTCTTCTCTTATGCCTAGGCCTAGACCACGAAATGGGCCTCCTAGTAAAACTCCTATCTATGAAGGGCACAATGTTGCTGCATAAATATAACCATCATACATTGAACAAAATAATGTATAGAATAAAAGCGAGGCGTGCAGGAATAGCCAACAAAAGTGCCAATGCTTTCACAAGTATGGAGTGCAAATGTTCTTGGTCCGACATGTAATCTATGATCAGCGTTATCTTAAAGATCATAACAGTTCATCTAATTCCCTAATATCTACCATCTTGGATTCTACTACGAAAACATCAGGAAAATTCAGCTTATCAAGATGACTTAAAGAGAAAGGTAATGGAACTCTTGAAACACCACCTTCACAGAAAAGCAAGCGTCCTGAGTAAGTTCTTGGGTTGATGGCTACCTATCCATACTCAGATGTTGCATGATCAGGCTCCATAATCAATAAGTATCTTCATATCTTTACACAAAATGCAAACGTTATCTGATTGCATGTCCCAGCCATCATCCAACATGATGACAATCTTGATGTTAATCTATTAATCTATATTTTAATTTTCGTAATAATACCTCATCTAGAAGAATGTGATTTTTTGCCACCGCAGCTTTTTTGCTAAAGAAAATTTACGACAAGAAAGCGAACAGAAGCGAATCGTTCACTCATATTCCAACAATGTTCAGCATCTTGCTTCACAAGGCCTGCCAGATACACAAATTGCACCTCATATTTTTTAATAGAGTGACTCAAACATGTAATAATATCGAAGTGACTCAAGCGCCAAACAAAATAATGCATCCGCGAATGTCCCGCGCTGAATCTCCACATTTTGAAAGGATAAACATTTCTCTGACCTCTAAAATTTGTACATCCCCATGTCACGGCCTGTACTCTCTGTTGACATATAGGAAACATCGGATCGATGTGAAGCAATGAAAAGGCAAAGCGATAAGGATTTTTGCCAAACCGACAAGAGGGAATGACCTTGTCCTGATTTATTCTTGTAGGATCTAGTTATATGTTTTGTTCCTTTCTTTTATCAGGGAAATACTCTGTTCATGCTGGCAGCCTACAAAATACAATTAGCCATCTAACCGTATAAATGCACAAAGCAAAGCTGCTAGAACATATCAAAATTGTTGCGGTAGCCATGTGATACGAAACTTCTATGTTTTGGGCCCATGTATTCTAGAGCACACGCAATTGAATATTGCTGGCGGGGCACGGTACCCGCAACAAAAAAACCCACAATGAACCACGAAAAGAAATCTGGCCATGTAATGTACGTAATTTCCAACACGAAATGTGTGATTGGATTCAAAGTCGGTTCAAGGTAGAATGCTATGTCATAATCGGTAAAAGCGAACCTTTGCCCCTATAGCTTCTTGAACAAGGGCGGTATCACGGAGATACCATTGACAATCTCTCGGTACTTCGTGTCGATGTCGAAGAATCCTACATCTTGTTTGAGCATTGCTCTTAAATAGCTGATCCGCATTCTAGCACCTTGTCGTTTTCCGGTTTGTGTCCGGCATACAGCGTCGCCATCCACGGCAATTCGACTTAATCCGCATGAAGAACTACCTCATTATCGAAATATAGAACTAGCGGGACCCACCCATCCATCTTTTAAATATCACAAGTCCCAAATAGGCGAAATACGAGCATCTTTTGCGATTAGAAGTTCTTATGAGATTAGGCGGGAACTTCTGAGTAAATCACCGGTTTGAAGTTTGAAGTAAGATTGTGCGGTACCTTGGAAACTCCATGACTTAATCTGTCGAGAATGTTATAGTTGGCCCCAAACTCATCTATCGGCTTGCCAAAGAATATAAAAAGAAAACCGGTATTGCGGCACCATGTGTACCAAGTTGCTTTCGTTCCTCTGCCGATTTGCCCATCTTGTTCCCCCATCGTTGAATAGGAGTGTATAGAACACCTCTTCACATGGTTCTACAAACTTTGGATTCGGGCAACAACGGAGAAAAATGCAAATCTCATGTCAAATCAGGATATAAAGATCGATACTTGAGGAGAGAAGGACCACCCTATGGCATGAGTTTCGGCAATCGGATCGTCCCTATTGAAATTTCATCAGCCATGTTTCCTCGGGGGCTGAGATTACGACATGCATGTTCTTCTTGTTGGAACTTGTCTTTTTAGTCCCCTGAATTCACAAGTATGTTTGGTGAAGGTGGTTAAGGCTTCTCGTGAATGCCTGAAGTCCACAAGATGTAAAAGATAGAAGCGAGCCTTTCAAGGGGAAAACACACCGACCATGGAACCAAAGTTAATTGGCCGATCAAAACCCACGCAAAATAATTAGCGAAAAATGGCGGGTTGGAAAATGTTGCGGGCAAATCTTGGGATAATACACACCACACCATTGTTTGTTATTCGAAGCGAACAATATCTTCATCCCATCGTGCCATTGAACCTGCGACAAATCAATCATAAAAAGTGAAAAGCGTCGAGAAAAAATAGAAGTCCGAAATGCAGAGGCCCTCACATTTCTAACATCTGAGATATCACCACAATGAGAAGCTTCGAAAATCCGCTTCTTTCTTTGCTTCCTTTTCTGTTAGAGAACAGACTATGGCGGACCTTGGCCCGACCACGATGGCGTCCTTTTTTTCTTTGGTGATCTTACGATCTGTAGCGAAATCCGACCTATACTTGCCCTAATAGGCTGGCATTGCTTCATGTAGAGCGCCCAATTCGATCCGGCTATGTCCTTTAGGATGGAGAGAGTCCGCAAAGGCTGCGCCATAGCTAAAAGGCGCATTTACAACCGGAAGAAAATGCTCGGTTTCGAGCTCTACATGAAACCTTCGAAACTTACCGCCCTCTCTAAAATGACATGTCACTATTAGAATAAAAACCATGCCACCTCTTAGGTAATAACTCTCCATTTCCTTTCCCCGTCATCACAAAAAATAAGATGCTCCATAATTGCACATGCCACCATTAAATCACCCTTGACAATATTTTGGCCGGCTAAGATATTACCTGCTCCCTTTAATCGGCGGTCAAAACAAAAGCCCCAAATAAAGGGGCTTTTTGATCCGCCATCCATCAAAACGTTCGGCGGCCCGGATGAGTCAAACCAAGTTGCCCCTTATAAGTAGAGATATGGGTGGCGCAACATGGACCGTCAGAATCACGAGATGGGCGGCGGGGATCAAAATCTCTATGGACAAAGTTATTGTATATATATTATGATATAATAGATATACAAGATCCCTCTGATTATGTTCCTACGGTGTAAATTCCAATTTTAGCATGTTTCTACAGTTGCAAGTTCTTGTAAATTTCCTTAGATTCCATGAAGGCTTCCTAGATTTTTCAAAATTCCAGCAAGACTGCCCGACAAATCGTTTACCTAGGAAACAATTGTTCGTTTTCGCATTTAAAGTGTCACAGATAGGCTTCTTTCCTTTGTTGCATTGGTTTTGCATATGTGATAGTTGTGTTTCAAGCTTTAGCATGTTTCTGTACTCTTGTGGGACGGAGGATTGCATTATTGGGACTATTAATGCAATTTGTCTAAAATTTTCTAAATAGTTGGGGAGGGTTTGCATTGCGATAATAATAGACCAGCCATACATTTTGAGTCACAAAAACATTGGGAGGCCAATAATGTGGGGTTGGGTAAGCATTACATGGCCCAAAATTAATAGTGGTTCCACTAACATCAACATTTGAATTGACAAAAATTGAAGCATTGAAAATGTGATGCCCATAATTTAGGCAACTAGGATCATGGCAATAATTAAGTGGTTGAAAAGTTCAATTAGATGGCCGAGATTGACCGTTTGAACTAGACGATTGACATTGTTTTCCCAAAAAAGAACCCCTCCTGTTACAAAATTTCCTGAAGTATGAAATCCTTGTGCAGGTGTTTGGAGACACCAAAAATGATTTTACCAATGCTTGGAGGCAGCGAGCAAGGTAAAAGCTGGTCTGATTTGGCTATTATCGAGGCCAAATTTGGAAATTGCCACACAAAATTTGGAGAATCATCAAACAAAACAAAGGTCAGAGATTGATTTTAAGATTCATGGAATAAAACTGGGTCCAGAGGTCCAATTTGATGGCTTTGACGCCCAATTGATTTCACCTAGGTTAACCTTTTAGCCTCGGTCGAACTTTGGATATGAGCATGCATATTATGCGAAACTAAATTCCTATTTTTATTCGAAATGTTGAAGGGGCTAATGTTTTAGGTTGGCAACTTAAAGATATTGCCATGGGCCCCTTGGAAAATATGCATATTTGTACCAATAATCTCATCAAAACAATGTGTTATTTTATTGGTAGATGTTATACAATAAATATGGTTTGCCATTTTTCGTTTGAAATCAAGAATGTTGAGTATTGACATTAAAATTGGGCAGTTACATTGGATAATTGTGGTACATGTCTTGTGAGAGATGAATTCATATGTGTCAATTAGCTGAAAAACAACTTAAATCTTTGGGTGCTAATATAAAGTTGTGCAAATTAAAATTCTATTTTTTGCTTCTTAGTCGTATATTATAGTCAACTGCATAATGAGTGCCAATAAGACTATCAACATATTCTACTAATGTCTTTAGTACAATTGGAACCTTTGCGAGCTAAAGTTGAAAGGTTCTTATAGCCCAATCCCTTTTTTTCCATTCAAGAGGAACCTCCACGCCAAACATAGAATTAGATTATCGTATTGTTATGCAAGGCTTGTTCGAGGGAGATCTTGGGAGCTAAATGCCATCATAAGCTATAGAGAGGAGGACAATTTATAGCGTTGTTGAGTAGGGATAAGCCTAAACTTCTTACCAATGAAAGATTAACAAATACAACTTGCAACAAATTTAAACCTCTTGCCAATGAAAGATTACCAAATACACCATGCAATACCTCTTTCATGTCTTGATGCATGCACTATTAGACCAAATGTACTCTGTAAAGTGAGGAAAACAATTTGCAATGCACCTGATGCAAGCTTGCTTATTGAATATGAACAACTGCAAACTGCCTTTGGAAAACAATTTTCTAAGCAAATCACTACAAGGGATCAACGTAGATAATCGACATTTGTCCGTCGATTGTCAACGTCGATCGTCTACGTTGACCAGTCAAACGTCGACCGGTGACCATTGAACGTCGATCATCGACGCTCAGTTGGAGTGACCTGTCGCCTTTGGCCTCGTGGCATGCCTACCTGGTCGCCCGACGGCCGCGTGGCTGTGCGCGTGGCGTGGAACGTCGATCATCGACGTTGTGTCGATGATGACATGGCATGGCATGCGTGGCCTGGCCGATGCCTACGTGGTCCCCCAGCGCCAGCGTGGCTGTGCACGTGGCGTGGAACGTCGATGATCGATGTTGTGTCGAGATGACGTGGAATGTGTGGTCTGGTCGAGGCCGACGTGGTCGCCCACGTGGCATGCCTACGTGGTGTTGAACGTCGATGATCGACGATGTTTTTGGCGGGAACCCGAGAGGGTATTTATCTTCATTTCATTGTTGTTGTAGTCGACCTCTTGAGAGTTCTTGGCGCCGTGGGCGTGTTTTCTCTCTTCATAAGGTAAGATCTTGCATTAACACTAAGTTTATCATGTTCTTACCATTAATTCCTCATAGATATTGATTAAAGCAAAAAGTTCTTTAAAAAATGTTTTACAAAAGTGTGGGGTAGGTTGATCCAGATACTGGTCAGCTCCATCCCGAATGGAGAGGACTATAGTATCGGGTTCAGGCCTACCTCAATCATATTGTCTATAAATTTTAAAAAAGTGTGGGGTAACTTGATCAAAGTGCTTGGTGGCTCCATCCCGAATGGAGGGACTACGTGTATCGGGTTCGGGCCTACCTCAATCATATTGTCTATAAATATTACAAATTGTATGAAGGGTAGCATGATCAAGGTACTGGTCAGCTCCATCTCGAATGGAGAGGACTAGGTGTACCGGGTTCAGGCCCCACAATTAGTGGTTGCTAAACATTACAATATGGGTTTAGGGTTGCGTGATCAAGGTACTCGGTGGCTCCATCCTGAATGGAGAGGACTAGATGTATCGAGTTCAGGGGCCCTCAATCAAATTAGATCTAAAGTCACATTAATACATTAAATTAGTTTTATTAACATTTTTGCTTGTAGTAAACAACATGGACAAGCGTCGGTAGACCATGAACGTAAAATGGCCGCAAGATTGTTAAATGGCGATCGGCGCAAAGATGTTACTCCAACAATTGCCACAAATAGTCCACTTAGACCCAGCGGTCCGAGTCTTCCCCGCAGCCTTAGTGGCATGCACGAAATGAATGCCGCCAACGTATGTACTAGAAACATGTTTTCAATGATTGCCAACTTTGTATCCTAATAAACTTTTTTTCAGTTGTACTTGACAGAGCGGCTTTATTGCAATTGCGCCGATGTGCAAAGGACAAATAAAATGGATGAGAAAGACTATCATCGATCACGCTTGATAAATACGGTGAATGGTCGATAAATCCAATCGCTCTCGATGCACATGTCGGATATTCCAGCGAGGTGCGGCTCAACTACTCTCACGTGCTTGAATTGACATCTCAACTTATTTTACTTGCATTTTCTTAGGAAGAAACTGAGAATGAAGTGAGCTCGAAGCAATATGTAGATTTTGGGGCCATGTTGTCCTTGGAAGCAGATGATATTGACACCATAAATGCTTTCATAGAGAACCCGGCAAAAAGAAAGCCATCAACTTCTGCAAAGAGTATCCCATTACGTGATAGAACTTCGGCGGATGCGGCGGTAGCCCATGATTCTAGGAAATAACAACGTTCACCACAATTGAAATGTACTAGATCCTGTGGAAGAAAATAGCATTCCACAGGAACTAGTCCATTTGCTAAAGCCTTTTACAGACAGTGATCGTAAAAAATTCGGTATATGGCCTAGAGGTAAGCCAATTATTTATGGGGAGCCATTTACATATTGGGGTAGGCAGTACTTGATTAAAACTAGTCAGGTCCCTGGTGCTGGTCTGGGATTATATATTATGACAAATATAAAAGTCAAAGATGGCAAGAGTGTTCCTTTGATGCCATATGTAGGTCCTGAATACAACTCGGAGATTGGAGCACATAATTCGTTTCTATATCAACCTCCTCATACAAAAAAAAAAATCGCGTTCAGTTTTGCGTACGCGAAATGGTATAAACAGCGTACGCGAAGGCTTTTTTTGCATTAAATAATTTTCGGCGCCGCAAGGGTTCGGAAATCCCTGCTTTTTATGTTCGCCCACAACAGAGGTTTGAAAATCCAGCTCTAGCGACCATAGCTAACAGGTCGTTCAAGACACGCTGTAAGAGGTCGTTCAAGAATGTAGAATGGTCGCCATGGCGACCTCCCATTGGATAGTAAACAAGAATGTATGGGGGAACGGTTGTTGGGACCGCTTTCCGCGTGGACAATGGGGTCCATGACCGGCGGCGGCCGGGATCGGTCCGCCGCCCCGGAAGCGGACCAATGACCGTTCCCCACAATATTGAAATAGGGGAGACTTTTTGCTCCCCTTTTGCCTTCGAGTTTTTTCCCCTCCTTCTGCGCGCCATGATTCCGTCGGGCGCCCGGCGGTGCTCTCAGAAAGCTCCATCGAGCCAAGCGGGAGGATGAAGCACCTTGCTTTCGAAAGAGCGTTTTTGAAGGCCGGTTTGGTCTTTTTCTTGCTTGCATAGAGGTTTTTATGGCAGTTCGTCTTGTTCTTGCTGATTCTTCAGTGATAGATGTATCAGACATTCCTATTACCGGACTTGGAGCAGAAAAGACAGATGCTGAAGGTTTCTTTTAAACTTAGCTTTAGTTTCTGAGATTTTTTGCTTTCTTTAACATTCATTTTCGACTTTCAGGTTTAGGGAAGGATGCAGGGATGATTCCGGCGAGTATTGGTTCGAAAAAATGTTCTGTGGCGTCTGGAAGTTACATTTTAGCTCTATTTGTATGATATTTGCTTGCATGCAAGAGGTTTTAATTGTTTCTTTCTTGCAGATGCTTCTGCATGCTCGAGGTTTGTTGCAAATGCAGGGTTTACATCGGAACAGCTCGGTTTTGGAGGTAATATTTTATGCAAAATATTAACCTTGGACTGAAAGCTGTACAAACTCTGTTCTAGTGCTGAAAACCCAGTGTTGAAAACTCTGTTCTACTGCTGAAAACTCAGTGTTGAAAACTATGCTGAAAATTTTGTATTGAAACTTTGTTGAAAACTTTGTGCTGAAAACTGTGTTCAAAAGTCAGTGCTGAAAACTCAGTGTTCAAAAGTTATTGCTGAAAATATTGTGTTTAAAAAACTGTGTTGAAAGAAAAAACTGGCTCGGAATTAGGGACCCCAACTTCCATTCCGAGTTATTGGGAGGGACACGTGTCACCATAAGAATGAGCCATAGCAAAGAAAGCCGACCCTATTTCAATATTGAATAGCAACTTGCCTTAAAAGTGGGAAGGAATAAACGAAACCGAAAAAAAAAATCAGGGGGCCATAACAGGTCAAGGCCTGGAAGTTTCGGACGGCCCTTGTTTTTTTTATTGTGTTAAGACGGCTCCTTGTTAGCAGGGTTGCCTAACCCTAGGTGCAGCTTTTCCTGCAATTCTAGAGTGTCCACATGTCATGCCACATAAGCCAAAATAATTATTAGCCGTCGGATTTCATATTTAGCAATCCAACAGTCATGATTATTCCAAAAATTCCAGGTAATTCTTTATCTCCTTCGTGGCCGTGGCCTTCTACACCCGGCTTATATTCACTTCGGTATGCGGCTCCAACAGCATCCTCGATTTCTTACTCGGCTTTGGAAGAAGATGAGCTTCCATTCCGGCCATGGGAACAGTTGAATCAGGTTCTGTGTTCCATGCCACATTTTTGTGCATCAAGACTTCAATTTAAGTTCTTGCTTTATTGGATTGAAATATATCATTGGCAAAGCATCTCTTGAGCCAAAGCATCTCTATCCTGAGCTGTTCTACCGTCTCTGCCACCATTTCTTGAACATTTTTCTTCTGGTTTCCCATACAATAATGATCACATCAACCTTGATCTAGTCTCAGAGAGGTTTTTCTGACTTGATCCCTTTAACAACATGATGGAGATCTTCTTGCCGTTTTGTTCTTCTGGCTAACGGATTGCATTCAGATCTCATTCCCTAGATGTGAAACTTCCTCTTCTTCATCAGGGATGCGGCAGATGGGCGCACTTTCAAAAATCTGTGTCCCAATGGTTAACTCAGTTTGGCATACCCTGTTGGAGGCCCTCTCTAAAATGCTCTCACGTTGATTCATTTTCTATTACATGTTCGTCATCCTGGCAACAACCATTGGAAACATAGTAAAGCTGGAAAGAACATGACATTCTAGGTTGACTATATTTGGAGATATAAGTGGCTTTTTACAGGTGCCAAGTTGAACCAATAGTCTTGGAGATCTTAAAGGGTTATCAGGCATTTACCGAGGTGGATGCGATGTTTTTAAAGTCTTGTCCATGGCGTTGTCTCCTTTCTTTGCCCTGCTTATTACTTCTTAATTTGCAGGCTTGTGGTGTACTTCAAATACTTGATCCATGTGATGCCTTTCTTTCTTCATTGTGTAAACTCATGCTTATCCAGGCAAATGATTTCAGATAGCTATTATTCTTTGATACATTTATATGGGTTGGCATTCCAGAGTACTAGTTTACCAGATCAAGACGTGTGGGAAACTTGATTTTTAAGCAAAGATTGAAGAACTTCCCAACCACTCTCGAGAAAATTTTGATCCTGTAGAATGAAGTCTTCTTGCATCAGTAGAAAATCATGTCAGGTCAAGTGACTGGAGCCATGATTTATTGTTCAGGTTCTCTTCCCCAACCACTTTTGAGAAACTTTTGATCTTGTAGAATGAAGTCTTCTTACATCAAGGGAAATTCTATCGAGGTCATGTGATTGGAGCTATGATTCATTGTTCAGGTTCTTAAGTATTACAATTTAGGAGAATTTGAATCCAAACACTTTCTATCAATCAAAAGGCAGGCTGCATTGCATTGTCTAAGTTCGGCGTTAGCCCAAATGCCTGGCATTTGCAAGTTTACCATGGGATCAGAAATGCCAAATGTACGAATCTCAATCACAGAGTTACATGCTTTGACAAAATTGTTTGTTTGGATTCATTTTGCGATGTAGCATATGCGATTATGGCAGACATTCATGCTAGTGTTAGCATGCAACACTTGGTAGGCAAATATGAATATCAAGATTTCCTTGTATTGCAGTCATGCCAGAAATTCATCTTTGGTGGAAATTGCAGATACTGGGGTTGAGATGCAAGGTGGCTTTTTGTTCCTGTAACTAAGGCCCGTTGGGACGCAGTTGTTTTACAGACCCCTACTATTGTGGCACAAATTTAGGCCATACAATTTGAAAATCAAGGGCAGAGTGTCACATGAGATGCGAGGCTGCAAATCGAAAACTAGCCAGGCCCATTGTGTATAATAAGAGATAGGATGAGAACACAAAGAAAAGGATACCAGAGCCAGAGATGGCTATTTCATCAGAAGAACTCATGTGCTATGAGTCCATTCTGGGTTTATCAGCAAATTAGCGAAGTATATACCTCTTCATTATTTAATTAAGGGTTTGAACGTTGACTTGAACTCCTTATTTTTTAGCACGTCGGTCATCTAACAGACAGCCAAATTTCTATGGAGGTTTAGCTTTTATCCTTCAGTAAAATGTTTCATTTCCTTACTGTCAATCTCAAGCGTACACCAGCTAACATTCTTCAACCTGGTGGTCATCATGATGGTGCTTCCATGGCGTTGTCTCCTTTCTTTGCCCTGCTTATTACTTCTTAATTTGCAGGCTTGTGGTGTACTTCAAATACTTGATCCATGTGATGCCTTTCTTTCTTCATTGTGTAAACTCATGCTTATCCAGGCAAATGATTTCAGATAGCTATTATTCTTTGATACATTTATATGGGTTGGCATTGCAGAGTACTAGTTTACCAGATCAAGACGTGTGGGAAACTTGATTTTTAAGCAAAGATTGAAGAACTTCCCAACCACTCTCGAGAAAATTTTGATCCTGTAGAATGAAGTCTTCTTGCATCAGTAGAAAATCATGTCAGGTCAAGTGACTGGAGCCATGATTTATTGTTCAGGTTCTCTTCCCCAACCACTTTTGAGAAACTTTTGATCTTGTAGAATGAAGTCTTCTTACATCAGTAGGAAATTCTATCAGGTCATGTGATTGGAGCTATGATTCAGGCAACTTTTCTAAGGTTGTGGGAATTTTTGAGGCTGAAATCTTTTTCCCGTTATCCAAAAATTACAATGTTTTTCGTTGTATGAGGTTTTTCACTGATCTGTTTGCATGTCACCAAAAACGCGTGTTGTCGGATTTCATTTGAATGGAGATGGCAGAGAAATATCCTGCCATGGCCACTGGCTGCATTTGTCGGATGTGGATTTGCTTATTGATTGCCCTCTGCAACACTGGCGCACCGCTTTGGTCTCTTTTAAAGTCTAAGTTGATTCGAGCTTCAGGGTTTAGGTATTTGCTCGAACTAATTTGCAGAAGAACCCAAATCTAACGGATCCATCATTCGTTTGGCAGGCTGCCCGCCATAGCCGGATACCTCGCCTTCCATCATTTTTCCATTTGTTCAGAATGGCAACAGCAGCATCCACAAATCCTTCCGGCATTGCTTTCAGATTTAGGATTTTAGCGCCCAGATAGTAGGCTGGAGCCTCACTCAGGTAAATGTTTTTAGTTCCTTCTTAACCGTGTGCTTTTTCTTCCGTTAAATGTTTTCACTTCTTGACAGTGTGCTCTTTCTTCAGGATTTGTTCTGCATATTCTTTCTTATGCTCTTTCTTATGCATGCACTATGCCAACAAAGCTCTCCAGTTTTGGAAATAGAGGTATTCATTTTCGCAGCAAATAGAAGTTAGCTTCTCAAGCAAACTTTTGAGGTAAGGTTTCGCCATTTTCGGCAACGTAGGTCTTCATTTCCGGTGCAAACTGAAGAGACTTTGCAAGCAGGTAAAGGGTTTCGGCAAGCTCCTAAATTAGCTTTGCTTCCAATGGTTTTATGTTTGCAAGCTAACTTAGAACATATATATATTTTCTATCAGTAAATACATCTATATTTTCTATCTGTAAAAATGACATGCGTTGCTGCATGGACAGCTTGCAGAAGCCTGGATCTCCGCCGCGTGCAGAAACTGCTCTACTAGCATAACCAAGGTTTTCCAAAAACTTGGTCATTCTTTGCAAAATATTATTAGTCCTAACCATTGCAAGAGGATAGCCCTTGATAATATTGAGTTCAAGGGAGTTGGATCAATGCACTCTACATGCTATTAGAGACACGTAATATAAATGTATTTATGCTCAAGGATATATCTTGAATGACATTGATCCTCCTTATGACCCTTGCAAATACTTTTACCTACGCATAGATTAATATCCTAAGAAATTGCCTAGCACTCTCTTAGTTGCTAAGGGATCATGGTTTTATTTGACACACATTGAATTTCCCCTCTAATGCACATTGCTTATTTTGTCCCCTTCTGGAAATTATGCTCTTTAACTTATTGCCAAAGGCACCATATTATTGTGTTCTTTTTCTTCTATATGAATTGAATTGAATTGTCATAGATGGCAAATAGAGCTATGCATGAGACAATACAAATAATACTGATATACTTGAGTGATAAGATACAAACATTGTCACACTTTCTACACTAACTTCCAAATCTAGAAAGATACGTAGCCTTCTCTTAATGACAACTTTGTGATAAACCATTTGCCTTGTAAAGAGCAGCTCACGATTTAGTCATTGTATTCACGATTTAGCCATTAGGAATGCTGATATTTCTGCTTTTTGCCATCTTGGATGCAATACGGAAGAAAATCTTGAGCACATTTTCTTTTGTCCCAAGCTAAACTCCTTTTGGTCTTGGTTCTTTGATAATCTGGGACATCTTTTCCCCAATAGGATTCCAGGCAATCTGTTGTCTTATATTCAAAATAAGTGTGCCTTTGCTAACTCTTTAATGTTTATTGCTCTGTGGAATGTCTGGAAAGCTAGAAATAGAGTGGTTTATGGTATGAAAAAATTCTCAACTTTTTGGATCAAGGTGCACTTTCAATTTGATGTTGAGTCCACTGCATCAGCCCATAAAAGGAAATATGCAGATAAATACAACAGGAAATGGAACTCAATTGGTCTTTTCAGGGGGTCTTTTGATTTATTTGCATCCAATCTTGGTGTCATTAATTCTAATTCTATCTTTCATGATGATGCTAGCTTACTTGAAGATATGTAAAACTAGCCTGGGGGAGATTGAAGACAGCCTTCTTAAGAAAGACATTGGTCAAGATTTCAGTGTGTTCTTTAGCAATATCTCTTTGGTGGAAGCGAGGCAAGCAATAGCATCAAGTTAGTAAGATTATTCTCGGGAAGTGGTGCGTGTTTACAACATGTTCGACTTTCTTTCCATGTATCATCACTTCATGACAGAAGAATCGGTTCTCGGGATTCAGGGGCAAAGATACACACATAGAATGTTGGCAGATTTATATGGCTCCTTGCTCGCTTTTGAGTGGGGTTGACCCTTCTTGCATTGAGGAGATTGCTGAACGTGACTACTCTTTGACTCATATACCTTTGGTTCTCACGCTCCTTTCTATGCTTACTTCAATTCTAGACTTGACTCTTTATGCCTTTAGCCTACCTTCTCTCTATCATCTATCTTGGACTCATTACCGCCCTACTCATCATCAATTGCTCAATCTTATTTCTTAATGGCCGGAGTTTTTGGTTGCTTGTTTCAGTCCTCGTGTTTGGATGGGGTCGAGACTCCTCCCTCTCTATTGAAGTCATCTTTATCTTATAAGTTATTTTTTAAAGATCACAAAATTTTGAAACTTGACTGGCATCACATATGTTGAGCAACACGTTTTGTATTTTTGCTACATAACTTTGGTGATAGACCTTGCTAAAATGTATTCTGCGGCTATAAGCAGAATCATGTACTGTTTTTCTTGATTAATGGAAAAATCAACTCTTACTCTCAAAAAAAAAAAACACACACACACACACACACACACACACACATTTTGATTTAAATGAACATTATTTGGTGACTCTTTTGAATTTGTGCAAAAATGGCACTAAGAACACAACATCCCCAATATAACATGGCGTTGCTAAAGCCCGGCAACGCCGGGCACCATTACTAGTTACTTCTTAATTTGCAGGCTTGTGGTGTACTTCAAATACTTGATCCATGTGATGCCTTTCTTTCTTCATTGTGTAAACTCATGCTTATCCAGGCAAATGATTTCAGATAGCTATTATTCTTTGATACATTTATATGGGTTGGCATTGCAGAGTACTAGTTTACCAGATCAAGACGTGTGGGAAACTTGATTTTTAAGCAAAGATTGAAGAACTTCCCAACCACTCTCGAGAAAATTTTGATCCTGTAGAATGAAGTCTTCTTGCATCGAGAAAATCATGTCGTCAAGTGACTGGAGCCATGATTTATTGTTCGGGTTCTCTTCCCCAACCACTTTTGAGAAACTTTTGATCTTGTAGAATGAAGTCTTCTTACATCGGTGGGAAATTCTATCGTGTCATGTGATTGGAGCTATGATTCATTGTTCGTGTTCTTAAGTATTACAATTTAGGAGAATTTGAATCCAAACACTTTCTATCAATCAAAAGGCAGGTTGCATTGCATTGTCTAAGTTCGTTAGCCCAAATGCCCTGCATTTGCAAGTTTACCATGGGATCAGAAATGCCAAATGTACGAATCTCAATCACAGAGTTACATGCTTTGACAAAATTGTTTGTTTGGATTTTTTTTGCGATGTAGCATATGCGATTATGGCAGACATTCATGCTAGTGTTAGCATGCAACACTTGGTAGGCAAATATGAATATCAAGATTTCCTTGTATTGCAGTCATGCCAGAAATTCATCTTTGGTGGAAATTGCAGATATTGGGGTTGAGATGCAAGGTGGCTTTTTGTTCCTGTAACTAAGGCCCGTTGGGACGCAGTTGTTTTACAGACCCCTACTATTGCGGCACAAATTCAGGCCATACAATTTGAAAATCAAGGGCAGAGTGTCACATGAGATGCGAGGCTGCAAATCGAAAACTAGCCAGGCCCATTGTGTATAATAAGAGATAGGATGAGAACACAAAGAAAAGGATACCAGAGCCAGAGATGGCTATTTCATCAGAAGAACTCATGTGCTATGAGTCCATTCTGGGTTTATCAGCAAATTAGCGAAGTATATACCTCTTCATTATTTAATTAAGGGTTTGAACGTTGACTTGAACTCCTTATTTTTTAGCACGTCGGTCATCTAACAGACAGCCAAATTTCTATGGAGGTTTAGCTTTTATCCTTCAGTAAAATGTTTCATTTCCTTACTATCAATCTCAAGCGTACACCAGCTAACATTCTTCAACCTGGTGGTCATCATGATGGTGCTTCCCATCAAGTTTTTGTTCCATAGTCTGAAACATACTGGTATGGGATGAGCAAAGCATGCCTACACCTACACGTCAAGGGGTGTGTTGGACGCAGCAGGTTGTTGATAACAACCAGACTTATGAAGGTGCACGACAACCTTCATATTTGGTTGATGATTCTAATGAGGTGCAACAATATAGGACAATGACT
The DNA here is from genome assembly GCA_021234155.1 of Isoetes taiwanensis. Taxonomy (NCBI): domain Eukaryota; kingdom Viridiplantae; phylum Streptophyta; class Lycopodiopsida; order Isoetales; family Isoetaceae; genus Isoetes; species Isoetes taiwanensis. Next base: position 513,394 of record JAJEKV010000120.1, on the reverse strand, counting down.
GAGCATACTACTAATAACAGCGCTGAAGGTATGGTGAATGCTTATCCACCTGGCATGAGTTCTCCAAATGCCAAGCCAGCAACTAGTGTGGCAAGTGATTCTTAAATGGGCCCTCGAAACCTGGACCTGAAAGATACCACGTCATTTGTTGTGAAAGTGAGAAGAGCCAGTAGAAGGGAAAGCTTTTAATGCCCTCGTAAAATTAGAAGATGGTTGTCTTAGAACTGTGAATGATCTTAGAGAGCATCAAGTAAATCTTCTAGACCAATCATGTCTAACCTGCCACATTAGCTTGCATATAACTTGGGCTCCATCCTTGGTTTGGCATGGGCTTCGTCCTTGGTTTGTTGTACAATTAAAGCGATCTCCTATTCCTTCTACAACTTAATTTCTTTATGATGGCAAATTCAACAAGAATCTAGGGAATGGCCTACCATGCGAGGCATCATGTTAAAACTAGTATTTAGTTGACAAGTGCATTCTGGCTTGATTAGTTTAGTGCTAAGATTATTGTTCTCCATGCTTAACAACATTATATCTTGTTTAACCAATGCAACGAATTAAGACCTACCATTCCATGCATACTTTTTAGTTATTTTGGGGTGTTTTCAAAGTGCACATGCTATTACATAGTGCAACCTTTGCAATCCTCACTTTATAATTACAGAGGTAAGATTGAACATGCCAATTGCTTAATGACATGCCAATTGCAAAATGTTTGACAAAAATGATGGCTTCAATTATAGCTAAGTAAGATTTGCACCTAAATTGATCACATCAAATTATCGTAAACTAAATCTAAATTGTTATTTAATACTCATAAATTTTGTCAAATTGAACAAATAAATGGCTATGGTTTACTTTTTTTTAATTGAAGGCAGTGTAAAGGCTATGGTTTACACTTGAACAGTTTGGACCTTAAGGCGACATTCCCTTGCCATCATAAATTCACTTCTTGCTTTGAACTTGACTTTAGGGTCTTCTCATGTACGTCATGTAGAGTGCTTGCTTGCATATATGTTATTTTTAGCTAAGCGCCAACCACCACATCAAATAGTTGAGTACGTTAACTCATTTTAATTTGACAATGGGGCAATCATAAGTTTGATGGGTAAAAGATAGCTAGATCGATGCCATGCTTCATAGTGGGCTCAGCTTTCCCATGGAATTGATGTACAGACACTCGCACGCAACACACACAATCTTCTTCCTTTTATCCTAATGAATGTTTAATCTCTTTCTTCTGGCGACTCTAGCTTCATCAAATAATTCCAACGAACAAAAATATATATAGGGCGAAACATAATAATGTTTTTCCAACTCTCTGCAACCGGCCCAACCAATTCCTCAAGCCTGCATTGCTGAGACTAGAAGCAACAAACCTAAGCTTTAAGATGTATAAGCTAAGGCAAAACTAGCTGCCCTTGAAAATAAAATCATTTATATGCATAGTGGATGCCTGATCTCTAAGAATGGCATCTTTATACAGCTACATACATTATCTAAGTGCAAGCACATCTAAACAACCTGATCTATGAATGCTTCTCAAAAACTTGGTACCTGATTTTGTGAAGCCATTCTAGAATATGTGCTCTTTGCTGCATCAGGCATTTGTTCATGTGACACACAAGGATGTTTTGCAAAGTTCCAGGTTGGAAAAACGTGTTTACTGCCATGTTATTGGCGTCTTGTAGCCATTGTAACCTGTAAAAAGACCAAGAACATAGTAAATGCCCAAGCTTGGCACTAGAGTTGAAAACAAAATCCAAGTTATAGTAGAAAACCATGAATGCCAATAGATCAAATTAAATCCCAAACAATGTCCAGATTGTAAAAAGCACTCTGAAACCCTCACTTTAGAACAGAACAAAATAAAACTTGGAAAATGATGAACCTATGTCATCCTAAAGCAGCATCTGCATATCGCATAAAAGACTCAAACAATTCCATGATAAGTTACATCAAATAATGCTAATAGAAAGACCATGGCAACAAAAGAGCATGGTTCTTGGCAAATGACAAATACTGTGAATAAATCCCGGGGCCAAAAGAAACAGTCGGATATCCAACCCCATAAAAAAATTAGTCCCAAAAACAGTCGGATATCCACATCAAGAGAATGGGAGACATGACGTACTCAGCCATTCTAAACAAGAGGGAGGAGCTGGACTTGTAGGCCATTGCTTCCTGTACACAATCTTTGAGCATGCATAGGCTGCCATAGCAAAGAAATACATGGATAACTGCAATGGGCAACATATGCATCTAATGAAATGCTTTGATTATTGAAACCTTCCAGTAGCAACAGCCCACAGACCTATGTAGCACATGTCTGCCCGTATGTTAGAACATGCCGTTATTTTTCTCCATCCTTCTAGACAACCATCCAACAAAAACAATGCTAAAATTCCATTCCCCCAAAAGTTGGTCTTCACAGATACAAACGAATAATGATTATTAAAAGTTGCTTTATGCCTTCTGATTTCAAAGCATAGAGCTTCGAGTAGCTAGAGAATTTTGGGTTGATAATATACTTGTCATATTTGGAATATTACAACTTCCTAGGACAACCGGCAATCCTTAAATACTACCTGCAAGCGAATGATAGTAATGATCTATGTAAATGACAGGAAAATGACCTTACACAAAGGCAGACTGCTCTCTTTCTCATTGGAGGTGATAATAATAATAAACGGAATCATGAGGGGTAACCATGAAAGTGTCAAGAAGAAGAAAACGGGCAGTAAAGGAAAATCCTGATTTCGTCATTTTAGTTTTTCTTTTTACATTTTTATGTCATCTAGGAAACAGCAAATGCACCCCTGGCTTTGCATGATTGCTGTATAAATGGTCTCATAGACCCAAGTGGTCTCTTGTAGATGTTAATATAATCTTTCTCCTTAGAAAGGTCCTTTTTAGGGGAATGCATTCTTCACAACCATATTACCCAGCTTTCCATTTCCCATTACAAATGCCCGCTTAAAAGTTTAACAAATGGGTTTATTTTGGTTCGTACCTTCATCTCCTCTGGCATTGTCCATTTTGACTGCTTCGTTTCCTTGTTGTAATAGTACCTATTAATGTATACCTTCTCAGTATTGATGCCCCAAACATGCAGCAACATTTTATACAAAAGGAGTACATACTTTCGACCATCTGCAGTGGTGAATTCCTTCCATACTGTAGATGCATCTGCACGCTGCGAAAGAAGAAAAGGGGCACAAGACTTGGTCGGTTAAAAATAAACCAAAGACAAAGACACAAACATTTAAAATATCTTATGACTGCACATTGGGGCAGTGTAACATTAACGGGTGGGTCAACCATTAATAATCTCTGAATTGAGTACCTCAGTAGGAGTCATCAATTCTGCAGGTTTTTCCCAGCTAGATTGCTTTGATCTTTTGTTGTAATAATACCTGCATAAGCCATAAAAAAATGTGATGCACGTAAGGCATCTAATCAAAAATACATACAAAAACATTAATTTAGACGCATACATTTGGCCTAACACTTAAAACAAAAAGGAGAGGAAAACACATAACCTTCTGCCATCTGGGGCTATGTGTTCCTGCCAATCAGATGCTGCTGCTATAGTTGCCGAAACACTCTGAAAAAAGTGTTATACATGCTTTAGTTATTGATGTAAGAACATAGTTAGGCATGTCTTCCTTACAACTGCTGCTGTGCATTGTTGAGCTGGTTGCATATTTTGTGGTGCACCAGTTGGGTTATTTTAAGGTGGAATGATTGAATATGATTGACTGCTAGGTTGAAGAGGACTTTGGGCTTGGAAAGGAGGTATTGAGAAAGAATTGCTTTGAGGAAAGGACCCAAACTGCAAAAGTTGAGAAGTAAATTAGCATCTGCAGAACAATCATTTGCATAAGTTCAACACATATTTTACCGAAAAGAAACTTGGCATCATCCCCCTATTTACTGGTACTTGGAGAGAAGATTGTTGAGGTGGTGGGGTTCCAACAGGCATGAATCTTTGTTGCGGAGAAAACGACATGGACATGGGCTGTGGAGGCGGAGGTGCTTGTTGTGCCTGTGGCTGCTGTGTCGAATTCATAGGAACTTGTTGCATTTGAGGAGGTGGAGGATACTGCATTGGAGGCTGGACGTTCGACACATTAGGTGGAGGAACTGCATACTGTGGCCCTAAATTAGGAGGTCCTGGTCGGAACTGCTGATTACTAAACTGTTGCCCTGTTTCTGGATTTGGCCTAAACTGTAATCATCAACGAAACTTCCAGATCACATGTTCCATTCAACTCCAAATTCACCTGCATCTGAGGTGTGTTACAAAAGCTTGGGGGTCCTGATGAAGCCATGCCGTGTATAATTGGCGGCGATTATACTCGATATATTACAACCCTCGGGGCATGCTTATCCTTCACAAGCCCACTGAACTGCTAACAAAGTTCATGGCCACCACAGAGAACTCTGCAGGCCGTGCTTCCATATTTTGTTTCCAAAATATTGTGGGATCGATCCACAAATGGATGCATTAGCCGGAATGCAGACCTTACAAACCGCTCGAGAGCTCCAATGGCCCAGAGATGTCTGGTTAGAGACAGAACCGCACATTAAAAAAAAAAAAAATCCTAACCTATAGGTTCTTTTTGAAAGGCTGCAATGCAAATTCACATCAGGGTATAAAGGTACGGTCACATTAAAAAAAAAATCCTAACCTCTACGTTCTTTTTGAAAGGCTGCAATGCAAATTCACAACTGGGTATAAAGGTATGGCATGTCACCTTCACAAATTTTAGAAAAAATTACAAAAGAAAATACAACATACCTCTTGAGATAGGCATTTAATTTCAATGGCCTTATTGCCACCTCATCACATGACATTAATAGGGCATTAAATATTGCTGCCACCTCATCATGTGGCATTGATTGCACCAATACACGCGTGGCGAGATCCAGAGCCATTCAATGCGGCACGACATCCCGGTACCGATCGGTCCAGGCTCAGTCGCCCCTTTCTTCGTAGAGATTTTGGTGTCGCCGCGTGGGCCATCGATCTCGATCCGGACCAGTCCAGCGCTGGCGACACCCAAATCTCTATGTAGAAGGGGGCAGCTTATATGATTGTATATATATACAAGTGCTTGTACTATGAGGGGGTATACAAACCCGATAAAGTCTTCATGCATGTAAAATATCTAAAGTACTTTACAATATTGCATACAATGACTATGTTGTCCAATATATCAAAAGAAAGAGATCAAAAGGCAAAGGTACGGAAATTACTCCAAATGACAATTTCTTGTAGGGTTTGCCTTCATCACCAAATAAAGAATCTGCACATGTGGCAAAAAGAATGAAAGAACCAGCACATGGCAAAAGGAATGAAATTGCATGGAATGTTTGAAAATATAAAATAATTTGTAAAGACGGTAGCAAATAACTTCACATGTAAGTGAATCAGGCCTATAATAGAAGGTTCTGGCGCTAAGGATATAATCTTAAGAATGCAAGATTAAATTGAAAAGCCAAGCTACATTTGAATTAAACTTAAGGAATTAAACTAATGTTAAGAAGTGAAAGTCAAATTCCTACTAATGGTCAACCCTCCGTCAATCATCGATTCAAACCATTGGTCAAATGTTGTCAACGCTTGGTCAAACCTCGAGGCAACTCGCCGGGTAAAACACCAATCCTCCTTCATGACAGCCTGTTATTGGGTAGGTGACAAAATGTGTAATCAATGCTACGAAATTGAAGAGCAGACATTGCATTATGCATATGATTTTGCAGAAAATCCAATTAACCTCAGTATCTATTTACAACCGTTGCAGGGTGCCTTGGCTGGGATAAGTCAGGTTCAATGTCTCCTCTAACAAGCAGCATAAGCTTATTTGTTAAACAACTACATTATATTTTCAGTCACCTCAATTGGAATCAATTTATTCAATTGGAAGATAAGATTCCCCAACAAGTGTAAATGTGCAAAATAATGACAATCTGATTAGAATAGTATATTGCTAAATAACATTTTTTATCATCCCACCACCGCCTAAGCGCCTAGGCGCCAAGGCCCATCAGCTCCATGTGATTTCCGTAGGCGCTAGCATCAAGATCGTCGCGGCCCCCCGATGTTGCAAGGTGATTTTATGCACCAACCCTCCTTCCGACGTCCCGTCCCACCGCTTGCATAGCTCTGGCGGATCCGGCCTTGTCGACCACCTTAGCTCCGGCTTAGCGTCTCTAGCACCATAAAACGATTCGCCCCCGCCGATTCGGTGGATCCACGGGCAAGAACGTCGATTTTGTGGTCAGATCCAGGGCCTCCCAACTTTCGGTTTCCCACCGGTAGTCCGGCTCATTTCTGCCCAGGCTTCGGTCCCCTTCTCTGGTCATCTCTGGTCATCTCCATAGCCCAAGGGCGACACAACGCGTCTGGCAAGCCTCTGAGTAGGCAAGTTGCGGAAGTTCCTTTTCGGTCTGCTTTGATAAGCAAAATCCAGTTCGCTTCAGCAGCCACAGCCCGATTTGGCTTCGACCTTGTTCATAGTGGGTTGCTTGATTCAGGTTTGGGATTGCGTTTTGCTTTGCTATGGCCCATCCCCCTAGAGCTATTGGCTTTGTTTTCTTTGTCTTTTCTTCAGTTTGGTTTGAGAGTTCCCTGTTTGCATAGCCCTGTTTGGTTTTTCGGTTCTTTCAATATCCTTTGCTTCTAGTTTAGCCTTCACCAACTTTCCTTGCCTTGGCTTGCCTCTGCTTTGGCCTTCACCACCTGGTCCCTTTGCCACTACCTTGTCATCATCGGCCCGGCCGGATCAAAGCGCATGGCGAGGGGACCCATAAAGAGAAGAATCTCATTAGATTGCAGAGAGCCGGCCCCGAATAGGGCCCTCACGACCCCACGATTGCGCCATACCTTTTGCAGCCCCATCATTTGGGCCCAGCTGACTGTCACAGCACACCAGTTCAGCTGCATCTTTAGGCTGCGGCTTTGGGCCGAATCGATCGCGGCTCGGTGTTTGCCCTCGGGAGTACTTGGCGGCATCCACACGGTCCGTTCTCTTTGTCACTCTCCGCGAGAGACATCGCCCGGTTGCCACTAGCGGGGATGGGTCCGGCTCCTAGAGTTCTTTGCTCGGTCTGCCGGGCCCAACGCGCCCGATCCACGGTGGTGGTTCACCGGGGTATATGGGGCCATCCCCCAATGCGGTAAAGTGGTTCACTGCGACCCATCCCGACAGTCTCCATGCACACCTCCACGCGGAAGGATTTTGGGCCCCACAGGCCAATTTGTTCAGAGGTCCCGCTTCATGAGACTAGTATGCGACCCTGAGAACACACACCAGCCCCACATTTTGCGTATTTTGGGTCTTGAAGAGGCGAGTGATTTGTCTCCCGCGAGAAAGCGGCCTCCTTCTTCACTTTCGGGTGATGCACATACATGCCGACGGCATCCTTTTCGCAAAGACAACGGGTGGAAGCGAAGACGTGGCTCGACCGCCCGCCATCTCCCCTCTCGGTGTCCGCTTTGAGGCTCTTTCCCATTTGCGCACATCTTGCGGCATGGCAATCATTTGAAAGGAACCACCTTTTCGCCAGGGAAGATTTGACTCCGCATGTATTGCGCAGACGGACCGAAGAATTATGCCGAAAAGCGTGCGGCTAAACTGCGGCCGAAATGGGCCGTGTATAGGGAGGCCGGGCTATCATTCCGGATCGGGGCCAACCGATCCCTCGACAATCTGGCCTAGCCATGAGCTACTGCTTTCGGGTTGGTCCCATTTCCTTCATTTTTGTGTTGTAACAGGGCTTAGACCCCATGTTCTGTTTTGGTTGTAACGGGGCTTAGACCCCATGTTGTTCTGTTCTTTGATCGGGGTTTGACCCCCTTTGTTTGTTTTGGTCCCATAACCCATTGGGTTCCGTGGGACGTTAAAAATTTCTTCCTTCCTTCCTTCCTTCCTTATTATCAATAATAAAAACGTGAGAGCCCTTAAATTGAGATTTTGCATTGCTAGGAACCTGATATGTAGGAGTGCTTGAATATATCTATTCATATCTATGGGGTCCTCACATAATTTGCGACATCATCTTCTACACAAATGTCCTAACGACGTCAATGGTTTTTTAGGATACCAATGTCATTGACGAATTGAAAAAGAACTTCTAAATTTGCTAATAGTTAGAATCACAAAAAAAAGATTGTAACATTGTCTAGTTTTCTTCAGATTCTTCAAGTCGGTGCAAAGCTGAATCATTATGAAATCCATGCCATGAAGTATGGACTGCCTCAATGAGATACATTTGGTTTTGTTGGAACACTTTAGACATCCTAGTACATTCAGCTTCAATTACCCCATTGTTCCTAACTAGCTCAACATGATTCTCTCTTCGTATTATTAATGATATATTGCAGATCTTGTAACTACGTTGCCCACAATCGTTTAACAATAAAGTCCTATGACACTAAGACCACCAAGAAAGAACTGACAACCCATAATGCCTAAGAAAAAATCCATTTTGATGATGTATGATTTTACAAATTGACATATTGCACATTGCATGTTGTACGTTACTCGTCCCTAGTTGTAATATAGGCCACACAGTGCTCCCCTTTTTTAGTCCCTAGATTATGGAAATAATAGAGCACCGTCATTATTCAACCCAAGCATATATTACCAAGATATAGCAAATAAAAAAGTTGTGGTTAAAATTATGGCCCTCATCATTCAACGTCATACCTTCCATTTTTTGCTTTTGTAAGAAGACCAACATCAGAACAAAGGATCAGCATTTTGTGCCAATAATTAAAAGCAATTAGGCTACATGCAATAGCTTAAAAGGCAAGAGGAACTGTCTGTAAAATATGCTCCCGTCTTTTCAAAAAACAGCAACAATTCACATCCACTTACATTCATGTTGGCATATAAGGTCACAGATCCCAGTTTTGCAAATTGGACACATAGAGCAACTCACTCACTTAAGAAAGCAATCTCGATGTTGAATATGGCAAGCAAGCAATAATGGAAATGGTTCAATGGTGGATCTATCCTAGTTTCAACTAGCCCTCTCCTTTTCAACACGACATTGCCCCTTGATTAGTGCCCCAAGTGTCAGCTTGTAGGCAACTGTGAAACTTGATGCTTAATGACGAAGTGTTCAAGGTTGTGCATATGCTTAATTCGGATTAGAATTCAAAATAATTTGTCTTATATAACAGCAGCCACGTGTAATGTAGGCTAAACTGTTGCAGCCAGTCCATCTCTGAAAACCTTTGAGCCTAATAAAGCATCTTTGTGACTCACTGAAGCAAACAATGTGCAAATATTAATGCAAGCACATGTAAGGCTTGCACAACAACACAATCTATGGAACTATCATAGGCAGATGTACAAAATAGAGTAATCGGACAAAAGAGCTTTCAGTGCATCATAATTCTTTGAGAAAATCGTAACCTTGCCACTCCAGAAATAAACATGCGGAATACAAATACATATCGCAAATTTCCATCATGTTAGTCCCTGTATCTGATCTGATCCCCAATTATTCTAATACTATATGTATTTGTGACTATAAAAGCACAACCTCTTGGTATCCATGTTTCACAGACAAAATCATGTCTCTTCCTACTGCTAAAGACTGTATTTCGAATTGATAGTCAACAAGTCTACTGTCATGTTCTCATTGTTAGCAATGGCAGCAATATGTAATGGGGTCTGCCTACCAATATCGGAACAATGCACTTTGTGAAATTTGCAACATCTGCAACAGAAGGTCTATCACATAAATTCCAAACATGAACGCCTCTGTATATGCTTCCTGTATAGCGACCAGCATTCAATAAAACCATTGCATTTATCCAGCTAATTAATCTCTACCTCAAAATGTCTATGGCATGCACCGTGAAGAATGTCAATTCTAATGTGCAGACTCTTCAATAGGCATGACATCCTCGGCAGAGAGGAAGCAGCTGAAGCAACTATATTGTCATGATGGTCTTCTCTTATGCCTAGGCCTAGACCACGAAATGGGCCTCCTAGTAAAACTCCTATCTATGAAGGGCACAATGTTGCCTGCATAAATATAACCATCATACATTGAACAAAATAATGTATAGAATAAAGCAGACGTACCAGAATAGCCAACAAAAGTGCCAATGCTTTCACAAGTATGGAGTGCAAATGTTCTTGGTCCAGCATGTAATCTATGATCAACGTATCTTAAAGATCATAACAGTTCATCTAATTCCCTAATATCTACCATACTGGATTCTACTACAGAAACATCCCGAGGAAAATTCAGCTTATCAAGATGACTTAAAGAGAAAGGTAATGGAACTCTTGAAACACCACCTTCACAGAAAAGCAAGCATCCTGAGTAAGTTCTTGGGTTGATGGCTACCTATCCATACTCAGATGTTGCATGATACAGCTCCATAATCAATAAGTATCTTCATATCTTTACACAAAATGCAAACATTATCTGATTGCATGTCCCAGCCATCATCCAACATGATGACAATCTTGATGTTAATCTATTAATCTATATTTTAATTTTCGTAATAATACCTCATCTAGAAGAATGTGATTTTTTGCCACCGCAGCTTTTTTGCTAAAGAAAATTTACGACAAGAAAGCGAACAGAAGCGAATCGTTCACTCATATTCCAACAATGTTCAGCATCTTGCTTCACAAGGCCTGCCAGATACACAAATTGCACCTCATATTTTTTAATAGAGTGACTCAAACATGTAATAATATCGAAGTGACTCAAACGCAAACAAAATAATGCATCACGAATGTCCACGCTGAATCTCCACATTTTGAAAGGATAAACATTTCTACAGCCTCTAAAATTTGTACATCCCCATGTCCTGGCCCTGTACTCTCTGTTGACATATAGGAAACATCAGATCAGTGAAAAGCGAAGCAATGAAAAAGGCAAAACGATAAGGATTTTTGCCAAACCGACAAGAGGGAATGACCTTGTCACTGCTGGATTTACTGTAGGATCTAGTTATATGTTTTGTTCCTTTCTTTTATCAGGGAAATACTCTGTTCATGCTGGCAGCCTACAAAATACAATTAGCCATCTAACCGTATAAATGCACAAAGCAAAGCTGCTAGAACATATCAAAATTGTTGCAGTAGCCATGTATTCTGAAACTTCTATGTTTTGGGCAGAGGCCATGTATTCTAGAGCACCTGCAATTGAATATTGCTGGCCAGGGCCTGGTACCACAGCAAAGAAAACCCACAATGAACCCTGAAAGAAATCTGGCCATGTAATGTACGTAATTTCCAGCCTGAAATGTGTGATTGGATTCAAAGTCAGTTCAAGGTAGAATGCTATGTCATAATCAGTAAAAGCGAACCTTTGCCCCTATAGCTTCTTGAACAAGGACAGTATCACTGGAGATACCATTGACAATCTCTCCAGTACTCGTGTCAGTGTCGAAGAATCCTACATCTTGTTTGAGCATTGCTCTTAAATAGCTGATCCGCATTCTAGCACCTTGTCGTTTTCCAGTTTGTGTCCAGCATGCAACGTCTGCCATCACAGCAATTCCAGCTTAATCCGCATGAAGAACTACCTCATTATCGAAATATAGAACTAGCCAGACCCACCCATCCATGCTGCACCCAATATCACAAGTCCCAAATAGACGAAATACAGAGCATACTGCGAGATTAGAAGTTCTTATGAGATTAGAGCGGGAACTACAGTAAATCACCAGTTTGAAGTTTGAAGTAAGATTGTACAGTACCTTGGAAACTCCATGACTTAATCTGTCCAGAATGTTATAGTTGGCCCCAAACTCATCTATCAGCTTGCCAAAGAATATAAAGAAAACTGGTATTGCAGCACCATGTGTACCCAAGTTGCTCGTTCCTCTGCCGATTTGCCCATCTTGTTCCCCCATCGTTGAATAGGAGTGTATAGAACACCTCTTCACATGGTTCTACAAACTTTGGATTCGGGCAACAACAGAGAAAATGCAAATCTCATGTCAAATGCAGATATAAAGATCGATAACAGGAACGAGAAGGACCACCCTATGGCATGAGTTTCCGGCAATCAGATCGTCCCTATTGAAATTTCATCAGCCATGTTTCCTCTGGGGCCTGAGATTACGACATGCATGTTCTTCTTGTTGGAACTTGTCTTTTCGTCCCTGAATTCACAAGTATGTTTGGTGAAGGTGGTTAAGGCTTCTCGTGAATGCACAGAAGTCCACAAGATGTAAAAAGATAGAGCGAGCCTTTCAAGGGGGAAAACACAGCCGGCCATGGAACCAAAGTTAATTGACGCCGATCAAAACCCCTGCAAAATAATTAGCAGAAAATGAAGCAGGTTGGAAAATGTTGCAGGCAAATGCCGGATAATACACACCACACCATTGTTTGTTATTCCGAAACGAACAATATCTTCATCCCATCTGTGCCATTGAACTTCTGCAGCAAATCAATCATAAAAAGTGAAAAACGTCAGAAAAATAGAAGTCGAAATGCAACAGGCCCTCACATTTCTAACATACAGATATCACCCTGAATGAGAAGCTCGAAAATCCGCTTCTTTCTTTGCTTCCTTTTCCTGTTAGAGAACCCGACTATGGCGGACCTTCGAAAACTGACCACAGTGGCGTCCCTTTTTTTTCTTTGAGTGATCTTCTGATACAGCGCGGAAATCCAGCCTATACTTGCCCTAATAGCTGGCATTGCTTCATGTAGACGCCCCAATTCGATCCGGCTATGTCCTTTAGGATGGAGAGAGTCCTGCAAGCTGCGCCATAGCTAAAAGGCGCATTTACAACCGGAAGAAAATGCTCCAGTTTCGAGCTCTACATCGAAACCTTCGAAACTTACCGCCCTCTCTAAAATGACATGTCACTATTAGAATAAAAAACCATGCCACCTCTTAGGTAATAACTCTCCATTTCCTTTCCCACGTCATCACAAAAATAAGATGCTCCATAATTGCACATGCCACCATTAAATCACCCTTCAGCAATATTTTGACGGCTAAGATATTACCTGCTCCCTTTAATCTGACGGTCAAAAACAAAAGCCCCAAATAAAGGGGCTTTTGATCCGGGCCATCCATCAAGCACGTTCGACGGCCCAGATGAGTCAAACCCAAGTTGCCCCTTATAAGTAGAGATATGGGTGGCGCAACATGGACCGTCCAGATCTGAGATGGACGGCCAGGATCAAAATCTCTATGGACAAAAGTTATTGTATATATATTATGATATAATAGATATACAAGATCCTACGGATTATGTTCCTACGGTGTAAATTCTAATTTTAGCATGTTTCTACGGTGCAAGTTCTTGTAAATTTCCTTAGATTCCATGAAGGCTTCCTAGATTTTTCAAAATTCCAGCAAGACTGCCCGACAAATCGTTTACCTAGGAAACAATTGTTCGTTTTCGCATTTAAAGTGTCACAGATAGGCTTCTTTCCTTTGTTGCATTGGTTTTGCATATGTGATAGTTGTGTTTCAAGCTTTAGCATGTTTCTGTACTCTTGTGGGACGGAGGATTGCATTATTGGGACTATTGATGCAATTTGTCTAAAATTTTCTAAATAGTTGGGGAGGGTTTGCATTGCGATAATAATAGACCAGCCATACATTTTGAGTCACAAAAACATTGGGAGGCCAATAATGTGGGGTTGGGTAAGCATTACATGGCCCAAAATTAATAGTGGTTCCACTAACATCAACATTTGAATTGACAAAAATTGAAGCATTGAAAATGTGATGCCCATAATTTAGGCAACTAGGATCATGGCAATAATTAAGTGGTTGAAAAGTTCAATTAGATGGCCGAGATTGACCGTTTGAACTAGACGATTGACATTGTTTCCCAAAAAAGAACCCCTCCTGTTACAAAATTTCTTGAGCTGTAAATCCTTGTGCAGGTGTTTGGAGACACCAAAAATGATTTGCCGATGCTTGGAGGCAGCGAGCAAGGTAAAGCTGGTCTGATTTGGCTATTATCAGGCCAAATTTGGAAATTGCCACACAAAATTTGGAGAATCATCAAACAAAACAAAGGTCAGAGATTGATTTTAAGATTCATGGAATAAAACTGGGTCCAGAGGTCCAATTTGATGGCTTTGACGCCCAATTGATTTCACCTAGGTTAACCTTTTAGCCTCGGTCGAAGTTTGGATATGAGCATGCATATTATGCGAAACTAGAATTCCTATTTTTATTCGAAATGTTGAAGGGGCTAATGTTTTAGGTTGGCAACTTAAAGATATTGCCATGGGCCCCTTGGAAAATATGCATATTTGTACCAATAATTTCATCAAAACAATGTGTTATTTTATTGGTAGATGTTATACAATAAATATGGTTTGCCATTTTTCGTTTGAAATCAAGAATGTTGAGTATTGACATTAAAAATTGGGCAGTTACATTGGATAATTGTGGTACATGCGCGCAGAGATGAATTCATATGTGTCAATTAGCTGAAAAACAACTTAAATCTTTGGGTGCTAATATAAAGTTGTGCAAATTAAAATTCTATTTTTTGCTTCTTAGTCGTATATTATAGTCAACTGCATAATGAGTGCCAATAAGACTATCAACATATTCTACTAATGTCTTTAGTACAATTGGAACCTTTGCGAGCTAAAGTTGAAAGGTTCTTATAGCCCAATCCCTTTTTTTCCATTCAAGAGGAACCTCCACGCCAAACATAGAATTAGATTATCTGTATTGTTATGCAAGGCTTGTTCGAGGGAGATCTTGGGAGCTAAATGCCATCATAAGCTATAGAGAGGAGGACAATTTATAGCGTTGTTGAGTAGGGATAAGCCTAAACTTCTTACCAATGAAAGATTAACAAATACAACTTGCAACAAATTTAAACCTCTTGCCAATGAAAGATTACCAAATACACCATGCAATACCTCTTTCATGTCTTGATGCATGCACTATTAGACCAAATGTACTCTGTAAAGTATAGTAGATATATTATTGAATATATGAATAACTCCAAACTGAGGAAAACAATTTGCAATGCCCCTGATGCAAGCTTGCTTATTGAATATGAACAACTGCAAACTGCCTTTGGAAAACAATTTTCTAAGCAAATCACTACAAGGGATCAACGTAGATAATCGACATTTGTCCGTCGATTATCGACCTAAACAGGTCGACAATCGACGGTCAACGTCGATCGTCTACGTTGACCAGTCAAATGTCGACCGGTGACCATTGAACGTCGATCATCGACGCTCAGTTGGAGTGACGTGTCGCCTTTGGCCTCGTGGCATGCCTACCTGGTCGCCCGACGGCCCGTGGATGTGCGCGTGGCGTGGAACGTCGATCATCGACGTTGTGTCGATGATGACATGGCATGCGTGGCCTGGCCGATGCCTACGTGGTCCCCCAGCGCCAGCGTGGCTGTGCGCGTGGCGTGGAACGTCGATGATCGATGTTGTATCGAGATGACGTGGAATGTGTGGTCTGGCCGAGGCCGACGTGGTCGCCCGCGTGGCATGCCTACGTGGTGTTGAACGTCGATGATCGACGATGTTTTTGGCGGGAACCCGAGAGGGTATTTATCTTCATTTCATTGTTGTTGTAGTCGACCTCTTGAGAGTTCTTGGCGCCGTGGGCGTGTTTTCTCTCTTCATAAGGTAAGATCTTGCATTAACACTAAGTTTATCATGTTCTTACCATTAATTCCTCATAGATATTGATTAAAGCAAAAAGTTCTTTAAAAAATATTTTACAAAAGTGTGGGGTAGGTTGATCCGGATATCGGTCACTCCATCCCGAATGGAGAGGACTATAGTATCGGGTTCAGGCCTACCTCAATCATATTGTCTATAAATTTTAAAAAAGTGTGGGGTAACTTGATCAAGGTAATTGGCTCGGCCCATCCCTAATGGAGAGGACTACATGTATCGGGTTCAGCCTACCTCAATCATATTGTCTATAAATATTACAAATTGTATGAAGGGTAGCATGATCAAGGTATGCTTGGTCACCCCATCTCGAATGGAGAGGACTAGGTGTATCGGGTTCAGCCCCACAATTAGTGGTTGCTAAACATTACAATATGGGTTTAGGGTTGCGTGATCAAGGTACTGGTCGGCTCCATCCTGAATGGAGAGGACTAGATGTATCGAGTTCAGGGGCCCTCAATCAAATTAGATCTAAAGTCACATTAATACATTAAATTAGTTTTATTAACATTTTTTGCTTGTAGTAAACAACATGGACAAACGTCAGGCCGACCATGAACGTAAAATGCAACAAAAAGCCGCAAGATTGTTAAATGGCGATCGGCGCAAAGATGTTACTCCAACAATTGCCACAAATAGTCCACTTAGACCCAGCGGTCCGAGTCTTCCCCGCAGCCTTAGTGGCATGCACGAAATGAATGCCGCCAACGTATGTACTAGAAACATGTTTTCAATGATTGCCAACTTTGTATCCTAATAAACTTTTTTTCAGTTGTACTTGACAGAGCGGCTTTATTGCAATTGCGCGATGTGCAAAGGACAAATAAAACGGATGAGAAAGACTATCATCGATCACGTTGATAAATACGGTGAATGGTCGATAAATCCACTGCTCTCAGATGCACATGTCGGATATTCCAACGAGGGTAACGCTCAACTACTCTCACGCACTTGAATCGACATCTCAACTTATTTTACTTGCATTTTCTTAGGAAGAAACCGAGAATGAAGTGAGCTCGAAGCAATATGTAGATTTTGGGGCCATGTTGTCCTTGGAAGCAGATGATATTGACACCATAAATGCTTTCATAGAGAACCCGACAAAAAGAAAGCCATCAACTTCTGCAAAGAGTATCCCATTACGTGATAGAACTCGGCGTGCGATGGCCGTAGCCATGATTCTAGGAAATAACAACGTTCACCACAATTGAAATGTACTAGATCATGTGGAAGAAAATAGCATTCCACAGGAACTAGTCCATTTGCTAAAAAGCCTTTACGCATGCGGTGATCGTAAAAATTCGGATATGGCCTAGAGGTAAGCCAATTATTTATGGGGGAGCCATTTACATATTGGGGTAGGCGAGACTTGATTAAAACTAGTCGAGTCCCCGGTGTCGGTCAGGATTATATATTATGACAAATATAAAAGTCAAAGATGGCACGAAGTGTTCCTTTGATGCCATATGTAGGTGTCAATACAACTTCGGAGGCTTGGCATAAATTGAGTAAGCACCGATGGCGCATGCTCATCTATGGCCTAAATTCTAATGCACCTAAGAATAGCCGCATCCGATAACAAAGAAAGATTTGAAATACATTGATGGTCGCCCTCAATTACATCGAAACCTTTGTCGCCTTTATTAACAAACTCTATCGAGAATCCAGGCTACCAATTGTGATTTCGTCGAGGCAAAAAGGACCAAGAAGATTTCTTTATTGCGGAAAATTGAAGGGAGATATATTATGGTAGATGCTATAAAGAGTCTTCGTGTTGGTGATGAATTGTTCATTCAGTATGAATACGATAGACCAATACCAGAGGTCTTTTGATGATGTACTCGAATTATAATTAACTAAATTTGAGAGAGGGTAAAAATGATCAGACAAAAGTTGGTATGAGCTTGCATGCCAGAAAACCTTGAGCCTACAATCGTGGCATGCATGCAAATAATCGGATAAGAGAGAGCGAGGAAAACCAAAATCATAATGAAAGGAATTTCCCGATTTTGGGAATACCGGAATTTATTCCGCCCAGAAAAAGCCCAAACCTTAGAAAAATAATTTAAAAAAAATTCCCAAAACATTTCTGACCACACCGGAAAAACCAAATTTAAAAGATAGATAAGTTGTGTTGTCCTTTGTGGGAGTCTTGCCGTATATGATTATTATCGTCAATAAGTGGCTTGCTTAAGACGTGGAAATTTATATTTCTTATATTACAACATGTTTAAGAACTGACCAAGCCACGCTCTCAATGCATGTAACATATATTTTTTTTGTATCCGCAATCGGGTCATGCGGTGGATATGAGACCACATCCGCCGCATCGCAATTGGCGACATCAAGAGTCATTGCGGCTAGCAGAAATAGAATACATCGAGCAATATGGTACAAACATCGGCACAACATATGATGAAGAGTACAACATCGAAGAGGACGAGCACAACGATGAAGACGACGTCGGCCACATGGAGGTTGAGGAACCCATGGCCGACATGTTAGATGCATTCGACCCGATCTTCGACAACGACCTCGACGAAGAAGCAAATACTCCTATTGACGGTCATGAAGATTTATTGGAGGAGGCGCACAAAGTATTATATGTAGGGGCAACCGTATCTAGATTGGCAACATCTTTATTGATATTAAACCTTCAAGCCAAATTCAAATGGAGCAACGCCAGCGTTACGGCTTTGTTACAGTAAGTACACTTGAAATCACCAAGTTAATTGAATTCGTGATTGAATGAATGTATCCGTAAATCTTCAAAGCCTCCTCCGGCCATCTATTATCAGATGTTCTTCATTAGAAGAAGTTTGAAGCCCTGTAATTCGCTTTAAAATGGCTTCTTCTGGTCTGCATGTAGGGAGTTGGATCTTTATAAGCATGGCCTTAAATTGCTTCCGAGGAATCCTTCCTCGTTTACGCCAAGTGTCAATGGTGGCTATCTTCTTATGGGCGCTGATGCTGAACATAATCGATCTGAAATATCAGCACTTTACCCCAGGTAATGTGTGTATTCAAAGTTCATTTAATCCCTGTAAGATAGTGTCCATGAACTGGCTTGGTCTGATGACAAATAACTTCCTAGTCAATCCCCTGGTTTGAGTAGTATCCAAAGACTGGCTTGGTCTGATCACAAAGAACTCCCAAGTTAGTCCCATTGCATTGGAAAGTTAACATGGAGTTGTTAATTTCCTTGATTGCATTGGAAAGTTAATGTGGAGTATACTTTTGATTATATCCTCCCCCTAGGAAGACGTGAACAAATGGGTACCTTTCTTCCACATGTTTCTGAAATACCCGAGTTGTTTTCTGGGTTCAAGTATAGTCTATTGCTTATGTTTAATTTTCATGTATGCAGGTCCGTATCTACTTGATTTTCTTATCTGGAACCTAAACTTAGAACATTTTTTCTCGATAGGTATGAAAAGCAACTTGAAAAGTTTAGCGCATTTGTGGAGCCACTTTTAGATAGCGGTGAAAGGTGAGCCTTCTAAAGGGCGCTTTCAAAGTCAGCTGTCGAGAATGCAAGCCATAGTAGAAATTGTAGCAAGGTGCTTGCTTGGGACAGGAGGAATTGACGTGAGTCTTCTGCAATGCGTGATGGTAGTGAAATGCTTCTCAACAAAATCTGTCACCTCAAATTTGTCCATTTAAAAAGATCATCTTATTTATTTTCTGGAATTATGCCTGCATGATTACACAACCATATAGTTCCTAGTTTTCTGAACTAAATGTCATGATAACTGTAGGTCCTGTTATATCCTTTTATAAAATAGTTTCAGGGCTATGTCTATAGATCCTTATATAAGTTTTGGCTTTCTACTAAGAAAAATTGATCTAATAGATAGCTTAACAGTTCTTTTCTTATGCGGTAACAATCTCACCTCCTTTTACCCTTCTTGAAAGACAATTTACTCCAATTAATTATGTTTTTACCAAACAAATTGATATATCCTACATATAACAGTGCCTTCCTCGAGCTTTTGCTTGCACCGGCATCAAAGGTTCTGGACAAGTGGTTTGAGGTAAACATCTTTGTTTTGTTACCATGCTATAATATGTTGTCGTTGCATGCTATTTGCGACATCATTTGCTGTGAGACAGCCCATTGTTTTCAAATAGGCTAGATTGTTCAAAAGTTTGTCTGTGTGAGGTCTGCACTTTTTCTGTTTCATGCCACGTACATAGTTATGAAGATCAGAATTCATGGAAGGAAATTGATCAGGCAAACAATCGTTCCACCACGAAATTCCAACTTGGGCACTCAAAGGGAACATGCCCAAACTTTTTGAAGCAGACAAGCATCTATGTTGTTCTTATTAAACATAGAATTTGTTAGAACATAGAAGAAAAAATCATAGTCTAAATGTGTGACTCGTTTTACAACTGGCAGAGTTGAAAAGGAGCAACTCAAAAGTGGAGCTTTTACAGACCATTCTGTGCATATCTTCTTTGCCAAACAAAGAGGTACGTTAACCTAAACTTCTTTCCATTCAATCCGACTGCAATCTGGCAGGATGGCGGCCCTTTAAAATCATAAATTGGGTTGCCAAGAATATCACTGCTTATATCCCTTTTCTTTAGGAAAAGATGACTACTCTCTTTAAATTAATCATGTTCATTTCTCATGCGTTTCGCTTAACAATTTATGCATGCTAGGCCAGACAAGCCAGGAAAATCACAGTAACCTGTCGACAATGTTTTTGGCTGAGAACAGATGATTAATCTGTGTTGCAAGGTATGCTTTATGATCTAATATTGTGGTTCGCTAAGGTTTCTTTTGTCTTGCTATATGCAAAGCATTTCATGCTAAATAAATATTTTTTAATGTTTTACCACAGGTTGTGGCAACGCTTTATAGAGCAGAATGATTTGACAAGAAGCACAACTGATTCATGCAGTTTTAGGAATGTCAAGTACCTGTTGAGTGTTGGCCTCGAACGTTCCTATGCCAATTATTCTGCTTAGAGAACCTAGGAGAATCTACATAGAATCTTGGGGAATTTATGTGAATCTTGAGAAAATATTTGGGAATCTTGATGGGATCTTTGAGATTCTAGGGGAATCTTGATAGAATCTTGGAGAACATAAGGGAATCTACATATGATCTAAAGGAATGTTCATAAAATCTTTAATAATCGAGGGGAATCCCTGGGAATCTTGATGAAATAATGGAGAACCTAAAGGAATTTTCATAGAATCTAGGGGAATCTAAAAGAATCTTCATAAAATCTTTGGGAATCTTTGGGAATTCAAGATAATCTATATAGAACCATGGGGAATCTGGATGAATCTTGAGGCATCTTTAGAAATGTGGGGGTCTCGAAAGAATTTATGGGAACCTAGAGAATCTTCATAGAAATATTTGATAATTTAGGGGAATCTTGATAGAATTTTAGAGAATCTTGAAAAATATACATAGAATCTTGAGAAAACTATGTGAATATTGAGAGAATCTAGGAGAATCTTCATGGAATCTTGGAGAACCTCAGGGATTCTTTCTATGATCTAAAGGAATCTTCATAAAATCTTTAGGAATCTAGGGGAATCTTGATGAAATCATGGAGAACCTAAAGGAATCTTTATATAAGCCAAGGGAATCCAAGAGAATCTACATAAAATCATGGAAATCTTGGGGCATCTTTGGAAATCTCGAGAGAATCTATGGTGAGAATCCAGGGAATATTGATAGAACCTTAGAGAATCTAAGAGAATCTACATAGAATCTTGGGAAGTCAATGTGAATCTTCGGAGAATCTTTGGAAATCTAAGAGAATCTAGAAGAATCTAGGGAAATCTTAATGGAATCTTTATATGATCTGAAGGAATCTTTAAGAATCTTGATGAAATCTCATAAGAGTTAAAGGAATCTTCATAGAATCTAAAGGAATCCAAGAGAATCTACATAGAATCCTGGGGAGTCTAGGTGAATCTTGAGACAATCTTTGGGAATCTAGGGCAATCTCAATAGAGTCTATGGGAATCTATGGGAATCTTAGAAAATTCTTTGAGAATTTAGGGGAATCCAAGGGAATCTTCATAAAATCTTCGATAATATAGGGGAATCTAGGTGAATCTTTATCAAAATTAAATGAATCTAGGGAATCTACATAGAATCTTGATAATATAAAGGAATCTAGGGGAATCTTGATGGAATCTTGAAGAACGTAGGAGGATCTACATAGAAACTTGAAGAATCTAGAGAAATCTTGGGATCTCAAGATCTTAAGGAATAATGGAAAAATCTGAAGAGAATCTTAAGGAGTTTATGGAAATCTCAAGAGAATCTTTGAGAATCCAATAGAATCTAAGAGATGTATCTCTGTATTTTGCTTCTAGTTGGATTTGTACAGTCCCTAACTCATACAGGCCCTACATAGTACAAAGACTTGTATATACTAGTTATGGTGCCCGGCGTTGCCGGGCTTTAGTAACAACTTGATAGGGGAGGGGAGGAGGGAGATTGTTGAACTTTGGCTAGAAAATGTGGCTTTTGGGGAAGGAGAAGAGAAGGAGAGTCCCCAACTACTTGCTAATGTCATTAAAGTGCCAGTCAATGTGCCTCTCCAACTCCATGTTTATGCCATTAAAGTGCCACTTAATTTCACATAATCTGCCAATTTTTTACCACATTAAGAATGCAAAATAACTTGATATAGCCATTACAATTGCAGCATAATCCCATTTCTTGTAGAATGTGTAGCATTTCGTCACTTGGGCATAATCCATCTAATTAGTGATGTCCCATGGACTTCGCTTTCAAAAAATACAATTTTCTTTATGGCGCTTACAAATGAGACCTCGTCGTATGAGTATACTTTTTGCAACGGGCGTAGGTGCAATTTTATTGTAGACCACCATGAAATTGTAAACATGTGTACAATAGTTTGCAGATTTGAGAGGGAGTACAATTTTATTGTAGGCCACCGTGAAATTTATATACAATAGTTTGCAGATTTGAGAGGGAGCCAATGGAACTTTATAGGGTTTTGCATTAGAAAGATTAGGTACATGTATTTCTTTTGCCTAATGACAATAAAAATGCCCCCAATACATGATGGGATTCATTTTGTATCGAATTGTTGCACAAATAATATGCAAAAAAAAAATAACATTGCTTAATTGCCTTAACTTTGCATTGAACTCTTACACAAATCATATGCATAAAGATGAAATATGCGCCATTGCCACAACTCACCTAATTTGCATTTAGTTTCACTACTCACAAACTTATCCATTTGCTTCTATACTTTAAATAAATGTGGCTCATTCATGCCCCACATCTTGTGATTACATTGGACATTCCCATGCTTTAGGCCTAGACTTGGCTCATTATTAGTTGCATTTATTCAATTTGCAATTTTTAAGTTTTTGGTAATGCCTCTTGATGTACATCTTGTAGATCTTACAAAGGGCATATGCCCAATATTTCGCATCTCTAAAGCTATCATGTAGACATCAGAGCAAAGCCCAATAGCATCATAAAGGGACACTACAATCTCTAAATTCATTTGGAAATGAAATATGACTGATTGATAGGACAATGTCTATAAGCTCTCGTATGGGACTGCTAGGTTTAATGTATAATATGACATGTTTTTTCAAAGTTATATGGGACATCAATGAAGTCTTTTACTCCTACACCGTGACGTCTTAAGGGTGCTTTTTGGATGGTTTTCTTATAAAATACACATCTAGCTCTTGGAGCTAGCTATCAAAATAGCAGCATGAGCTTGATCTATATGCTTTCTATGAGTCAAAGCTCTAAAGAATAGTGGAAATCTACCTTGGTACATAATGTAGCAAGGCAATAGCACTAAAATACAAAACAATTATGAGTGACACTATTTATATTTTCAAGAAAGCAAAGAAGTAAAATAGAAAACAATTATGGATGGCATTACCTATATTTTCAAGGAAGCAAAAAACTTAAAGATGTTCTTCCACCTTTCTGCTCTATTACATGTATTTTCTACCTTCCAAGCATCGAATAGAATCATATCTAAATATAGGAAACATATTTCATAATTAAGGTAAGAATATCCACTAACTTTGTTCTTCCACCATAACTATAGACTATAGCAATACGTCAATTACATTATAGACATACAGAATTTCTTCATAAATTTGTGCATAAGTTAACAGCCTTCCATCCTAACATCGTATAATAGAATAGCTGCTTCCATAGAACATAAAAATGAGAGTAAGCGCCAAACTCAATGTTCTATCTTATGATTCTTGCTTGGCAATTCAAGCATGCAAACGCCTCTTCATTGAGGAAGTGTTCTTTGACCAAAAAACAACTTGTTATGACTATGATGCAGCTGTTGGCAACAACGTGTACGACTTTATCTGAAGCTGGGCATCACCTCTGAAAGTGGGATTAGCTCTGAAAGTGGGATTAGCTCTGAAAGTGGAATCTGCAGCCAAATAAAAATGCATATGAAGCAATATGCAATTCTTATAATTCAACTGAAAGGAGCATATGATAATGGATCTTTCTATTTTGTATCTGATGAGACGTATATTAGATATGGGGGATTCTTTGACCTGCTAATAAAGCTTGCATATCTATTTATGAGGTTCCTATGAATTTTAAGAAGATCCAAAGTTAGTCAACATGCCCTTGTGGAAGAGTAAAAGAAGACCAGACTTTTTAAACCTAGAAGAATAAATCTTTAGCACACTTTATAAACTTATCAATGCTTTCTTCAGCATGTCCATGTACCACCACTGCAGAGCAAGTCATGCAGTGAATCAGATCCGTCAAATGGGTAATATAGCCATGTTTTTAATATATCTAAGTTATACAACTATATTTACTTCTTACCTTTTTGGTTCTAGCTTTAGCGCTCCAGAGATATACAGGTCACACGGTTTACCCTATAAATATGAATTCATCTTCCACATTCTTAATTAGTGAAATCATCTCAACAGAACCTTCAAAGCTCACCATCTCACAGAGCTAGAGCTCATGACATGCCTGCATGAAAAGGCAATACATGCACGTTAAAAAAGGCTGGTATATTTTTAATGATATAAATATGTCAACCAAAAGAAGAAGCAAGCAGAAAGATGAGAAATTAGACCATTTCTATGTTTACATACCACGTTTGTTTCAGATAATCTGCTCTGTCCAATTCTGGCAAGGCGGTGGGCAGCCTGGCATAGTTCTTCCGGTAAAGCTCGACACCTGGCCGCTCCTGAATTGCTTGGATCCATGGTTTATGGAAGATCCTTAATAGACAAAAAAATGCTTACAGGTCCAGCAGCAAAGAAGATTTCCCTTATTATTTCAAGGTAATAAATCTACAACAGAGGGCAGCCATAGCCGACTTCTCAGGATTGATTTTTGTTCTTATATGATGTATTCAAACAGCAGCAGGCCGGACTTGCCAACAATGTGTACATGAGATTTGCTATTGGGTCTCGATTGCAAAGTCGTAACTTATTTAGACCAGATCCCCAATGCAATCTTTCTTAAATTTAGCATTTGCAATATATGTTCGTTTCATCTATGTGCAAAACAACAATCTCATGTGGATGAAAGATGAGGAATCAGAAGTCAATTGCTAGGATACAAACATCAAGTTCCAATAATGGATATCTTACCAGTAAATTGGCCATTGTTAAGGTGGTTATCCACAAAAAGGGAACCTCATGACCTCTATCCTTTTAAGATTTGATGATGGCATCCTCTGGTAACCATCTGTGCAACATGTCGAAACTTGATTCTGCAATAGGAAGAAGAAAGAGTTAAGTTCTTTAGAAACTGAACTTGCTTAAATCCCTGCTTTTTGTAGTAAAGGATATGCTTTCTCCTGGATTCCCTGCTAGTAAAAGCCTTTGCATATATTACTGTGAGCTTCAAAAGAATGCTAACAGGAACGACAATTTAAATAAAAGGAATGATAACTCCAGAAAAGTCAAAGATGTTAAGCAAATAGCATGCCGGGTTAAGCAAATAGCATGCCGGAATTGTTCAGATCCAGATCTACATCCACGCACCTCAAAACAAACTAATAAAGCTGGATATGGAGCTCATATATGATGCAAATATACCTAGCTCCACTAATGCATATGGAGTATCATTCATCAAGGAGAGAGAACTGTACGACCCAATAAACATGAAGTAGTTATTTAAGAAGTTCTCACCTATCTGATTCTAAAGCACAATTTAGAAATCATGCGACAAAACAAAACTTTGTACTGCAACAACTTTTTGGTCTCACAATTTTCAAGCTCGAGAATTGGGTTTTCAATCCTGGTCACTTATCTGCACACTGCATACACCACGTATCCTAGTCACTACTACTGCTTTTGCATAGCCAATGAGGTAAGCTGCTTATATGATGGAAGACAATGAAATGAAACATGGAATATTACCAGGGAAAACAATATGTAGAAACCTCAGGCTCCTTTACCCCGTAGAACAAATTCATGTGAATTAAAATATGCAAGTTATTAACCTCCAGCAACAACAAATAAGTCAAATTGAGAAAGAAGAGAATGATATCATCGCAAACACAGAAATACCTGGTATATTTATGCTTTGTCCATGAGAACAAAAATGCATGCTGAAAATGTTCCAAAATATAGCTCCATTCCGAATGTAAATGTGTAGATACTGCACAAAGACACTCTGGAATTTTGCAACTTAAGAAGCAAGAAAAAGAAATGCCTTAAACGAAAATTCTAGAAAGGGACAAATAAAAAATCGAAATATATTTTGCTTCCTTGTATAAATCCACCGAAGCTTAGACTTCAAGGTTTTGCTTGACGGCATGATTTCATAAAAACCATGGTCTGAAAAGAGATTAAGTTCTAGTTGAGAACAGAGATGGAAAAGCAGAATTCCAGTACCTAAAAAAGGATGCACAACAAAGATTTGGCTGATTTGGCTCGCATACCTCTCTGTTTTCTTTTAAAAAATGTCAGTAGAGCTTCTGATAACTGCAAGGCGTCGCCGATTGCATGCTTCATTTGGTGCTCCAGAAAGGCATTATAGACTAACAAAAGATGCTTTTGCTAGCACCACAGAATCAGGTTGAATAGCAAAATGCACCTGCATCCACAAAATCCAAGAGGGCTTGTCTGAGAAGCACATACATCTACTATACTGCTGCCAAAATCCCTGTGAAACCCTAAAAACGAACAACCTAAATCTATTGTGAAGCTTTGTCATAAATGATTTTCACGGTGACCTGATATGAAATCAAAACAGAAATAATGCATCAATGATGGCATGGTTTCTGAGCCCAATCGCTTGCTGGGCACGAAATCTGAGAATAAGAATGCCCTAGAAAATTTCTTGCAAAGCCAGACCCCTCCTGCAGGTCTGATGCAAACAACAGAAAATGTGGGGGGTGCACAGATCATTACCAAAGAACTTCCAGAAATCCAACGCCTTTAAATGATCAGGACTAAATTTGAGAGAGGGTAAAAATGATCAGACAAAAGTTGGTATGAGCTTGCATGCCAGAAAACCTTGAGCCTACAATCGTGGCATGCATGCAGTTGCAATCGGATAAGGAGAGCGAGGAAAAACCAAAATCATACGAAAGGAATTTCTCCCGATTTTGGGAATACCGGGAATTTATTCCGGCGCCGAAAAAGCCCAAAACCTTAGAAAAATAATTTAAAAAAAATTCCCAAAACATTTCTGACCACACCGGAAAAACCAAATTTAAAAGATAGATATACAATTATATAAGCACCCCCCCCTTATTTCTAGGAATTTTGTTGTCACCGTGTGAGTCGTCCAGATACGAGATCGACGACCCATATGGTGACACCAAAATCTCTAGAAATAAGGGGCCAGCTTACTTCAAATCGATTTGGTCCGTTGAATGTGCAAGATTGATGGTCCAGATAGAGCCAACTTTATTTGGGGCTTTTAATTTGGGCCGTTGGATTTAGGGCTTTTAATTTGGGCCGTTGGATATTTGGGGAAAATCGATTTCTACTCATTTCGCCATGTCGGTGGTTCTTACGCAGACGATCTCTGGCTAGATTAAAAGATTTCGAAGAACTAACTACCCTCATGTGTTTTTCCAAATGCGCCCCGTATGTCATTTCTAGGCGAGATTTTTCTTGGCCCCCAGCCCCAGCTATGCTACCCAACGAACTGTCTTTTACAGCAGCATGCCAAATTGAATGGTAGCTATCAGGTGGGCGCCTCTTCTTTATTTCTCTAGCTTCTGTTTTTCACAACTGGAAGGGTTTCTAACGATTTTTGACACGATCCATTCTCAAGGTTCACAGTTCCATTTTGGCATTAAGGCATTTCGATTTGGAGCACCAGGGCATTTCGATTTGTGGCACCAGAGCATTTGTGCAACCCACAAGGTTTATGCTTGATTTCTGTTTCCACTGCCTGCCGATTTCTCTATTTCGAGCTTTGGATCACCGTTCTTACTCCCCCCAGCATTTCATATGCCCGTGTTAAATGACTGAGCAATGGAGATGAAAGGATCCCTTTTAGAATTGTACCTGGTATGCAAGTTTCCCGTCGTTTGGACCGTCCAAATTTCAGATGATCTAGTATACAACATTAAAGAAAACAATAGAAACCAGTTCTAATGCTAAAGAGTATAAACTTAGATTTTATGAAGGTAAGAAACCATGCAGAAGCAAAATGAACTAGCACCAATTTACTTGTAATATGAGGCATCTCCATTTGCAAATCTGAATGAGTATTTAATGTAAGAGGGACCTGGTTTGGCTGAAAGTGAACATTGTCATCCGGATCTCCATTGGTATTTGCAATATTATCCTCAGCATCAGAGATGTCTGCTATTCTGGTGATCTCAGGACAAGCAGCTCCTTTGTTGGACGTTTCCCCAGTTGTTGTAAAGAATTTCTTAACCCCTGTTGATGGAAATCCAGAGGTTCTCTTGACAGTAGGCAGTGGTGTTGATGAAGCCAACCCATATCTCTCAACGATTCTTTCCAGAAATGCTTTAGTAGGCTGTGCAATAGACTCTCCTTCCATTTTGCAGAGTGAGCTTAAATCTAGCCCAGATTTCCTTATCAAATCCAAGAGCATGGCTCTTGTAGAACCCCTGTTTGGGATACCTTCATGCTTGCCCATCTAGGGCACTCAGCCAGACAGAGAGCCACCACATTAAGTGATCTGCTACAAAAGGAGAGTAAACCAGCGGCTACAAGAACGGGGACTGAGATATATGCAAAGGGATAATGTCCTAGTAAATTATTTATACACCAGAACCCTAAAAGGTGGCTCACCTTTTTACATTTCGTAGCAGAACGCCTCGTAAGAGCCAACCAGGCTTAGCCTGGTATATATGGAAAATAAGAGAAAGCTGTTTTTCGTACATTCTTCAGCCTATTTCTGTATATAAAAGATCGGATGAAGCAGATTGAAAACATCTGTAACAAACTCCATATCTGTAACAAACTCCGAGCAAAGTGCCAGCTAAACTTCCATCATCATGCATGGTGGCCTAATACAAGAAGGGCGGCTACCTATCTGCTGGTCGTTCACCTCGTGACGGATTAGGGTAGACTGGCTGCGTTCAAAATTCTAACAGACCTAAATCGAGATTTTACATGTACAAAATGACCATTGCTATGGCTTTTTCTAAAAAATAATATAATACCCCTTATCGTGAATAATATAAGTCTCAAATGCTTTCATGCACCCAAGTGGCTTATAATTTCGAAATAGCTAGACTTACCAACACATTGGTCTTGATGCCAAAAAAAGGCCATAAAAGCTTTCGTCCATCGTTCCGTCCTTATATTGCACTAGTAACGGTGCCCAGCGTTGCTGGGCATAAGTTAAAAATGTGTAAATGATGTTCAAGAGAATGATGAGACGCTCTACCAAATTGTTTTGTTTCATTTGTATATAGCCCTTGAAAACCTATGACTTTTGGATTATGCTGGTAGCAAGAGCTTTGGGTTAGAGTTGTTTTTGCCCCTTATACACACTGGCATGCATAGCTATAGAAATACAAAATTTTAGCATCTAAAGAAACCGAAAGTGGTCAACCCAAAATCCAAATCATATCAATGCTAAGGAAAGTAGTTAGGGTTTCTATTGGTGTTGTAGAATTAAAAGCAACCCAAAATGGTCAACCCATAATCCAAAATCACATCAATGCTATGAAAAACATATATTGTCCATTAGCCTAAGTTTTTATGCTCAGATTAGCAGAGATATAATCCACGCTTTCTAGATTAAAAGATGGGTCCCATATATCTTTTTATCAAAACATGGAGATTTGTAAGGTTTATTATCAGAAGTTGGGACCCCACATCCAATTCCTGTAAGGCGACAAAACCCAAGTACGTTAAAGATGTTTCTCATACCCTAAACCTTCTTGGCAATCCCTCCCAAAGGTGCAAGGTGTCTTTGCTTCGAAATCCTAATATGTTGCCAAAAGGCGCTTGTTGCTTGCACCCCTATCTAAATCTTGACCCAAACAATAAGGGCAAATCCAATGATCCTTTCAAATCCGAGACAAAATGGATAATATGGGCTTTAAGAATCAGGAGGTTTGATTCCTTATTCATCTGACAAATGTTAAGCTTCCAGTTCCATGTTCGTTCAACTAAGCTCATATGGTACTTACAATTTCTAAATTATGATCTATAGGGTAGCCTTGTACAATTCTCTTGGTGTTTGGTAACCATTTATTAAATCTCTTGGTTCCCATAATTCCAGAGAAACTCCTTTTGCAATTTTCCTACCATATCATCTATCATGCACCTTATGATTTTATAGGAAGCACCAATCGAGAGTCCATGAATAACCATGAACACATTCGAAAATGCTTCACAGAGTACCGTCCTGCGATATGGGCCACAACGATCTTCTTTTCCACAGTTACAACAATGTAGCCGGCCAACAACATATCGTTGACCTGTGCAAAAAACAAAAGCAACAGGCGATTCTGTAAAACAAAGATGAATAACAATCATTGCCACCAAGATAAAATATAAACAAAATACATGTGCAATAACGGCAATGCTTATGAAAATTGAAAATATCTATGACCACTATTTTTGGTGAAGGAATAACTTGTAGAGCCTCCATCAAATTGAAGCGATGGTATCTAAGAGTCTGCTTTGTATAGTAGAAGGCAAGCTACCTAATGTTACATGACAAAGGAATAGAACCTCGAATGTTTCAGATATTCATAATTCATCATACTTACTTGATCAAAAGTCTGAAATCAACGTGGTTGCATGCCACAAATTTGGACCATATGCCCGCAAAAGTACAACCTGTAGACAACATAATTAAATACCTTAGAATAGATTTTAACATGCTTCTTTAAGAATGCATGCTTTTACTAAATTTGTCTCCTAGAAATCCTCGATTATTGTTGTCCACTATTTCGGATGAATTGCTAACTATTATAGAAATCAAGGAATCATATCTTACAATTTA
This sequence comes from Isoetes taiwanensis, assembly GCA_021234155.1. Classification (NCBI taxonomy): domain Eukaryota; kingdom Viridiplantae; phylum Streptophyta; class Lycopodiopsida; order Isoetales; family Isoetaceae; genus Isoetes; species Isoetes taiwanensis. The sequence continues at coordinate 482,278 of JAJEKV010000120.1, read as the reverse complement.
CTCGAAGTTTCAAAAGCTTGAGAATAGCATCATGTATTCAAAGAATTGAGAATCGCAGAGAAAGCATGTGTCGCGAGATCTCAAATTGAGATAAGGGTAGCAAAGAGAAATAATGACAAAGTGGATGATTCGTACCCACAATTCAAACAACCAATTTAAGCATAAAGACAATAAACATAGTTTTATTTTCCAAGCTAATGAAAGGCACCATGGAGCTGATCTGAGCTTCAAATATCAATTCAAATATCAACGCTATTCCCCTTATCTCATGAAGTAGCATGAGTGGAATGGCTAAAGATGCTTACCTTGCAATATATTTGCTCATCTGCTTCGTGCCCAAATGCTTCGTGCCCAAATACACACCAGACATCTGCAATAATACTTTTGATATTCAAAGAGAATGAGCCAGAGATGTTCAATGATGGATCAGGGCTGAATTCATGAGCGGTCTGCAAGGTCCTCGAACTGTCTCAAACTGTCAAACCTGCAAAAACAATGTGAACGAAATAACTTAAACATGCGGGAAAAAAACTGAAGCAACTTATAGTTTAGTCACCTCTATATGCCCAGTTTGACCATCATCTAAGGTGTCCATTATTAAAGCAGCGCATTCATCAGCCCTCTTGTTGCATTCTTTTAAAACCAAAGAATTTGGCAGCAAAGAATCCATTATTGCACTTAATGGCCAAATCAAAAAAATCTTAAATTCGGTGGCCTACCTTATAAAACTTCTGTGCACAAAGCTTTGAAGATATCCCCACGCGTTCGACCGCACTTCTTTTGTGAACTGCAAAATGGAGAGGAATGACAGATTTGTTCATAGCTTTCACAAAGCTTTCCACAGTACAAATTTGCTACCGAATTAGACAACGCTTTGCTCAATATAATGCGGTAACAAATGCCGAAAGCGGGAAATTGTTAAGAGGAAATATTTTTCACATGGAATGGGGTACTCTTTCTTGCCAACATGGCTGCGTTCTTTACTGCGACATATATGGCAATGATTGAATTGTCGAAAAAGAAAGGATTGGCCATGAAACTTCGGCAAGGTTTGGCCATGAGCATCGAAAAACTACATGCAAGAGGTCTTACCTACTATACCCGGCCAGTACATCCCGTGGGCGAGGTAAAAGACTAAATGAAACTATGGGAAAAAAATCTCACCGGAAGAATGATTAATCGAGTTACGGCAAGCAACATGGGCGACAAGCAACCGCCTCATACGAAGGATCTTGAAACAATTTACGCCTTGAGCTTTGCATTACGCGCGATATTATGATCATCGGTTTTCTGCGGCCTCACCGTCCACAAGATCGCTACGATTTGCGGTATCAACATGAAGATCCGAAACCCTTTTGCCCGCCCGGGCGATTAGGTTGAGATTGTTGGGCAGAAATGGTTACATTTTCTACCATATCCGGATTTGGGTTGCTTCCTTCTGTGTGACGGCGGATCGCCGGAGCTTGGCAAGGCGGACCTTGATGCCATAGTGATGGCTATAAGACCCGCCATAGAATGGAAGCCCACAGTGCTCGAAGGTGCCATAGCCGCCTTCGCGAACCCTAGCAAAAAAACTCATCTAAGAAAGTGACGTGGCATCATCTCTTCCATTGATTTCATCAAATCTGGGCCGCCCAAATTAGGGCTGGGTCCAACACTTACACAATAACATTATAATATAAAGTAAGGGTGCCCAGCCTTGCTGGGCATAAGTTGGGATTGTGTAAATGTTTTGACCACAAAAAGTCTGCAGTAATAATTCAAATTTTATAACTTTTTATTTTAACAAAAATATCCAAAGATTTAACATTTAAAAGAAACTTAGCTCCTTCACTTTAGATAATGTTGCATCATTATCTTTGAGAGCTTTGAGTAGAACAAAATAATCCTTGTTCATAGCAAGCTTGAGTGTGAGTAAAGTGTTAATCTGTGCAGGTTTTGGGGTGAGGCTATAGTAAGAGTGTATCACTCTTTATGAGGCTTGGCATATGGTGGGACATTGTAAATGATTAACCTGAATTATCATCCTCAGTATGCATAGAGATCGTATCAAAATGTTGTGGTGAAACACTAATGTCGAAATATAACATGTGAATCCTGTGGGATTGTTATGAAGTTGAACGTTAATAATGTCAATGTTATAGTGCGGCTACTATTATGATATTACTATAGCAAAGTGTAATGTCCTCTTACATTTGGATGTTATGGTCCAATTTTTTCTAGCTTTGTTTACCTAGAAAAAGTTGGAAACCACTTAATATAGAACCAAGTTGCCTTACATTTGGATATTATGGTTCAATTCGAGCATTGTTTGCCTAGGCGAAGTTGGAAATATGTTAATGATAAAATCAAGTCACCATTTATGACTTGGAATGTTATCCCATGTTTTGTAATAGTGATGGAATGTTATATCTAGATACTTGAAGATTCACAAAATGGAAGTTGGGGTCACTATTTTGTCTGAGGATCAACCTCATGATGCCACCTGGCATCTTTCCACGACGGAATGGAAGTTGGGTCCAAACATTCCTAACAATGACAAATTTGACCTGCTTTTTTCTGTGTTAAGCCCTCCCTGTTCGGTTGTTCATCTTCCCCTGTTTTTTCCTGTAACCGCGATCTTGCAACTACATAACCGCGATCCTGCAACTATACAATGCGATCGGGCAGCTCCCTTATCAGATATAAAACAGAGCAGAGAGTTTTGAAAAGCACAGGGCTCCCCTTTCTGAAAAAACAGAGCTCTTGGTAGCGCTCCCCTTCCTGAAAAAACCTTCAAAGCTTTGAAAAGAAGAGCAGAATGGGGCTCTGCAGAGCGTAAAGGGGATTAAAAGGTCGGAAGCTTTGAAAAGCAAAGCGAAAAGATCCTGGTGGTTTCAGAGCTGGAGCTCATATCTGCTTCAATCTTTTCGTTGCTTGGTTACCTGAGGGCGAACCCCTGTGCCATAGCCCAGCTCCATTGAAAAAAACGTCGTCAAAATCGGTTTCCCCAACTTCCATTTTGTTGGGGAATGAAAGGGGGTCGCCCCTTTCCGGTTTGGAAGGACCCCCCCATTGCCACGGCCCCCCCTTCCAAACTGGAAAGAGGCTCCCCCTTTCCATTCCCTAATACATGACAAATAATAGTACATACTAAGTAGTTTGTTGTCTATAAAGCAACTCATCTTCAATAAGTTACACAAAGTAGCACAATTACAAAATACACAATCACAAAATCACACAAAGCAATTTAAACAAATTGTGATCAGTGGTGCCTTATCCCAATATTTTGCACCTCAAAAACAAACATAAATTAAACAAACATGTAAGTCCCTATTTCTTTAATCCATGTTCAAAGGGATCCTTATTCTTTGATTCATATTCAAGTTGGAATCTCCATTTCTTTAATCCATGTTCATATTCAAGTGAGTACCTTCAAGTACCTGTATATTTATTTGCACATATATAGTGCATATTATCAGAGCATGCTCCAAGTAGTTATCTTGAATTTCTTTTTTCGGTTCATTAGGCAAGTTGTAAGTTGTGCCTTAGATATAGAGGTTTCGAGAGACCTCGGTTTAAAAAGCGTCGTCAAGGGATCCTCCCAGTAACATAACAAAAGCACTAAAAGAACACTTCCAAAACATAGAAAAGATAAAGAACGTAGCGATGCCTTCATTTAATGGCCCCGCTCCACATGATTTCATAGCTCGATCTACTTGGCGGACCTTTAAAAAGGAAAAAGAAAGTGAGTTTTAAACATACATTAATATTGGAGTTGGTATCTAGACAAAAAGCTTGAAGAGTCTTCTTGTGATCCTTGGAGGCGAGAATAATCGATCGTATAATCTGCCACCACGAAATTGATAAAGCCTATAACCGCAAGGAGCCGTTAGAAGTTGCTTGGCAATCATTCGGATTGGAACCATGCTTGATTATTCCATTGACAATGAGAACCAATGGCACCGCTTAAAATAGCCTAGAGAATTAGACACAACCATGACAGAAGTGGGGATGTTGTGTAGGCTCTCGTGAGATTCACCATAGTAGAAATCTAGCAGCCCACAAATGTGAAGAGATCCGCAAGTCCAAAGCGGGAATATTGCAAATCAATCCAAAACACTCATTGGAAGAATTGCTATGGGATTGTTTCGCACATGATGGTACGGTGGCCACTCGATCCTTTGTCTCCATAAATGCTTTGCCATTACTATGGTGAAGCATGATAGGAGACCTGCAAGCAAAAAGGAGGACTGCAAACGGTCGGAAGAACCAACTAAGGCAACTGGAAATGTGAAATGATGAGTTAGTGTTATGTGTAGTGTTTGTGTGTATTGTATAGCAAGGCTCATTCCATGTGTTGTCATCCATTGTGCCTATATCCCGCAAACAACAAATAAGAGCATAAGTATTGAGAAGGAAAAAGTTAAATATGAGAAACCAAGAAGAAACAAAGTGGAGAGTAAAGGGCGAGCAATGCGAGAAAAGAATGTAGTTGCTTTAAAGGGAGGAATGTAGTAGCTAATTGTCGCTTGTGGGGGTATATTGCGGATAGAAATAATGATACCAATGTCGGCAAATGGTACATTCTTTAACTCCACAATGACACTTTTACAACAATTTGCAGGCATTAATTATACGGGGATAGGCGAAATGCTAGTTTGCCAAAGCTCCTTTCATGGATGTTTCAACAATATATTAGCCTTATGCTTCCAAAGCAGCCAGTGTTTAGATATTATCATGGAGAAGTTTATTATGTAATTTTGGGCCTAACCCATAAGAGGCTTGAGGGAGCCATATCCGATCTTGGAAAGCTAGGGTTCGGGGCCTTCTTTTCGGGATCAATCTTGGCGCCTCAACACATTGTTAAATCTGGGTCACCTTAAACTTTGCAATGTAGGGCGTCTTACGCCATAATCCGGATCTCGCCTTTGCATGAAGCTCCATTGCAAAATAGAATCCAGTTTAATGCTAACCTTGTAAATTCATGTGCAAGAAGGAAACACAGTTTAGCAATGCACCCTCTCTTAAAAGGCCTGCATTCACATTCTTGAAACTCCCTAATGCAATGACGAAGCTCGTTTAGGTAGGCCATGAAGGAATACGTAAAAAGTAGATACTTTAAAAATTGTATTTGGTCTTACTTGCCACACCGAAGCTCTTCTTTGCAATGGCGGATGCCATATCAGTGTCACCTGCTCCAAAGAATTATTCTTAGGACCACAGACCATCTTCTAAAAGTAACCGAGAAGTTCAAAAACAAAATTACAACAAAGGGACGAAGAAACCATACCTTGCATGTCTTGAAGAATTGGCTCAAAGAACTTATGATGAACAAAAGAACCAAAAGCACAAAAAATATTTCTAAAATGCCACACCATCTCCTCGTACCATTTTAGCATAACACAAATAATAAAAATCAAGAGCAAATGGTGTCCCGCTTTTGATGCTACTAACTCGGCCAAGAGTGTAGGCCTTGCGCACCTTGTACATGGCTATTAAACCCATAATCATGTATTTGAGATGGATGACCTAGCAAGGAGTTCATCCTTGAAGTCGTCTGGACTTCGCATGAATTGCGGGTAATCATAAACGAAAAGAAAGTTTTTAGGGAATCGACCGGGCCATAATGCTAAAAAAGAATGAAGCCCGAAGATCCAAGTTGCCGCGGGATGCTTTGATGTGCGATCCACTTTTTCGATCATTTCTCTACTTCTATAGTCAAACGCCAAATCTGCTTATTCGCACTAAATCATCTTTGAGTGTGAGCTTGAAGAGCAGGCCGCTTAGCTCTGGGGAATAAATCACCTTCATCGATCTGGAGATAAATTGTCCTTCCTATTCGTGACGAAGCTGCTGGATTGGAATGAATTGGGGAGAAGCAAAACCCCCGATCGAGGGCTTGACCGTCAAATCGAAGATCAAATCTGGGCCGCCCAAATTAGGGCTGGGTCCAACACTTACACAATAACATTATAATATTATAATATAATTATAATATAAGATTATTATTATAATTATAATATAGGATGGTAGCCTTTTTATCTTGTACCTTTTCGTCACATATAGGAGAGATATTTACAAACAATAATTATTTCAAACAAAGGACGAAGATATCCTTTTTATTGTAAATCCTTGAGATATAAAGGGCCCACCATGTAAGTAAATCGTAGGTGCTTAGCCAAGCAAGCACCCCCAAGAAATATGTAGTGCTTCCATAAAAAAAGGTCCCCATGTTTTTCAAAAACCTTAAAGACGTACTTTCCCAATAAGATATATAACCCAACTTCAAAAGGCTTAAAAGATTTTTCATCTTAGCTCATTGTTATTAGGCTTGTACCACTTGGAACAATTATATGACATAGTGGCATTGTCCGTAAACATTTCAAAAGGTAAAATGCATGGTCACATGGAAGGCCAAATTAAATTTCCTTAGATACATGGAATTCTATGCTTATTTTCCTAGATAAATTAAAGGTGGATTATTCTGTAAATCTAGCAGAACCCTTTGCTAACAAAGGAACAAAAAAGGTCTAACCTCCAGATTCTCATAATGTGCTAGACTCTTCCACATATTGGTATCGGTTCTAAATTCTAAGCCTGTAAAGGAAGTAGTTGATAAATTCTAAGAAAAATAAGGACGTTCATGTGCTTATTATAAACACCAACGAAATTTTATGTTGTAGGTTTTTTTGGAATATGCTAAAACACTTCCCTTGCTGGAATAACTGGAGTTACATGCAGAACTGTTCCATGTAGCAGCTTTCTGTCTATCTAGATGATTGAATCATAAGGTGTCGCCGTTTGGACCGTCCAAATTTCAGATCCAACGGCCCACATGTAGCCACGTCACAATCCCCCAACCTGCCCCCTTATTGGTAGAGATCTGGGTGTCGCCGCCTGGGTCGTCGAACGTGCGAGATCGACCGCCCTGATGGAGCCACCTCAATCCACCCCCAAGCAGCCCCCTTATTTGGGGCTTTTGATTTGGGCCGTTGGATTTAGGGATATGATCTCGGCCGTCGATCGAAAAGTCAACAATATTAAGTACCACCTTGATGTGGCACTATATCGATCTTGGCCGTTGAATGTGCTGCATGAATGGTTGAGATCTGGCCACGCATATCAATTGCAATCAATGTTGTGGGATGAGGTGGCAGCAAGATTTGGGGCTTTTGATTTCAGCCGTCGAAGTCTACTTCTATAGATTGATCTTATTCGTTCAATGTGTTGCATTTAGGGTACCTTCGCACCTGCCGTTAAGTTAGCATTGCGTTAAGCTTTTAATGGTTTTTACATTCACACCACAAGTTAGGTATTTTTTTAACCTAAAATCCCTATCTTCAGACTAGATTACATTAGGTTAACAAATTTAACAGAAAATTAACCCAAAAATAATAAATGAACTAAAAATTAAAGTGACCTACGGAGGTCACTTTAATGCTGGTTATTCCGGACCTCTCGAGCTCGACGGCAATGGCGATGGCTTCGGGCAAGCAGAAAATGCGAACATTCCTTGCCTGTGCATTCTCTCATCAGGTTTTTCTTTCTTCCAGCTTTATGGTTTTGGTTGACTCTAGAGACCAACCATGGAATCTGAGAACCTGGAGAGGAAATTAGAGTGAGGATTCAACCTGTAAGGTAGACAATCCAGCAGTTCGTATAGCATTCTTCTTTCGTTCTAGTTCGCCAGGGTTGCTAATAACAATGCGCGTTTGTGAAGGTCCTGCGTCAAATGAACTCGTTTGCTTTTCCATTCTAGATACAGTAGACTGACGACAAGGAATGCAACTGCTACAAATTTTGTGTGTTAGACGCAATATCTTTGGATTAAAACAAAAGATAAAATGAAATGGATAAGAGATTTCCGACCTTGCCCAAGATTTGCAAAGGGTTGTATCTTCCGAACTGTTGGAGCCAATATTCGACAGAATGGGCTAGCTGGAGACATGAATCCAGACCCAGAAACACGAAGGGATGAAGAGGGGAGGCGCAAGGAGTGTTGAGCCCATGTTGGGCTCGATGCACTCATTCAGAGTCCTTGTTGCAATGGTACCCTTATGAAAACGCTTGCCTAGATAACCTGATTCAAGTTCCAGGCTTTCTGATATAACAACTAAGAGAGAAGAGGAGAGTTTAGCAAATGATCTGCATACTCTAATGCTGCCTCCCTAAAAATTTATAAAGAATTCAAGTGTCAGCACCTATGTAGGAAGGATAAGAAAGGCAAGATTTACGCATAAAAGGCTGGCTTGTGAGGTAGTAATTCCACAAGGGATGGGATGAGAGGATGTGTTTTTTTTTTTTGTCTTTCATAGCACCTTAGGACATAGATAAACTCTCAATTATTATGATATACATGTTCTTAGTTATGTCTGCTACGTTTTTGCAGGTTTTGGCTACGCTTCCTTCTTACAAAGACAAGGACATTATTCAACTTGGAGCTGGCATTGGGCGTTTTACTGGTGCACATCATGTTATTGCAATCCCGGGGGTTTCACCTTTTTGTACACGTATGACCCAAGTGCGTGACTGGATAGGGGTTTTTTCAAATTCGAAACATCCGTATATGGACTGGTCTTTCATACGGTCGACCACCATTCTTCCCGCAGGTGATCGAGAAGGGGGAGTTGGGCGGGAAGGTCCGAAGGGGGAGTTGGGCGGGAAGGTCCGATCCGTATGCTACGTTAGGGCCTACTCCTACTCCGAATGCTCTGAAGAACCGAGGCGCCATCAGAATGGACAATTGAAGTCGCAGGGGTTCTTAAATCGTAGAGTGATTTGCTAGAAGAACTCAGGATCCTGTTCATATTGGTTTGCCCTCTTCTTAGCATGAATGACTGCTTTGAGCCCGGGGCTTTATGAGAAAAATGCTCAAATCGTTGTTGCGCTCATGGTCGCTTTTGCTCTGTGGAGATCGGCAACGACGACTCTAACAACCGATCTCTTTTTTGTTGGCGGTAGGCTTTGATCCAAAGGTATTTCAAGTCGTTGCTCTTGCTTTTGGACCTTTATTTGGTTCACTGGCCGACCATTTTTTCTGTTGGTGATGCCACTGATCCACCTCGGAAAGCTGGTGCAGAGGTTCGGGAGTTGGCTAGAAGAATCAAGGGGGTTTGGCAAACAATGGAACATTTGGTTGAACAGGGCAAGGTGAAGGCAATTGGAGTAAGCAATTTAAGCATCCAAAGCCATGGAAGAAATTCTCGCTTTTGCAAAAATTGTTCCTCTTTGTTAACTGTGTATATGATAATTTTTATTGACATGTCAGAAGTTTTTTGTAATACATGACACCTTTCCATGTTTGGCACCTATTTATGAATGCACTGTTTTTTGAAATACATTGAATTATGTAACAGGTAGAGTTGCATCCATTTTGGCGGCAGGATGAACTAGTGAAATTTTGCCAATCAAAAGGAATACATGTCTCACCTCATACTCCTTTGGGAATTCGGGGAGGACTTCAGGAACAATTGAGAGGAAGCGGTGAGCAATCACATTCGCATGCACCTGCATTTATAAGATTCCAACACGTACATTTGCCTATCTTTGAAGAGCTTTGTTGTGTCGATATTATGGACGTTTGGGGAAGACTCCAAAGACAGTCCGTGTGTCTTTGCTTATCATTTGATTAATTCTACTTAGATGGTTTTATCTGTATATCTCAGTTTGAAACTGAATGCATTCGTATAATATATAGTCCTAGTTATTTATTATCTGCATATGCTTCCAATTTGCATAGCTTACCTTTCAGAGCTTTTAGCTTCCATCTCCATTTCATATCTTTGTGGTTCTTGAGCATAGGAACGTTTGCAACTTTGTCATAGACCTTTGATACAAAAAATTGGTTTGTCAAATAAATGTCTGCAACCATTGCACAGAATGTTTTGATTGTTTATACATTTGAGGTTTTTATGATGTTAGTTGCAGTCTATTTTATGCTTTCGTTTGTCATGGAATGCATGCATGGGTAATTAGTTTCCACCCAATAACGCTTGTGATGGCTCCTGGAGCTTAGTGTAGCTGCAAGCATTTCGTTGGGTTAACCAGTTGTCTCTTTCGTGAAAATCAAACAACTTTTCTTGTCATTCATGCCTTCTCTTCCAAGGAAATGCTCGTGTCTTGCTAGTTGCTACTGCTGAAGTTTAGCTATGACAAATGAGGGCGTGGAATTACATTGATGTATTGCTATAAATTGCACTTGATGCGTACAAGTCTTGTGGTTTATTTGAACTCCAAGCCGCGATTTTATAAGATGAACTTTGATTGATGACTAGAAATTTCTATTGATAAGTTATTTGAATGGTCTTTAGCAGTTTAAAATCCCTGATAATCACTAATATCCAGTTTTTAGTAACTCGTTTATTATCCTGCTTATAGTAACTTATTCAGCCAGTGAGGGCAAGACGATGGTAAAATGGACTTCAAGATCTAAGATTTTGATGGTTATTTCAAATAGTTGTGAAATGGTTCGTAAAGGGAATAAGAACTTGTTCAGAATATGGTAGAAACAATCTGTTTGTATTCTGGAAATGATTGTGTAGTTTATATATGTATGGTGCTACCCAATGATGTGAACCTTCTGGTGAAGGGCAGCAGGAGGCATTCTGTAGTTTATTTACATATGTTGCTGCCTAATAATGTCAACCTTCTCCTGGTCAAGAGCAGCAAGAGGCATTTTCATGACACCTTCTACTCCATTTATCATGGGAACAATTCTGGCCTCCACTTTCATTAAGTTTCCATTCTCAGTTTGACTCATGCAAAATGCTTCTTTTACTGCCGCTAACGTTTTGCTATAACAGCTGAGGGCAGCAAAGTTTCAAACTTGTAATTGGTGAATGTGAAGCTTTGAAACTGGTCTTTTGGTTTGCTGACCTTCAATCTTTTGTCTGTAGGTTGTATTACGTTGGGGCATACAAATGAGGAACCAATGTCTTTGCCAGGAGTTTAAAGCCTGATCACATCGGATCAAATTTTAACCTCTTTGATTGGTCTTTGACGGATGAGGATTGGAATTGGATTAATACAATTCTACCTCAACTAAGGCTTATTGACGTGAGCAGTACTCTTTCTCATCGAAAAGTGGCCCATTACAGGCCATTGAGACCGATGATGACAATGAACCAGATAATATTTGAGCCGATGATGTCCGGGTTATGCCCACTATTTTTAGAAAATATTTCTGATGTATATCCAATGACAGTACACTGTACAATAAGGTAATGGCAACCGACATCCTGACAAATGAAAAGCATGTTGGCCTTCACAATTTTTTACGATTGTGATGCGCAGGAATTGTGCTAATGTAATTAAAGGAACACTTGAAGATTGCGGAATAATGTAGACCCGGATTTATTATTTTGTATGATACATTTGATGTGTAATCCTCTTCTCATTGTCAATGGATCTTATTATGCTGTTGAGATATTACATGCATGCTTGCAGGTTCTGCTGTCATAATTCTCCATTGTATGTGCAACCCGTTTTGCATGAGGGTAATTGCAGTGGTGCCAGGAGACATTTGGGTTAAAACAGGTAGGATTTGTTTTTCGGACCTGACATGAGCTAGAAGTGTCAATGGTAGAATGATATGCAATTTGGTGTTCTTAGCTATTGGACTTTTTTTCATAGTTTTAGTTTCCAGACCGTAAATTTTATGTACATTCTTTAGTATGTAGCATGAAATGTGGTTTTCACACCAGGAATGTTGCCCAAAGAAACTTTCTTCTTCTCTGGATCTTCAATTCATGGCTTTGAAATTTTTTTTGATGTGTTTTCATTTTTCTATCTCTATTGAGCCTATTCCTCGTCTTCAGTCTTCAGAATGAGTGGTCAGATTACCTATCCTGTCTCCCTCAATCTGACGAATTTTCCTTGTCCTCCTGGCGCCTCTCCACTTTGGACACTCTTTGGGGACCCCAATAGGTCGATCGATTTGCCTTGCTGTTTAATGCCAAACTGCCTCAATTGCATATTCGCATTCTTTCCCTCCAGAAGCTTTTTCTTACAACTGGCACCATCTTAAGAACTATTGTGTTCCTCCTCCATCTCTGATTCTGCGGGGTTTTGGTTCATGCTGCTACTTATACCTTTGGTTATCTTATACTGGTCTTCTGCTCCATGATGGCCATTATTAGGGATCGGTTCTCAGTGGGCGCCTTTTGTTTCTGATGTACTCGTTTTTTATGTTTTTTCTCGGGCCTTTGTGCCTCTTTCTCATAACTTTATTGTTTTTTAACGCCATATTTTGTCCGTATGGCATGCACGACTAACCCCTGCTTATATAGAGGTTTTTTATTCACGTGGCTCGCACAACAAGTCTAGGTTTTCATATGCTCATTGATATTTTTGATTTTATGTTCATATTGTTTGCTATTGATTCGCGTGGTATGCGCAGCCTCTCCACTTGTTATAGAGGCTTTTGTTGTTCGCGTAGCAGTCACGACGAGCCTCTCTGAAGGTTACATTTGCCATTGAGGTTGAGCAATTTATGTTTGTATTCTTTTCTATTGACATTAGTTCTGTTATGCAAAAAGAAAAAAGACTTGAGTCTTTGCAAGGACTCCTAAATACGTGTTCATAATTTGCAAAGGCTCCTTAGAATTACCCTTGTGATGTCGCATGCATGTAAGAACCCCAGGGAAATGCGAGACCGAGATGCGAGAAATGTCAATTAAAAACATTTTTGAAATTTTATTTATCCCTTAGTTGCTCGCTTGATCAACAAGCACTTGGAGCATTTGGTGAGGGATCTTTGATGAGAAAATACTGCAAATCAGCCTGACTTGGGAATGTATATTTCGTTCATATGATAATAATGTATTTCAACATATCAGTTTGCTTTAATGCTTTTCTTTAATCTGTTTGTGTTTATAAAAGTTTCGATTGGTCTATTACAATTGGCATGAATCTGTTTGTGCTTATGAAAATTTTGATTGGTCTATTATAATTGGCATATCAGATAGACATTGGATTTAAGTCTTTTGCAAAGAACCCAAATGCATAGCTACTATCACTGTATTGCATCAACATGCAGAAACATAAAAATCGTTGAATGAGAAATGGGACCTCATCAAAAGTCATAGTTTTTTAACATTCATTTCTTACCATCATCTATTAGGGTGTAGTATATTATAGATGTATAATTTGAGGTATTGATCTTACCATGATGTATTGTCCTTAGCATGTATTCCCTGTATTGTCATTAGCATGTATTGTCCCCATTGTCTTTGCAAGGGCTCCTAAATACGTGTTCATAATTTGCATAGGCTCCTTAGAATTACCCTTGTAATGTCGCATGCATGTAAGAACCCCAGGGAAATGCGAGACCGAGATGCGAGAAATGTCAATTAAAAACATTTTGAAATTTTATTTATTCTGTACATAGGGGTAGGGTGCACAAGCACAAACTCAAGTACAAGATCGAGTAGGGGTATGTAAAAATTAGGATAGTCCGAAAGTACATCTACGGAAAGGGGCTTGGAAATTGGCTTTTCCTATTTACGTATGTAGGGGTTTTCCACCTCCAAAAAGTCGTATACAGGGGTTTTCGCTGGACCCCTTGCACGCAGATGTGGTATCCCCATATGCCTAGGTGAAACCCCCGGGATTGCAATGGACTTTATGAAGCATGTCATTATGAGAAGGTAGAAAGTCTGTACTTGAAAACCATTCTCTACAATCTGCACATCACTATGGTTAGGTTTAGCATTGCTGGATCTATGAAAGATATAGATAATTTAAAAATCTTGCATCGGTCCCAAGTTGCATGACAGCAATAGTTTGCAAAAAGCAGAATGAGTATAATGTGAGTTTATAATATGAAAATTTTACGGAAGCCCTATTATAATTTTACAAAGATATCCATAAAATTCAAAATGCTAGTCTGAAATGCCATGGTATCAGTCCAGGGCATAGCCATGGCATTGGCATCTCTTAGGCTTGGACCACAGTCAGGCCAAAGCCCTCTGATGCTGCCTTACTTGCAAGTAAAATCTTAGGAAGCTACATGTAACAAATTTTGTTTAGTGATTGATAATGCACACTCTTTTCTGATATTTATTTTATCATACATAATGCATTGTGGGGTGGATCTTACTGAGGCACATCTGGGAGGACAAATGCCGTTTGGGTTCATAAAGATGCAATCTTATACTACACATTAAAGGTATAGATTTTTATATTTCTGCAGTGGTATGTTTCCAGTCTTGTGTTCATGTTGATACCAACCTTTGAATCTCCAGGCTGCTCCAGAATTTATATCTACCAACTACTGGATTGGAAATGTTGGAGACCACTTGGCAGGATTTGCACAGTTTACATCTTGAAAAGACTATCGATTCAGACCTCACTCAAATTATTCAACAGGTGTAATTATGTCATGAATATTTGAGAGTACAGGCATGCTGTTACATGTTGATACTTACCAGAATATATTTTTGCAGGGATCTGCCTATCTTCCAGCTGGTATACATATGCATGGGCTGAACGATAGTTTATGAGCTGGTTTTACTTAAATTCTTGTTGTGATGATAAAGAAAGATGAATGAAATGCTTTTATGTAGTTGCAGCTACAAAGAAAATTCTATTTTAGGATGGAATCAATATGGACCAGGGTGTCATGCCTCCCCTTTTGTACCGTCCTTCATATTTTTTAGGCTTAATAGAATGCATGGATGGAATATGTTGAAGCTACGATGCAGAAAGATATCAAGCTTTATTTCGGCTCTTGCCATTGCCAAATCTATGCCACATCAACTTTTCTGCTAAAAAGAGCAAATGGTGCAGAAGCAATGAGCAGTCTTTTGTTCTGTTTAGCACTTTGTCTTGGTTGGAATACAGTCTGCAACAAATTCTCAGATAGTTTCAATTGTGCAGGCATACATCCAGTTGAAGCAACTGGTTGATAAACACAATGGTTTGAAATGGGATTATTCTATGTGCATAAAGAACGCAAAATTCAAGGATTGCTGGAATATACTCTGCAACAAACTGAACCTATGCTCATTACCTTTCATATCTGACAATTCATTATAAACAACAATAGAAACCAATTTGGCAAGCACCTCAAAAACACAGAGACAGGTTAAATTAAAAAAATAACTTAATAGTGGCATTTAAGCTAACTTAATAGGGATATATGTGAAGGGAATGTCGTTAGCATTAAGTTAACCCTAACTTAACCAAGACATGTGCGAAGCCCCTTTTTGTTTTGCCATTAAGTTAAAAAAAATAATCTAACTTATTTTGGTGCGAAAGGATTTAAGTGGTTTCCGTTAATGCAAAGTTAACTTAATCTTGGTGTGAACATAATTGTTTCTTATAAGTTTAACTGAGCAGTTAAAAAAAATAACTTAATCCTAACTTAACGGCGGGTGCGAAGGTACCCTTAATCTCATGTGATGAGGTAGCAAGGCGTATAATGGTGGGAAGGAAAAATAAATGTTGAATATTTTCATCCTAGGTTAATGTTTCGAAAAAAAAAATTGGCATTCTGGTCTATTTGGCTCGCGCGACTCGCGAGTTGTGGCGGCTCCGACGTGATCAGCGGGTAGAGTGCTGACCTCCAGATATGGCGGACTTTGATTTATCGCCATAGCCAGGAGCTTGTTGTTCATTTCGGGCATCCTTAGGCGTCAGATTTCTCTGTTTTTCAGCGATGGCATTGGCGGAATCCGGCTTAGACTATTTTTGGTTCTGTTTTCTGGGAATCGATTCTTTGTGGCCATTTCGACGAGGTTAAATTTTGACTTTTAATTTCTGGCGTGGGTTGCAAGCGTTATATTGTTGGAGATTTATTGGTATCTGCATGGCTGTGATCGTCTCTTTTTCCAGGCCAAGTTGTTACCAAGTTCTCTATTTTCATCTGTTTCAGATGATTCAATTGCATTTTGTACTGGGAAAGAACTTCAAGTAGAAGCCGATCCTGCTTAGAGTTGAAACTTGCAGGTCGGCATCGATGCATACTCGTGGCTTCACAAAGGAGGTGAGCTGTTTAATGCTTCAGAATAATATGTTCATTTTGATGCAATGGTTTTGATATGAAATGTATGTGTCATGTCAAATTTCCGCCCGATCCTCGCCATCTTCTGACAATCGGTGTTCCTCATGGATCCCATTTTCCGAACTGGCGCTCTGGAGACATGCAGCCGCTTAAAAAGCTCATTACTTTGCCCCTTCTGCGCCTCTGTGCTGCAGTCGAAAAAGGGTTTTTCTGGTCCAATGGAAAAAGCTCCCATTTTAGTGCCGGTTTGACTCACCGGGGTAAATCTACAGTTTTGTGGTTGTTTTTTCTGTGATGGGTGTCGCTGATGGTCATGTTTGAGTCTCTCTGTTAAAAATATGAGGTGCAATTTGTGTATCTGGCAGGCCTTATGAAGCAAGATGTTGAACATTGTTGGAATATGAGCGAAAGATTTGCTTCTGCTCGCTTTCTTGTTGTAAATTTTCTTCAGCAAATCTGCTGGATGATGGCTGTTGTTGGATGATGGCTGGGACATGCAATCAGATTGCCAAGTATTAATATCTATAATGCACATGTTGTTTGAGAATTCACCTTTTTAATTGTCCTGCCTCACAAATGGCAGTATGCATCTAGTCCAAAGTTATGAAGTTCATCGTAAGTAAGGTCATATCTAAATTTGAATTAAACTGAGAGAGTCGAGCTAAAGTTGAAGATATCAAAGTTAAAGTCAACGTTTAATTCATGGAACAACGCAAACAGAGATTACATAAATGCAAGATGTGGCCAGCCTTTTAACAAAGTGATTTCACTTGGGCAAGCTTTTTTATAGGTCTATACAATCTCGCAAAGCATGGTTGATCTTAATTAAATTGAAGATAAGAACCACGTGTTACAGGTTTTTCTAGGTGGCAAGATCATAGCTTTCTGGATCAAAAAGCTCAAACATTTAGTAATCTTGAACTAGCTACATTGAAGCTACAGATGCTTAACAATCTTAAAAAATAAAAAAGTGAACCTCAGTAGACTGCAGAGTCCAACCAAACACACCATCTAAGTGCATTTGTGAGTTTTCTTCTACAATCAGGCCCATCGATAAGCTGATATGGTTGAAGAATTGTGCTGCCATTAGAAATGTACACCCTGATTGGTGACCACTGCTTAAAATATTCAGGCAACCTCTTGCCTGCATCCACAGATAAATCATCACCAAGAAGAAATGAACCTTAAAGGTGGTTTAGAATCCCGCTTCCAGCTCCAAAATCAGCCTACAAATCGTAAATCTTGATATTTCTGAAGCAAAACAAAGCAGTTCCACTAGGGTGCTGGTCTAGCAGCTCCGCTATAGCTGCACACAATGGATCGAAATAGGGACGGATTAGAAAAATCGTAAGCAAAGACGTGAAGACGAGATGAGGAGCACCTCAGTCTTAGCCAAATTCACGCGCATTCCAGTGGCCTGGCAAAAAGTGTCCAGAGCATCCAAATGCTGCTGCATGTCGGCCGGGATGTGAGCTAAGAGGTCCACATCGTCTGCGTAGATGAGCTGCCGGACAATATGGTGCATGAGCTAAGCCCCTCCACCCCCTTTCTGAACAAGCCAACCCTCTAGCTGGTCAATATACAGGCCAAACAACGTTGGAGAGAGTGGGCATCCTTGGCGGACCCCAACACTACTGTTTACAAGTTGACCCGACGGTGGCATTCGGGCTGAACATGTTTTGTACAACCTGTACACGGCATTCTGCAACTCCGGGGGGACTCCTAACTGAGTCAATCTCTTCCATAACTTCTCCCTAAGAACTGTGTCAAAAGCTTTTGCAAAGTCGACAAAGCAACAGTACAGGTCCTGCCGGTGGTTTCTGTTGTATTCTATCAAGGCCCGCAAGGTAAAAATATGATCAATGGTGAAGTGTCGAGGCCTAAAACCTGCATGTGTGAGGGCCCCGACCCTGTTTCCTTTGCCCATGCCGTCTATTGCTGCTCCAGTATGCCAGCCAACAGTTTTGCAGACAACCAGCTGACCATGATCGTGCGATAGTTGGCTGGAGAATGAGGATCTCTTGTCTTATAGATGGAAACTACTCTACTGGTGGTCCACTGTGGGGGAAAGCCTTCCTGAAGTGCCTTATTGAACAACCCAGTTAGGAGGGGGACTATTTGTGGCCCTGCCCACTTAAGCAGCTCTGCTTGCATTCCGTCCAGATCTGCAGCCTTTCCATTGGCGAGACGCTGCAAGCCTTGAGTAACCTCTGCCTCTGTGATTACTAGTGGCGGACCCATCTGTGAGGGTACCTCAAGTCGATTTCTGAGCGGATCATATAGCTGCACCAGGTATTGTACCCAATGTTTGGTAGAGATATTCCCTGCAGGCTGCAAAGGCTTCTGTAGTATCCTTCTCCAGAATGTCTTGGGGTGACGATCAAGGAGATAAAACATTTCCCATTGATGCCTCGCAATGTAATGGGCCTTATTGCCTTTGATGAAAGTGCGATATTGTTTGATAGATTGTACTCGCAAAGCCGGGTTAGTGACTAGCCGAAGCAAGCACTTAAGTTCCTTACATTCAGCATCAAACCATCGGTTCTGAGGAAAGCTTGTTGCGCATGAAGGCCTTTGTGGGCGAGGCCTCCCAAAGCATCTCTCAGCAGCAGTGAGGAGCAAAGTGATTAACTAGCCAGTCTGTTGTTGTAACGTGGGGAGCTGCAAAATTCCCTCTAGCTCGTCTGTGAGCATCTCGGCATAGGCCTCTGCATGATCGTAGTCCAAGCGCAGCTGTGGCAAGCAAAGGGTATCTGGGCACGTGATCTGGATAGGCTGGCGTGTTAGCTGAATGAAGAGGGGTTGATGATCTGTATCCACCTCTTCATCTCTACTGTTTGTCCCAACCTGTAGGTGTGTGACAAGGTGCAGATCCTGCTCAGCCACCAGCATGTAATCGACTACGTTGTTGCCGCCTCCCTGGTTCTCCTGTCGACAAGTGAAGCCGGATGAGGATGGCCACTAGATGAGATCATTGCAGATAACGAAATCAAAGATACTGCACATCTGAAGCAACTGCCTGCCATAGCGCGTGACTGAATGTGCTCTATCATCCGATGTACGTATCCAGGAAGCCTCTGCCGGAGCTGTAATATGTCCTCAGCCAGGGGGTCAAACTTGGTCAGCTGCTCTATTCCAGTGCCTGCACTAAAGTCTCCAACTAGCATCACATGCCCCAGCTGTCTGTGCTGCTGGATGTCATCATATAGATCGACATACGGGTCCAGCCTATCCACGTCTGAGTGGTGGTAATAAAAGTTTGAATCACTATGCGGGAAGTAGCAAGCTGCCACAAAAAGAGGGTCCCCCCCACAACGATTCTACACTCTTATCCACATGTATCGATTATGTATGTCCATCTTGTAGAGGGTGACTGAAGGTGCCAAGGCAGTCCGATAGTAGCAGGCTATGCCACCATGTCCACGCTTGCATGTGCACTCATTGAACAATGGGCCATTCACGTCATAAATATTTATAGGAATAATCCATCAAGGTTGGCAGTATCCTGCATTTGATATGTGCTTTTCTCCAGACCATGCTAAATGTTTTCACCATTATACTTTTTATTTGACCTAGCTACAGAAATATATAAGGGAATTGAACCCTCCTCTCAAACCTATGACAGAGCCATGTACAAGCTCCATGGGAAGATTTAATACGCGCTAGAATTTGAAGATGGCAGCTCATACAGAAGAACTAAATGCAAAACCTTAATACATCCCACACATGGACTAAACCACTTCCATTCCAACATCTAGAAAATCTGCAGCAAACCTAATGAGAGCCAAGGGGACGAGGAGTCCCACAATATGTTGCTTGAACCATACCAAATCTAACCACTAAATCTGGTGATTTTGTTTTAGTATTTCACACGTAACAAATACTGCCAACTGTAATCAAAATAAACAACCTGTTCTCCTTACCATAATCTAGAACCACTATAACATAAAAGGAAATGAACCAAAATCCCACTATTTGTTTGCGTGGACAGATTACCTAAGAATTAGGTTTTCTCAAATTCCAGATATGCAACACGATGCATATATGATAATAGATATATGATAATGAAGGGGTACTTAAAAGTTTCCTTACAACTCTTTTGTCATTTCCTCTTCAAGCTATTTACAAGGGCTCATGCAGAAGAACGCTTATCCATGTAGGTTACTATTCCAAGCCAACAACGCTACGTGCGTTACTGGAATAAATTGACTATGCTTCCAAAAAATGCACAGTCTCCCGTGGTCTGTCTTTCCCCAGCAAAAATAAGAGAATTGAGGCGTATACGGTTAATGATATTGTTTCTGCAACCAATGTTCATTTTGTCTGCTTAAAAAGGTAGGTGCTCGAAGTTTCCTACATTTAGGTGGTAAACTGGATGGCACTAGTGCCTATCATCTTGCATTATTCCCTCTTCCTCAACATCTTCTGAAAGAACATTAGAAACTCATATTATCTTCCCTGATGTTCTTTCTTACAAAGTAATGTGTTTGGAGATTTGAGGACTTCATAAAGGATTGTTCTGAGTTTGAAGCATTCCATCCCTTAGTCTCATTATAAGTTTATAATGAGCATTCCTTGAGTCAACACAAGAAGCACAATTATGATATGTTTTGGGAATGTATGCGGAAGCCAATGCAAGAGTTTTTCTTTAAAAAGCCATCGATATGTCCTACTGTCGTGAAAATAATGAGCTAAGACTTTCTAGCCAAGAGGCTGATATGAATATGTCAACTATGTGCTATATTCTTTGAGACATTTGTTGGTTCTTGCCTCTTGGCTTGTAATAGCTTTCACAATCTTTTGCGGTGTGTGAGAGAAGTCCATTCTTTGGACACAAAGGATCGTTGAAGCAATTGCTTCTTCCAAGCTTCACAACTCATTGTCACGCTCTCTTAGGGTATACACGCTCTAAGGTCTTTGTCATAACAATCGCCTCATTCTGTTTATATCACTAACAAAGCCTTTTTATGGGGAAGCAAGCTATGACACTACAAGAGGATGGGGGGTATAGTGTCAACCCTTGTGACGAGCCATATGTCTAGTGACAATTTTGTGTCGACTGCTACTATCTTGACACAAAGTGCTTGTGTTGCGTCAAATTTATGTCTAGTGCATAGTGTCAAATATCACGTCCAAGGCAATGTCATCCTTTTGCCAACTTCTTTATCGCAATTTAAGTGGGTTATTGCAACAACTTTTGAATAATATTATAACTAAGATGTAACAACCTTTTCTTAAGACTTGTAACAAAATGGTATCCAAATTTTATCTAATATTTCAACTGAATTGTGAGGAGCATTTGTCCAATTTAAGTGGGTTGTTGCAACAATTTTGAAACAACATTATAACTAAGTCGCTATAACATTTTCTAAAGACTTATAACAGAATGTCATCCAACTTTGTATCTAGTATTTCAACAAAATTGTGTTGTGTATTCATACACAAGATATATAGTACTGCACCAAGGGATATTACTTGGTACGATTCATGAATGATATGGATATCTAAGAACTAGTTGGATGAAGGGGAATAGTAAATGGTGAAGGGTACTTGGCAATGTGGACAAAAGAGCAAACCTATTAGGAAGGCAAGACTCATCAAATACGAGATACTTGTAATGTATATAACATATATATCGAAACTCTAGGAACTACTCTTTATATGATGA
Source organism: Isoetes taiwanensis (assembly GCA_021234155.1). Taxonomy (NCBI): domain Eukaryota; kingdom Viridiplantae; phylum Streptophyta; class Lycopodiopsida; order Isoetales; family Isoetaceae; genus Isoetes; species Isoetes taiwanensis. The sequence goes on along the minus strand of JAJEKV010000120.1, from coordinate 460,625 downwards.
ATAAATGAATTCATAAAATTGCAAGAAGGTGCAAACAAATGCCACTCCAATCTGGTTTAAGCTCTTGTAGGTCATCTCAACAGATGGGCGCTTCCCCTTGAAGGATGATCTCGGAGGGGACGAGTAGCAAGAAGAGGGACCTCTAGGTTCTCAAGATTTACAAGGAATTTAGCTTACGTTCCATAATTTGGAGACGACAACTTTGGAAAGACAACACTCAATATCAAATGATATAAACCATAGTAGTAATTGCAATAAGATTACAATGTTGATTATTCATACATCAATTTGTTCACCTAGATCATGCTCAATGTCATCTATCTCATCATCATCTAGATGTAAACGAAGAGCCAAACCTCTAATTGCTTCGAAATGATCATGTGCATGTCCAATAACTTCTTCGTCTTCAGTATAATCCTCCTCATGACCACGAACATGGATTGGCAATTTAAATGGAGATTGGAGCACATAATTCGTTTCTATATCAACCTCCTCATACAAAAAAAAAAAATTCGGCCTGAACTAGCAAACGCTAGACCAGCATCTGCCTCGGTCAATCCCTTGGCAGTATTAACATTCTAATATCTAAACTGAACAAGCCAGTCTAGACTAGTACATCTTCTCCCAAAGCCTAAGTAATTTGAAGACCATTATTTATTCCTTAAAACCATAAGAAATAAGAAGTAATCATCTGCTACAGTAATCAATTCAATGAATCCTGTGCCATTTCATATACTATGAACTCTGTACAATTGTTTGAAATTTTTGCCTAGAACTTGACTTTAGCTTATCAACTGTTAAGCTATCCAAACATATATAAATTGAGTCAAGAGGACCATACCACATGTTTCAATGTATCAATTATCTAAAATAATTGTGTTACTTGAATCACTCTGTTTATGTAGGCCACCACTGTTGCAGCCCATATTCCAATATATAGACAACTCCAAACTCCAAGTGGCCTTGTGCATGTCCTTTTCGAAAATTCCACATCCTTCACGCTAAAGCCAACTCTAACAGCAAAATAAACACAATTGGAGGAAAGAACCCGTACCTGCAGCCAATCATGCAAACGTTAGTAGTAATCCCGGTAACGATGCAAGGGCCAAAAGGTACATTGGGTCTCTCAGTTTATCACTGATCGCCAATTGTATCTTTTTGCCCTGAGTTACTTTTAACAGAAAGAGAGATGGAAATATAATTTGAGAATCTTTTCAAATCCAAAAGCTGCAGTAGGCAACATACTTATACAACATATTTGTTTTATGCACTCTAAGTGCAAACAAGGTGTAGCAATAGCAAATAGTGCAACGATTTTAAAGTGTAATCATCAATTTGATCATTACGTGCTTAAAGCATATAACCTTATAGTAACTACATGTTTATGTTTCAAATTACTAGAGCAAACAGACTGCAATAACCTTTTGTAGCACTCCAAATATGTTTTGAAGCTCCATTATCCAAATACGAGAGCCAAAGTCCGCTCGATTATTTGCAGGACCTGTATGAATGTAGTAATCGTTCATACACATGGAATCTGATTATAATAGCTCCTTTCAAGTAAGCACTTTGTTTTCTCGGATAATATTGTCCGTTGTTTTTCCAAAGAACTTTGTCCCATGCCATTCAAACCCGGGCATCACAAGCTCTATATTAGCAAGGATCCGTAAAAAAAGCCATGAAGCAAAGATCATATTAGTATGGCCCCTCATGTAAAGACCTAGAGTTTGTATCGTAATAAGCATAATAGAGCCACATAGAGCCACCATCCGCTACTATGGTATGGCAAGAATAACCATGATTTCTACCTTAGCTATTTATGCGAGAGTAAAAATACACCAAAGCTCCAACTCGAGCAAATCCATGGTAATAACTCGCTCCTTAGAGCAAATCGGCTAGTTCCACCTTTAATAACATGTAACGGCTTTCATTTTTTGCAGCAAGCTCTGCAGACCAAGCTCATGAGAAATTTTTTCCAAAATCCAACAGTTGGCAAATCCGAAAATGCCTTTTAGGCTAGTATAAGCCCCGCCGCGCCCAGAGTAAAACAAAGATGCCATAGTTAAGACCACGGAAGAAGCTGCCCTAAATTATTTGCTTGTGTAAAATACCAGAGAACAAATGGATTCCATAGCAAAACAGCCTTGCTACAAACACTTCGATTTCCAGTTTTGCATCAAACAAATGTCTTGCATCCAGATCAGGTAAGTCTGCGACCTTATTGGCATCCCATAAATTCGGCCAGCCTATTTCTGGCATGGTAATTTTCACTTCTTCATATTTCTTCTTCGCGCTATAACATGCGATTCGATTTGTCTCAGCCCTTTTAGGGCGGCCATTCATTTTTAGTGGTTACCATTCTAGATTGGCATCGACAATAGCGGCCGCTTGACGCATTTAGTTTCGCGTATGCGAAATGGCATAAACAGCGTACGCGAAGGATTTTTTTGCATTAAATAATTTTCGGCGCCGCAGGGGTTCGGAAATCCTTGCTTCTTATGCTCGCCCACAACAGAGGTTTGGAAATCCACTCCAGCGACCATAGCTAACAGGTCGTTCAAGACACGTTGTAAGAGTTCGTTCAAGAATGTAGAATGGTCGCCACATGGCGACCTCCCATTGGATAGTAAACAAGAATGTATGGGGGAACGGTTGTTGGGACCGCTTTCTGCGTGGACGGTGGGGTCTCAGGACGGCGGCGGCCGGATCGGGTCACGCCACCGGAAGCGGACCAATGACCGCTCCCCACAATATTGAAATAGGGGAGACTTTTTTTTCCCCTTTTGCCTTCGAAGTTTTTTCCCCTCCTTCTAGCGCCATGATTCCGCCGAGGCGAGGCGGTGGCGACTGAGAGCTCCATCGAGCCAAGCTGGAAGGATGAAGCACCTTGCTCGAAAGAGGCGTTTTGAAGGCTGGTTTGGTCTTTTTCTTGCTTGCATAGAGGTTTTTATGGCAGTTCGTCTTGTTCTTGCTGATTCTTCAGTGATAGATGTATCAGACATTCCTATTACCGGACTTGGAGCAGAAAAAGACGATCTTTGAAGGTTTCTTTTAAACTTAGCTTTAGTTTCTGAGATTTTTTGCTTTCTTTAACATTCTTTTTCGACTTTTAGGTTTAGGGAAGGATGCAGGGATGATTCCGGCGAGTATTGGTTCTAAAAATGTTACGTAGGCCCTGGAAGTTACATTTTAGCTCTATTTGTATGATATTTGCTTGCATGCAAGAGGTTTTAATTATTTCTTTCTTGCAGATGCTTCTGCATGCTCGAGGTTTGTTGCAAATGCAGGGTTTACATCGGAACAGCTCGGTTTTGGAGGTAATATTTTATGCAAAATATTAACCTTGGACTGAAAGCTGTACAAACTCTGTTCTAGTGCTGAAAACCCAGTGTTGAAAACTCGTTTCATCACTGAAAACTTCGGTCTTGAAAACTATGCTGAAAATTTTGTATTGAAACTTTGTTGAAAACTTTGTGCTGAAAACTGTGTTCAAAAGTCAGTGCTGAAAACTCAGTGTTCAAAAGTTATTGCTGAAAATATTGTGTTTAAAAAACTGTGTTGAAAGAAAAAACTGGGTGACCGGTTCAACCTGTGGCTCGGAATTAGGGACCCCAACTTCCATTCCGAGTTATTGGAAGGGACACGTGTCACCATAAGAATGAGCCATAGCAAAGAAAGCCGACCCTATTTCAATATTGAATAGCAACTTGCCTTAAAAGTGGGAAGGAATAAACAAAACCTAGCCAGGGCCATAACAGGTCAAGGCCATAACAGGTCAAGGCCTAGAAGTTTCGGACGGCCCTTGTTTTTTTTAGGGAAATTTACCAGAATACCCTTAATTTTTCTGATATTTTCCTAAATACCCTTTATATTTTCAAAATTCCCAAAATGCCCTTCTTTTTCTTGGGACCCAAGGGCATTTTGGGAATTTTGAAAATATGAAGGGTATTTAGGGAAATATCAGAAAAATTAAGGGTATTCTGGTAAATCTCCCTTTTTTTATTGTGTTAAGACGGCTCCTTGTTAGCAGGGTTGCCTAACCCTAGGTGCAGCTTTTCCTGCAATTCTAGAGTGTCCACATGTCATGCCACGTAAGCCAAAATAATTATTAGCCGTCGGATTTCATATTTAGCAATCCAACAGTCATGATTATTCCAAAAATTCCAGGTAATTCTTTATCTCCTTCGTCCTTCGTGGCCGTGGCCTTCTACACCCGGCTTATATTCACTTCGGTACATGCGGCTCCAACAGCATCCTCGATTTCTTACTCGGCTTTGGAAGAAGATGAGCTTCCATTCCGGCCATGGGAACAGTTGAATCAGGTTCTGTGTTCCATGCCACATTTTTGTGCATCAAGACTTCAATTTAAGTTCTTGCTTTATTGGATCGAAATATATCATTGGCAAAGCATCTCTTGAGCCAAAGCATCTCTATCCTGAGCTGGTCTTCGTGGATGTTAAAAAAACTATTCTATTCTATTGTTCTACCGTCTCTGCCACCATTTCTTGAACATTTTTCTTCTGGTTTCCCATACAATAATGATCACCATCAACCTTGATCTAGTCTCAGAGAGGTTTTTCTGACTTGATCCCTTTAACAACATGATGGAGATCTTCTTGCCGTTTTGTTCTTCTGGCTAACGGATTGCATTCAGATCTCATTCCCTAGATGTGAAACTTCCTCTTCTTCATCAGGGATGCGGCAGATGGGCGCACTTTCAAAAATCTGTGTCCCAATGGTTAACTCAGTTTGGCATACCCTGTTGGAGGCCCTCTCTAAAATGCTCTCACGTTGATTCATTTTCTATTACATGTTCGTCATCCTGGCAACAACCATTGGAAACATAGTAAAGCTGGAAAGAACAGGACATTCTAGGTTGACTATATTTGGAGATATACGTGGCTTTTTACAGGTGCCAAGTTGAAGCAATAGTCTTGGAGATCTTAAAGGGTTATCAGGCATTTACCGAGGTGGATGCAATGTTTTTAAAGTCTTGTCCATGGCGTTGTCTCCTTTCTTTGCCCTGCTTATTACTTCTTAATTTGCAGGCTTGTGGTGTACTTCAAATACTTGATCCATGTGATGCCTTTCTTTCTTCATTGTGTAAACTCATGCTTATCCATGCAAATGATTTCAGATAGCTATTATTCTTTGATACATTTATATGGGTTGGCATTGCAGAGTACTAGTTTACCAGATCAAGACGTGTGGGAAACTTGATTTTTAAGCAAAGATTGAAGAACTTCCCAACCACTCTCGAGAAAATTTTGATCCTGTAGAATGACGTCTTCTTGCATCAGTAGAAAATCCTGTCAGGTCAAGTGACTGGAGCCATGATTTATTGTTCAGGTTCTCTTCCCCAACCACTTTTGAGAAACTTTTGATCTTGTAGAATGAAGTCTTCTTACATCAGTAGGAAATTCTATCAGGTCATGTGATTGGAGCTATGATTCATTGTTCAGGTTCTTAAGTATTACAATTTAGGAGAATTTGAATCCAAACACTTTCTATCAATCAAAAGACAGGCTGCATTGCATTGTCTAAGTTCGGCGTTAGCCCAAATGCCTGGCATTTGCAAGTTTACCATGGGATCAGAAATGCCAAATGTACGAATCTCAATCACAGAGTTACATGCTTTGACAAAATTGTTTGTTTGGATTCATTTTGCGATGTAGCATATGCGATTATGGCAGACATTCATGCTAGTGTTAGCATGCAACACTTGGTAGGCAAATATGAATATCAAGATTTCCTTGTATTGCGTACCATGCCGAAATTCATCTTTGGTGGAAATTGCAGATACTGGGGTTGAGATGCAAGGTGGCTTTTTGTTCCTGTAACTAAGGCCCGTTGGGACACAGTTGTTTTACAGACCCCTACTATTGTGGCACAAATTCAGGCCATACAATTTGAAAATCAAGGGCAGAGTGTCACATGAGATGCGAGGCTGCAAATCGAAAACTAGCCAGGCCTATTGTGTATAATAAGAGATAGGATGAGAACACAAAGAAAAGGATACCAGAGCCAGAGATGGCTATTTCAGCAGAAGAACTCATGTGCTATGAGTCCATTCTGGGTTTATCAGCAAATTAGCGAAGTATATACCTCTTCATTATTTAATTAAGGGTCTGAACGTTGACTTTAACTCCTTATTTTTTAGCACATCGGTCATCTAACAGACAACCAAATTTCTATGGAGGTTTAGCTTTTATCCTTCAGTAAAATGTTTCATTTCCTTACTGTCAACCTCAAGCGTACACCAACTAACATTCTTCAACCTGGTGGTCATCATGTGACGCTCCCTACTAAACATACGGCGCCCAGCCATACACTCGGCAGGAAATCCCCCGTCCGGCTCAACAACCGCACGGGCCCTTCGTCTACCCCGCACTTCGAGGTGATCCCTAGTGCGGGGAGGGAACACGAAGGTGTCTTGCGCGCCCTTTCCCTATGGGCTCCTATAACAGCGGAAGCGATAACACGTCAGAACTAGCATCAAACATATACAAATACTACCTCGAAGGGTAGTGCATCACACATATACCAATACAAAGATGATAAGCACAAACCGTGAAACATGAGAGCTCCTACCCCGGCTCAGACTCGTAAGGAGGATGACTGACCGGCTAGGCCTCAAGATAGAGCAGACCGAGTCATGGCAATGGCGAGGGCTGGCATAGAACAATGGCTAGGGTTGACCACTCCATCCGCCCCTCCTGTGCATACTTTGCAGATGGGCTAAATCAGGCTCTGACAGGACTCTAGCCTTCCGGATACGCAATCCCATGGCATCACCCATCGGGACTACTCCAGGTTGCATCTCCCTGGTCCGACGAGGCAGGAAGGGTTGCATCTCCCCTTCCCAGGGTCTAGAGGTTCCGTGGGCGGCTAGAGAATCGTGGACGACACACCCATTCGTGCTTAACTTAACCCCCAAAAAACGAGCCAAGCCAACACTTGCAGCTCTCGAGAGGCGTGGCGACACCATTGCCCCGAGGTGTCCGGACCCATGCTCGCCCACACCGCAAGTGACCCACCATAAGCCTAGCTCACTATGGGATCCCCCCGCCCCCACTCGGCAGGATCCTCCCTCCACATTCCCTCTAGCCCGTTGTATGGTGCTGAGTCATATCATAGCCTCGATAGCCCGGTGGGCTCCTATGCACAAAGCCGCAACTAATAGGAACTAAGGGATCTACTCTAGGAGCATACTACATATGGCCCTAGGTCTCTACCCCCTTCCCAATACAAGAGGAGCAACATGATCAACCAACATCACATAATCATCACATCATGAGAATAATCATAAGAAGAACATCTTAACCTAATCATACAACTAACTAATGGTTAGGGTTCATTGATTAGGGTTCGAGATGTTGAATACGAGTTCTAGGATGGCTCTACTCTAGATACAAGATACTAGCATATCCGGAATGCTAATTCCGGATAAGCTATCACAACTACTATCCTACATACCGCTCCCCGAAGCTCTCCCTCCGGATCCGCGTGCCTCCATGGTCTTCGATCCACGGATGCCGCTCCCCGCCCAAGAACGAAGTCTACCTCGCCGGGGCTCTTTGCACTGCCTATGCCACAACAAGCGATGTTCAAACGGGTTTGAACAGTAGGTGAGTCTCTAGGTGCTAGGGCTGGAAAGAGGCCTAGGGTTAGGGTTTCACCTATATAAGTTAGGTCCACCTAGGATGCCACGTGGCACCAAATCCGTGAGTCCTGTGTGGCGGTGCCCCAATAGTTAAGGCCACGGGATAATGGTCTAACCTATGGTTGGCTAAGTTATGAGAATAACTTGGCCATGCCCCCTAGTGCCACAATCTATGGTATACAAGGCTATGAAGATAGACTTTTTATAGTGACGGATCCGGAATATACGTATTTATGGCGATATTCCCCGGACCGTCACATTCTCCCCCAGGACAATGCCGTCCTCGGCATTGCGCTTAAGGTGACGAATCTACCTTATGCCCCAAAAAACAACAACATGTCATAACCTTTAGTTTACTTTTTAGCAATCCAGTTTTTATTAGTTAAAATCAAAATTTAGGCTATATTTGTACTTATACAAAATTATATAGCCTTAACAAATAAGTATTACTTATAATAATTCAAAATACTATTATAAGAGTTATTAGGGTTCATAATCTAAATTATGGCTCCCCCTATCTTCTCAGAAGGCTCCCTCGTTGAAGTCCCCTTCTACTTTCCCCAAAGGAGCACATTACGTTAGTTTAGTTAATAATTTGTGGTTTTAGGGGACCACCCTTTACCTCCTTGAGCCAAACCACTGCCTCAAGGTTGTCCTACTACCTTGCCCAAGATCATGGCCCTTTCGGATTTGAGCTTAGGGATCATTTAAGATGCTCCCATCATCGCCCATGATCGAAAGTGCTACCTTGTACTTTGCGGTTGCCGTGTCGAAAGTACCCCTAGTGCATCATGCCCCAAGGGTTTGAAGCTAGGGAACGCCTCACGATCCCATCATCGCGCATGATCACTTTAACCTTCACCATGACCCTCCTATGGCCAGGTGTGCGTACCCCGCATCGTGGCATAGAGAGCATTCGATCGATGTCCCATCATCGCCCACCATGCCTCATTCCTCACTCGCATGACCCTATTGGTCATGCGACCTCTGAATGGTGCGTGTGGCCTAGAGAATGCCCTAAAGGCGTGCATCCCATCATCACCCACGATCCAGGTTCCCGCACATGCACCCTACTAACTAGAATGCATGCCGCTTAAAGGCTAACTAACAACATACTAGCTAACCACCGACAAGTCGGGTCGACCAAGCCTCGAGAGCGACTTCGCCCATCAAACTCCTTCATAAACTCGGGTATTGCTTCTCCAAATCTTGCTTCAATACCCATGTCGCGTCCTCCACGGGTAAGTGCTTCCACTTAACCAAATATTGGAGGAACTGAGACCTCCTAGTCTTCTTGAATGACTTATCAAGAAGTAACTCCGGCACTATTTCTCATGGTTAGGATTGTGCCTTTTTAATAAACTTACGTGGAAGACCTTGTGAACCTTGAGATGGGCTGGGAGATCCAACTTGTAGGCTTGGGAGCCCACTCTCTCCAAAATCTTGAACGGACCAGCCCACCTAGGGGCAAGCTTCTTGCAACTCCCAATTCGCAGCTTGGCTTGCTTCACCTTGATCTTCAACCAAACGCTATCGCCTACCTTGAACTCTCTTACGGTCCTGTGCTTGTCGGCTACACTCTTCTGCCGACTTCTTGCTGCCAATAAGTAACCCCTTACTTCTTCCACTAGCTGCTGCATATCCCCTAACATCTGCTGGGATACTTCTACCTTGAACACAGGATTGTGCCAGGTATCCGGGGTTAAGCACTGGTACCCGTAATTTACCATGAAAGGAGACATCTGAGATGACTCCTGCTTGGCACTATTGTAGGCGAATTCCACCAAGTGGATGTACTCATCCCACTTGGACTGCTTGTTCCACACATAACTTCGAAGCATGTCTTCAATGATTCGATTCGTCCTCTCCGTCTGGCCATCTGTTTGGGGATGATATGCCGTGCTCATGGAGAGCTTCGTCTGAATGGTGCTAAAGAGATCCTGCCAAAAGGCACTCATAAACTTAGAATCTCTATCGATATTATCTCCCCGGCATGCCATGGAGTCTCGAAAATCTCCCTTACAAATAATTTGGCAAAGGTCTAATGCGGTTTAGTAGTCTTGCAAGGCACAAAATGTGCCATCTTAGATAACTTATCTACGACAACCATCAATGCATCCCTGCCTCGAAGAGTCCTAGGGAGACCTGTGATGAAATCCATGCTTATGACCTCCCACTTTGCATTTGGCACCCCCAATGGCTCAAGAGCACCTGAATCTGGTTGTTCGCTTTGGTTCTGCGGACATAACCGGCAATCCCGAATATATGCGCTTATCCGCCTCTTCATTCCCGCGCCGGTAGCTACTTCAATCTTGAAATAGGTCTTCATGAAGCCAAGATGCCCTCGCTATTGGGCTGTTATGTGTGTCATGAAGAATTAACTTCCTTACCCCCGATGATTCGCACACACAACTTATGCTTATGATACAACAGTTGCCTTCCTTCTTATAATGCTTGAAGGCTTCCCGCCTCTTATCCGTTTCGCTTCCTTGGAAAGGCTTTCCCATACCTCCTTGAAGTCCACATCCGCTGGCAAGGACTCCTCAATCTTCTTGCCAAACTCACTGAAAGAGTGGAAATCGCGACACAATGCGTCCTTGTCCCGAAATGGTCTCCCCGAGAGGGCATCCGCTACAACATTAAGCTTGCCGGGCTTATATATAATATCAAAATCATACTCCTCAAGGAATTCCATCCACCTCCTTTGCCTTAAGTTGAGGAGTGGCTGGGTGAAAAGATATCAAGACTCGTGATCGTTATCTAACCGAAACTTCCTCCCCAAAAAAATAATGCCTCCATATTCTTAACATACGACAATGGCTAGCAGCTCCTGATCATGGGTTGGGTAAGCGTTGCTTTCGGCGCCGTTCATCTTCTTCGAAGTCGTGGGCTTACTACCCTTCCTTCTTGCATCAAGATCTGCTCCTGTTGCTATCTTGCTTGCATCCGCTTGCTACCAACTTATCTTTATTCGGATCCGTGAGAACAAGCACCGTGTCATTGTTAAGGCCTCTTTTAAGCTTCTCGAAAGAAGCTTGGACTTTCTCTAGCCAATGGCTAGTCCAATCCTTAATCTTCTTGGCCTTTGTGAGGTCCGACAGAGGGGACGCCCACTTAGCGAAGTCCTTCACGAACTTTCTGTAATATCCCGCCAACCCGAGAAAGCTTCTTACTTCTGCCACATTCCTTGGAGCTGGCCAATCAACTATTGCCTCAATCTTAGATGGATCTGTGGAGATTCCCTCGGATGTTACTACATGCCCCAAATATTCCACTCGGCCTGTTGCAAAGTGGCACTTGGAGAGCTTCCCGTACAACCGATGACGTCTCAACTTTTCCAAGACATTCCTGAGATGTTGACAATGCTCCTTGAGGGACTTGCTGTAGACTAGAATGTCGTCGAAGAAGACAATAACAAAGTCATCCAAGAAGTCTCTGAAGATGTCGTTCATGAGGCGCATAAACGTTGCTGGAGCGTTCGATAGTCCAAAGGGCATTACTGTAAACTCAAAATGACCATACCGCGTTCTGAAAGCGGTCTTATGGATATCCTCTTCTTTTATTCTTATCTGATGGTATCCTGACCTCAAATCAATTTTAGAGAATACCTTTGCTCCTTGTAACTGGTCCATTAGGTCATCTGCCCTTGGCAACGCATATTTGTTCTTTATCGTCTGCTTATTGAGCTGGCGATAGTCTATGCACATCCTTAAGCTCCCATCTTTCTTCTTCACAAAGAGTATAGGTGCTCCGAAGGGAGACACACTTGCTCTTATAAAGCCCAGCTCAAGCAATTCTTGAAGCTGCTTCTTGAGCTCAATCAATTCCGGGGTGCTCATTCTATATGGCGCCTTACTGGTAGGCTTCGCATCTGGAGCCAACGTAATCTCACATTCCACACCCCTATAAGGTGGCAGCTGCCGGATTTCATCCGGGAATACATCCTTGAACTCGGAAATAAGCCTTGCTATCTGCCTGGGCAATTGATTTCCCTTTGGGTCACTTCCATCCTGCTTGCCTGACTCAACTGATTCCATCCTCAAGATGTAATCCACCCTATTCCTTTCTATACTCTTCCTTAGCTGCTTCAAAGAGATACACTGCATGGGAGAATCTAGCTTCTTACCTTTCACTATCAATTTGCTGCCGTCTGGTGCCGTCATAGTGACTTCGTTCCGATCGCAATCAATCATGGCTTTGGCTGGCTTCAAGAATTCCATCCCCACTATAAGATCATATCTTCCGATATCCATGACTTCCGTCCCCATCGGCCACTTAGCCCCACTAAGGTCTATGTCAAAGATAATTCTCCTGCCCTTAGTGTGCCGAATGGCGCCATTTGCCATCGCCACTGGCCTTGGCTTAGACTTCAATACCTTGTTCTTCATTAGGGCAGCCAACCTAGGAGATGCAAAATTATGAGAGCTACCTGTATCTATGAGGACTACATATGGATTACTATCTATGATCCCATCAGCCGCGATGACAGTCGACTGATTCTCAATATCACCTGTCTCAATGTTTGCACATATGTGGCACTCACCATCTATGAAGTCCTGGGCCTCCTGCTGGTCGTCGTCCTCGTCCGCTTCTGTTGGGGAGTCCCAATCCATAAGTTCTGCCAAAGCTGACTGCATGACGAATGGACAATCATGTGTTCGGTGCCCTGGCTGGAAGCACCTGAAGCATAACTTTTTCTCAATGCACTCCTGTCTCTTCTCCTTCGGCAGACTATCTAGGAGACGCTTAAGAGCACTGCCCCCTGATGCATTCTGTGGCTTACGGTCCCCAAAAGCTTTGTTCTGACTCTTACCTTGCTGCTGACCTCCTGATGGTGTAGCTGCTGATTGCTTACCCTGATATTGCCCCTGATACTGCCCTGAACTCTTACCCCTGAAGGTTGACTGCTTCTCTGCTGGAGTTGCTGGTGCCTCCTCCAAACTTATAGCTTTATCTTCGGCCTCTGCAACTGACCTTGGGTTGATTGCTCTAACAAGCCTCTTGATATTGCTGTTCAACCCCTCAATGTAGGTATCCACTGCTTGCCTTTCTGAGACTCCAGAAACATGGAGCCTAAGCCTCATGAATTCTTCGGTATACTTGGCTACCGACAAGCTACCCCGATTCAACCTCAGAAAAGCTGGCTTTGGATCTGTCTACTAGTATGAGACCTTGGCACATAGTACTTACTTTAAAAGCTTTCTTTGAAGGTCTTAAATCTGCAATTGTTCCTCTTCACTTGTTAGATTTAGCATATCCCTTCCACCGATCCTTGCTTGGTCCAATAAGGTTAGCTGTAGCAACTTTCCCTATGTCCTTGTCTTTCATACCGTAGGAGTTGCCAAATTCTTCCATTTCATCAAGCCATGCTTCAGCCTCCATGCCTGATCTGTCTTTTCCTGAGAACTGGCCCAGCTTCCTTGTCTTCCATACATTGCTCATAGCACTATCCACCTTTTTCCTCGATAGTCATCCTCTTTCTTGCTCTTTTCCTTGCTTTAGGTGTGCCAGACTGACTGTCGGAGCTAGAGCTGTCCTCACTGGAAGAACTATCTGATGAGCTGGAGCTAGATGACGATGGACTCCTAGTTCTCCTCTTCCTTCTCCTATCCCCGCGTTCCCACAGTTTGCCCTCCCCTCTGGCGAGGGACTTCGTCATCACCCGGAAAACAAGGTGGAGGTGGAGGGCCATCCTCCTGCTCATTCATCAGTGGTGCCGCCCAGTTGATGAGGTTCTGCATCTGGTTCCTCATCTGCACCAGCCTTGCGTTGATTGCCTCTGGTGACATATCCTGCTCAAAATCTTCTTGTTCTCTGCCAAACAAGTTCCTTGGTACCCAATTGCGTGGTCGGTGCTGGTCTTGAGATCCTGCACTTGAGTTCCTTGCTGCCAGGATTGATCATCAATACATTTTATTTGGGTTAGATGTTGATCAATCTTACTTGTAATTGAATTATCTTTAGTTATAAAGAAATCATAGAAAGCCTTACATTTGTAAAACAGTTAATAGTCATTAATACATAAGGATTACATGATAAGGTAGATATATCTTAGCATAATGGGGTACAAGAAATCATTTAGCACAAGACTTAAGAAAATTTTACAACTATTCAATGGCCTCCCGAAAGCCTGAAGAAGTTCTTGACATCCCTGAATCGGAGCCCTTTGCCGAGGTTGCGCAAGATGTTCCTTGTCGATCTTCCTTCAAGTGCTCGGGCCATCTCCGGTTCTGGAAGTTCTGGTGCCGTTGCTGCTACTACTGAAAGTGTTGCATCCCTAAGGTGCCCTCTCGCAAAGTCGAGGCAATGGAGAGCAACGGCCCTGTTGAAAAGGATGATGTGGTCGGCATGGGCGTATATCTTCGAATGCTGCCCGAAGCCCGAGAGCGCTATGAGGAGTGCCACGGATTCTTCCCCCCTTGGGCTGAACTCCTTGTGAAAGACTATCATTTGCCCTTGGCTGAGGGCTGGAAGATAGTAGCGGCGTCGCGGCTTTTCCCCGTACCTCGCATCCCGTGCCCTTCCTTTGAGCCGCCGCCAGTAGGCATCCACCGCCATAAGATCTCCATGATCCCTCCACATGCTTTGGTTGCGTTATCCAAGTTGATCTTCTTTGGACCCTTCCCTCATGCTCTCGCTCGAACTGGCCTGGCGAGCTTGGGCCTCCTGGTTTGTAGAGTGTGCTCAGTATCTGCTGGAACTCCTCCTCTGAGATGATAGGTTCCTCTTTTGCCGATAGATCTCCCTTATCTGGGATGATAGGCTGCTATATCCGACATTGTTTCCCCAGTAGAGAGTGTCTCTCCGCCTCCTCCTTGGAATCTCCCCGTATGAGTAGTCGATGAAGTCCATGCTCTTCCCATGTGCTATCATGCCCAAGAGCTCGTCGATTCAAGACCCTATTCCCGGCAATAGGACAAGTTGAGGATGTCGCTTTGCAAAATATACTCCTCCCCGCCGATGACTATCTACACACAGTATGTGATGCCGACCGGTGGCTCGGTAGCTCTTCTCATGTCGTCGCCGTGCCTCGACATGTACCTCTGCATCCTTGTTGCCTCCTGTTCTCCCCATTCTGTGTTTTGCTCCCTAGCCGCCAGTAGTCTTCATGAATCTGCAGAGATGGTGCCCCCGACGTCGTGCCATAGTATTAAGTGAGGCGGAGGACTCTATATTCGAGGATTTGATCCCGGGCCCCTGGTATCAAGTGGCTAAGTCTAAGGGCTGGACGAAGGTTCCCCTACTTTGTTTATTGACTTATAGTGCATGAAAAGGGCAAGGGTCATGCGAGACCGAAAGGTACCTATGCCTATTGTGTCTACAGGTCATGTAATCGGGCATGGTCCTAGTCCTACCCCATAGCTGCTTCTTGCCTTTGGATCCTGCCAACTCTCGACCTAAGGCTTGGGTAAGTGTCTCAAGAGAAACCCAATTCCCTCCCCTAGGAGGCAGCCTAACTTCCCAAGGCAGGACCTGCTGGTCATATTGGCACATAATGTCCGTGTAGTAGGGTGTTCTAGTCAAAGTTGCATGAAGATCAAACAAATGGTCAAACACAGAGAAGGCTTGATCTACAGGAAGCTGATGGATGTGGCTGGCAGCATTGTACCATCTCTCAAAGTTGTTGGGCGCCATTGAGCAGGAAAGGGTGTAGAAAATGGCTTGCAAAGATCAGTGGAGGTTCAGAAAATCGCCTAAGGGGCTGGGAGCGGTTCTGTAGAAGGAAAAATGGCAAATGAGACCTATTTTTATAGACTATGGGTGACCTCGGGGTTCGTGCAAAAAGGTACCTACCTAAGATGGCCTTGGTTCTATGGCTCTGGGTGTCCAAATGAACTACCATGAAGTGCAAACTTAAGCAAAACAAAGCAAGAAACACTACATGACAATTTGTTGGATCAAATTTGGCTAATTTGGGTCAAAAATGGGCTGACCCGGGTGAATCCGCGCGGATGGCCTTCGCGTCGCGGACGCAGACGCGTTTGGCGCGGTCTCACCCGGTTGGCCTATTTTGGGCCAATTTTTGGTCAATTTAGGGAATTTGAAGATGCTAATATGGCTAATTGGGCCGATTCTAACATAACTAGCAACTTATTTTGAGCAAAACTGACATCTAAAAGCATGATTTTGGGCCCAGTCGGGTGAATCCGCGCGAAACGCGCCCGCGTCGGGGACGCAGAGGCCCTAGGCGCGGTCTCACCCGGTTGGCCCAAATTTCAGCATTTTTGATGATTTTTTTGCCAAAATTTTGTTGTAGTCATGATTTCTAGGATATTTCTGAGGGTGCTATGAAGAATTCTACTACAATTGGGTTCTATTTCCTAAATTTCAAGCATACAACATTTTTCTAATTACAGAGGGAAAATAACTTTTATATTAATAAGAAACACAATTACATGGAAATTTTACTTTTCTAACAAAATTTACAAAACTTGAGGCCTAGGGCCTCTGTCTGCGAATCCTCCGTGCTAAGTGAATATCCTTTGGCATAAGGGTAACTCTCTTAGCATGGATGGCGCAGAGATTCCCTTCCTCGAAGAGCTGCATCAGCTCTGCTTCGGAGGCTTCTTGCAGGGCCCGGGTCATTAGAGGGGTGACCCTGTAATCGGTCCGGAACTCCTGCATCACCTCTCTAAGGAGACGCTCGAAGGGCGCCTTCCTTATTAGGAGATTCGTGCACATCTGGAAGTGCCTTATCTCCCTAAACACCCGGGCGTACTTGCTGTTCGGCCCGTGGTGAACCCTCTTGGGTTTTTCCGGCCTAGGTGGGGGTGGCTTGGGCTGTTTCTTCTTCGGCCTGCCGCCCTCCACAACGCGCTGCACCTCCTGGCGGCAGTACCAATCGTTGTACCTCGTCCAACGACGGAGGTACTCCTTGTACGCCGCCATCTTCCGCTTGAACTCGCGGTCCTGTCGGAGCGCGAATGCCCGCTCCCCTACCTTTTGCTTCTTCACCACCTTAGGTGGCTCCGGCCACTTAGGGTAGGGTGGCCTCGCATCGGGATCCTGCTGCTGCTCCTCCTCCTCTTCTCCATCACCGCCCTCTTGCGCCTCCTCCTCCTCACGAGGCTCCTCAATAACGATGGTCCGGCGAGGGCCATCGTTCCTCCTTTTGGTCCGCCTTTCCCGCTCCCTCTACTCCCTCTCCCGCTCCCGCTTCTTCCTGGCGGCCCCTCTCTCCTCTGGCCACTCCGTGAACTTTTCCTTCCCTTCTTTTTGGGCCTTGAAGGGCCCTTCTTCGAATCAGGTGGTGCTGCTCCTCCACTGTTCTTCAAGCTGCTCTTCCACCTCGGTGTCCGATGCCCCGAAGTGGCGAGACTCATCCGTTCTCTGCGTGCCTCCTGATGACGAGCTGCTGCTGGGGCTCTCCTCGGCATCATGGAAGGAGTCTTATTCTTTCAGCTGTCTGGGGACTCCTAAGCCTCCCAGGCCGGCCGAAGGTGCTTTCGAGAACCTTCTTCACATGCCGACCAGCTGCGCTGCGCCATAGAGAGGGTGGGGCTGGTTATACTTCCCGGTCGTTTGTTTGGTTCGGAGCCATATCTTCTACGGTTCGGGGAGATGGGTGACGTAAGGCTGAGCAAGAGAGAGGTGGAGGTGAAAGGTTGGAGAGAGAGAATGAGGTGTCAGATATTTAAAAAGGAGGGTCCCTAGGAATATTCTCCTACCATAATTACCCCTATTTATTAGCCCCCCCTTATTAATTACACCATATTTAGTAATTATTTAATTATTAATGTATAAATTAAACCTATATTAATTGATATTATACCTTTAATTTTCGAAATTTTCTAATGGTTTGGGGTGCTAATTATGGATTTGCGCCATTTTTTACCTGGGTCTCCGATTGGCATGATTCTTCGACCCATTTTAGGTGAAATTTGATGCAGATGCATAATTTTCACTCCAAATTTACTAGAAGATGAATTTGACTCACTCATTCCTTCGTCTAACACTTAGCCTAAATCCTGACCCACTACCTAGGAGAAAAAATTTTCCCCCATTTTCGCGGTTCAATGGTGGAAATGTTTATTTCACACCCCTATAGGCCTGTTAGACTACTTTCATGGTTATGGTCAGTGCTAGTTCTTGGTCAACCAAGAACATCACTCTGATACCATTGTGACGCTCCCTACTAAACATACGGCGCCCAGCCGTACACTCGGCAGGAAATCCCCCGTCCGGCTCAACAACCGCACGGGCCCTTCGTCTACCCCGCACTTCGAGGTGATCCCTAGTGCGGGGAGGGAACACGAAGGTGTCTTGCGCGCCCTTCCCCTATGGGCTCCTATAACAGCGGAAGCGATAACACGTCAGAACTAGCATCAAACATATACAAATACTACCTCGAAGGGTAGTGCATCACACATATACCAATACAAAGATGATAAGCACAAACCGTGAAACATGAGAGCTCCTACCCCGGCTCAGACTTGTAAGGAGGATGACTGACTGGCTAGGCCTCAAGATAGAGCAGACCGAGTCATGGCAATGGCGAGGGCTGGCATAGAACAATGGCTAGGGTTGACCACTCCATCCCCCCTCCCATGCATACTTTGCGGATGGGCTAAATCAGGCTCGACAGGCCTCTAGCCTTCCGGATACGCTAAATCCCATGGCATCACCCATCAGGACTACTCCAAAGTTGCATCTCCCTCGTCCGACGAGGCGAGAAAGGGTTGCATCTCCCCTTCCTGTGGTCTAGAGGTTCCGTGGGCGGCTAGAGAATCGTGGACGACACCGCGATTAGCACCCCCACTTAACCCCCAAAACGAGAGCCAAGCCAACACTTGCAGCTCTCGAGAGGCGGCGACACCATTGCCCCCAGAGGTGTGGACCCATGCTCGGCCCACACGAAGTGACCGACCATAAGCCTAGCTCACTATGGGATCCCCCGAAGCCCCCACTCGGCAGGGATCCTCCCTCCACATTCCCTCTAGCCCCGTTGTATGGTGCTGAGTCATATCATAGCCTCGATAGCCTGGTGGGCTCCTATGCACAGGCCGCAACTAATAGGAACTAAGGGATCTACTCTAGGAGCATACTACATATGGCCCTAGGTCTCTACCCCCCTTCCCAATACAAGAGGAGCAACATGATCAACCAACATCACATAATCATCACATCATGAGAATAATCATAAGAAGAACATCTTAACCTAATCATACAACTAACTAATGGTTAGGGTTCATTGATTAGGGTTCAGATGTTGAATACGGGTTCTAGGATGGCTCTACTCTAGATACAAGATACTAGCATATCTGGAATGCTAATTCCAGATAAGCTATCACAACTACTATCCTACATACCTGCTCCTGAAGCTCTCCCTCGGATCCGGTGTGCCTCCATGGTCTTGACCCACGCGTGATGGTTGCTCCCGGCTCCAAGAACGAGTCTACCCTGTTGGGGCTGCTGCACCAGTCTATGCCACAGCAAACGATGTTTGAAACGGGGTTTCAAACGAGTAGGTGAGTCTCTAGGTGCTAGGGCTGGAAAGAGGCCTAGGGTTAGGGTTTCAGCCTATATAAGTTAGGTCCACCTAGGATGCCACGTGGCACCAATCGGGTGAGTCCTGTGTGGCGGGTGCCCCCAATAGGTTAAGGCCACGTGGATAATGGTCTAACCTATGGTTGGCTAAGTTATGAGAATAACTTGGCCATGCCCCCTAGTGCCACAATCTATGGTATACAAGGCTATGAAGATAGACTTGTATAGTGACGGATCCAGGAATATACGTATTTATGGCGTATATTCCCCTGGACCGTCACACATCATGATGGTGCTTCCCATCAAGTTTTTGTTCCATAGTCTGAAACATACTGGTATGGGATGAGCAAAGCATGCCTACACGTCAAGGGGTGTGTTGGACGCAGCAGGTTGTTGATAACAACCAGACTTATGAAGGTGCAGGACAACCTTCATATTTGGTTGATGATTCTAATGAGGTGCAACAATATAGGACAATGACTGAGCATACTACTAATAACAGCGCTGAAGGTATGGTGAATGCTTATCCACCTGGCATGAGTTCTCCAAATGCCAAGCCAGCAACTAGTGTGGCAAGTGATTCTTAAATGGGCCCTCGAAACCTAGACCTGAAAGATACCACGTCATTCGTTGTGAAAGTGAGAAGAGCTTTTAATGCCCTCGTAAATTTAGAAGATGGTTGTCTTAGAACTGTGAATGATCTTAGAGAGCATCAAGTAAATCTTCTAGACCAATCATGTCTAACCTGCCACATTAGCTTGCATATAACTTGGGCTCCATCCTTGGTTTGGCATGGGCTTCGTCCTTGGTTTGTTGTACAATTAAAGCGATCTCCTGTTCCTTCTACAACTTAATTTCTTTATGATGGCAAATTCAACAAGAATCTAGGGAATGGCCTACCATGCGAGGCATCATGTTAAAACCGATTTTGCAGTATTTAGTATTTAGTTGACAAGTGCATTCTGGCTTGATTAGTTTAGTGCTAAGATTATTGTTCTCCATGCTTAACAACATTATATCTTGTTTAACCAATGCAACGAATTAAGGCCTACCATTCCATGCATACTTTTTAGTTATTTTGGGGTGTTTTCAAAGTGCACATGCTATTACATAGTGCAACCTTTGCAATCCTCACTTTATAATTACAGAGGTAAGATTGAACATGCCAATTGCTTAATGACATGCCAATTGCAAAATGTTGACAAAAATAATGGCTTCAATTATAGCTAAGTAAGATTTGCACCTAAATTGATCACATCAAATTATCGTAAACTAAATCTAAATTGTTATTTAATACTCATAAATTTTGTCAAATTGAACAAATAAATGGATACGGTTTACATTTGAACAGTTTGGACCTTAAGGCGACATTCCCTTGCCATCATAAATTCACTTCTTGCTTTGAACTTGACTTTAGGGTCTTCTCATGTACGTCATGTAGAGTGCTTGCTTGCATATATGTTATTTTTAGCTAAGCGCCAACCACCACATCAAATAGTTGAGTACGTTAACTCAGTTTTAATTTGACAATGGGGCAATCATAAGTTTGATGGATAAAAGATAGCTAGATCGATGCCATGCTTCATAGTGGGCTCAGCTTTCCCATGGAATTGATGTAAATTATTCAGCACATAATACAGACACTCGCACGCAACACACACAATCTTCTTCCTTTTATCCTAATGAATGTTTAATCTCTTTCTCCTGCCGACTCTAGCTTCATCAAATAATTCCAACGAACAAAAATATATATAGGGCGAAACATAATAATGTTTTGCCAACTCTGCAACCGGCCCAACCAATTCCTCAAGCCTGCATTGCTGAGACTAGAAGCAACAAACCTAAGCTATGGAGAGGAGCGACCATTGCGCACTACCAATTCGCAATCCCAGGTAGACATGCAAACCCAAAACGCGAGAGGCAGCTCTCCAACTTCACTAACGCACGACACTCTTTCATTGTGCAGTAAAAAAGCAATGGTCGTACAAAGTCAGGCACACGGACGTAAGGCACCATCCTTGACGAGATGTCAATGCTCACGTTCACCAACCTCAACATGATACTCAGGCAAATAGAAGAAGTGACGAAGCAAATCCTCTTCGGCGACCACGCCCAGCTCCCTCCCATATTCAATCACAAATCTAAATTCCAACTCAAATCTATCTATCTAGCCTTGTTCCCAACCCTGTAGTTCTGCTAGTTTTTGGGTTGCCCCTAAGGGGGCAAGCCCTTGTTGAGGTGGGTTTGTGGCATATGCTAGATATATGCCAATATATACCCAGAATATGCCAATGACTGCTAAAAACCCATCATAGGTCAGAAATGTTAGGTTGCCCCTGTTCTTTGGAGAGGAACGTGGAAACCGGGAAACCGGTGCTCGCTCCATTTCGAAGAAGATATCAGCGCGTAGATATGTGCACCAAATCGTTGCCATCTTGCTCAGTATAGTGTTAACTTATGATCTTGCCATGGCTGATTTCACAGAGTTTTCAAGGTTTGGTAATGGAGATGGAGCAGCGAAGACTATCATCAACATAAAAAATAGGGTTTTCAGCGGTCATCAGGATCATAGGATCAGAGTTTGGAGGCCGAGCTCCATCCATCCGACTTCCCACAAGCTTTCCCATACTCGCCTCTTGCTAAAGATCTTATATTTAGGGTTCTTCAGCCCAAGGGCTTTGTTCGGGTTAGAAGACATAAATTGTGTGTTTGGATCCAAAGATTTTGACACCATTTCTTGTTTGGCTCACGATCATGACTTCAGCATGCTCTACTCTGTTTCTTGGGATAGAACCTTGAAGATTTGGAGGATTTCTGATTTCATGTGTGTTGAATCCATCCATGTACATGGTGATGCTGTGAATTGTGTGGCAATGGCAAAGGATGGCCTTGTTTATACTGGATCTGCAGGTAAGAAGGTGAAGGTATGGCAAAAAGGTAAGAAAGAGCATGTTCGTTTTGCTACATTACAAAGATAAGTCTCAGGTAAAATGTTCTAGCAATGAGCCATAAGGAAGAATTTACGTATTCTCGCACAAGTGAAGGATTAATCAAGGTCCGGAGAACTGGATCACTAAAAAGAATGCAGTGCATCAGAGAACTTGAAGGGGCATCAGCATGCTGTGCTATGCTTAGCATCCATGGATGGTATATTGTGCAGTGGCTCTGCAGATAAGAGTGTTAGAGTTTGGAGATTGGTGAGACCTTATTCCTACTTTTCTAGGGCGTTACCTCACAGCTCCGGCGATGGTGCGGGTTTACACGTTTGCGGGTATGGTGGCTGCTATGTTTGTGTTCGTCCGGTTCCGCATTTAGTTCATGTTCATATGGCTCATCGCCCGGAGGACAAGGTATGCTTTTCTCTCCTTACGCATTATCAAACTTTTATTTGGGATTTCAAAGCATTAGGCTTGATTCACCATCCAAAATGGAGTTCCTAATTCAACCCAAGCATTATTGTGTGAAGAAGCCTTGTAAATGCTTTTTATTTTTCTTGTTTTTTCCCGCGCGGTCGGGCGTGGTAGTAGTAATTACCGTTTCGGCATGGCCATTTTTTCTACATTTTCTTCCCAGTCCTCTAAATTGACTTTCTTTACTATACAGGTGTAAGAACGGCTTATAGGTCACATGACTAAATGTTTGCATGCACCTAAATTTTGACCTAATAGCACTTTGAATTTGAGCTCGCCATTCACCCAGGTATAAATGACCGGATCGATTATAAGATGCAAGCTTTTTGGACATTTCACCAATTACTTATGAACTGCCCAAGCATTAGTATGCACAAGTAATCATATCTGCTATCCATATGGGGTCCTCTCTTTATTTACTAACTAGTAGGTCAAGAGATCTACATTGACTTCTTGGATATGACAATTTTGGCGATCCTAAAAAAATTAGCATCGACATTGTTACAATGTATTACCAAAGTTAACATGTTTTAAGACGAATAATAGTCTTGTTTCTATTGGCTTTGAGACTGAGAGAAGAATGCCTGCGTTTCGAGACATCTTTTGATGGGTTCCTTCCCTAAAACCTTGCATTTGAGCCAAAGTCCTAAATCTGTTTGTTTCCTTGTAATCTCTGTACATAAGATGTTTTCACCAAGAAAAACTACAGAAATTTATTTTGTACTCTGAGGTGTATTTGAAACATTACATTTAATATGTCAAACATTTGCATTAGGGTCGTGGAGGAAGCAAACATTGTTGCTAGAGAAAGAAAAAAAGATACTTGATGAGCTCCTGAGAAGGGGACTTCAAGAGCTATGATTGCATTTTCATTGTTTAGTCATCCATTTAATATAACGAATACAATAATTTGGATATTGTTTTTCTTCATCTCCTCATTACATCAAGACCTCCGGATATCTAAAATAAAGTGCCATCATGGTTTTAATGGGAGTTGCATGTATGATTGAATAGCATGGATAAATATGAAGGAGAAAAAAAATTTTGGGCTCTCTATTTACCGAAAGGAGTATAAACTATATGGGAGAATGATAGACGATGCTTTCGTGCTATACTAGTCTTGGATTAAAAGAAAAGAGTATCACCTTCTATTCTTTTCTCTCACCCTTCTTAGAAGCCGCCTCCATTAATGTCGGCTAGTTGGTAGAGCTTACAAGGTAATTCAAAGGAAATGGCTCATTGGGCCGGGACCCCCTTTTAAGACACATGTAATTCTCAAGATTTTGTTAGGGCATTGTCCTAACAAATACTGATATAGTGCCCAACGATACAAATTGCGATGGCATTTAGAATGCAACATCTCACCGGGCCTGTCTTTGTAATGAAGGGCCTTAAAATGTGATCAATTCTATTCTATGTGATCAATTCCCTCCCAATGGGCAACTGCATTGATTTATATTACCAAAGTAGCCCATAGGCAAAATACCAAATCGACCAGACATCCTAAAGTAGCAATTTTTGGGTTGCCCCTAGGGGGGCAAACCCTCAGTTATGTGGGTTTATCACATATCCTAGGTATATGCTGGAATATACCTAGGATATTCTGAGGATCGCTAAAAAACCGAATTGCTTCCGTAAATTGGCGGTCAGTGCGCTCGAATCGCAGACGTTCTAACCGGGTAACTTTCTACCATATCCAGTCTATTGCAAGCGAGTTTTTGGCATTCTGAACCTGCTGAATGCTAGAAAAGAACATTCTTCAAATGTCAAAGCCTGTTTTCCATCACGTAGAAAAAATAATCTTCTTTAGGAAATAGTGTTTTCAGCTATAACTGGTATTCCGATAGGAAGAAAATCTTTTGTAGCAGGAAATATAGCAACAAGATACTCAGATGTTGGAGTGGATGCATTAGCATTTCAGCTGCTCAATACTTGGCATTGCGCTCATTGTAAAGAAAAGCAAATAATATTGCTGCAAAACATTCAGATGTTGGAGGGGAGGCATTTGTATTGTTCTCAGCATTTTTGCAAGCATGCAACTCTAATTCCAACTAGGCACAACTGTTCACGGAGCAGTTTCATAATCGAGGAGGTGACAGAATAGAGAGTCTTGGATAAGTCCAGAGCAAGAGATTTGTCAGGCTGGAGGGAAGGGATTCTAAAGATGACAATTGTTCATCCAAATTTAAGGGATGTCAGTAAACGCTCAATATTGGATCAAGCCCTTTAGTTTGCAGAACATAATCAGCAACAAGGTAAGGGTTTTTCCATATAGAAAGATCTTGCTCATTGCTTGGTCCAGGAATGTTTAAGATATGGAGATTTGGCAATTGGTAGGCAAGTGCAGTCATTATTAGCTAACTCTAACCTAGACTCTGTTGCCTTCTTGGTTGAGCCCCCGATTAAGCCTATTTGCCATGGAAATTTAATTGATGCAAATCGAGCATTCAATAAGGTTGTAAAACCTAATCGCACACACGGAATATGGTTATTGATGGACATGCAAAATTTGGTGAGATGGATATTACTCTTCAATTTTACAATTCAATGTTCCCCACGAAGGCACAAAACCCGGATGTATTCACATTGCCTAGCATATTAAAGGCATGTGGGAATATGGGTTACGTAGAAGCGAGGCCAGCGCCGCGTTCATGAACAGGTGCTCCACAATGGGTTTCAGTCTACATGAGCTGAGTATTCAGAATGGGATCCTACCTGACAAGATTGCGGGGAATGTTCTTGTCGATATGTATGCTAAATGTGGATGCTTGGAGCAAGCACATAAAGCTTTTCAAAATTTGTATAGAGATGTTGTCTCATGAATGCAATGATTGCAGGATATGGACGGAATGGTCAAGTATGCTTTGCTTTCGAATGCTTCGAGGCAACGCAGCAAGGTGGGATACCTCCTGGCAAAGTGACATTTTTGAGCATTTTAAGAATATGCAGCAGCACAAGATGCATAACAGCGGGGCAAATTGATCCCATGTGCAAATAATTGAGGCAAAGTTGCAATTCGATCTCGTAGTTGCCAGTGCCCTTATTGATATGTATGCAAAAGGTGAAAACTTGGATGAGGCCAACAGAGTTTTTGACGGACTGCCACAAAAAGACGTGGTTGTGTGGAATATTCTTATTGCAGGATATGCACAGCATGGCAAAGGCTACCTAGGGCTAGTGCTTTAAAAATATTCAGCATCATGGCGTGTTGTTAGATAAGTTTATATATTCCAGCATCTTGAAGGCTTGTGGCAGTGTAGGAGCTTTGGAGCAGGGCGCACAAGTCCACAAACAAATTGTTGAGGCTGAATGCCAATCACATGTCATTGTACAAAATGCACTTGTTGATATGTATGTGACATAGTAAAAAATCGAGATGCAGTGACATCGCAGAATATGCTCAGTATGGCTTTGCAGGCTTGGCTGCACAGTGTTTTCAGGAAATGCAAGCTAATGCCATTAGGCCAAATGAAATGACATTTAGTGCTATTCTTACTGCATTCGCTTGTACATGCCTGGTTGAAGAGGGCATTATTCTCAACTGTTTATATCTGACTACTTGAGCATGGGTTTCGTCATCCAGAACCAAGTTTTGCTTCAGTTCCTTATGTTAGATGGACACCTAAAGTTAGTGGATTTGGAAGTGCAAAAGCAACAATGCCTCCTCTTTCTGAGTTGAATTTTTCAGAAGGTAATACTTGGCTTTATTCTTAACCAGCTGGAGGAATACATGCTCCTGTCAGTAAGTTAAGGAGTTACAATGTCAAATTCTGGAGACTTTGGGCTTAATCAAGGAGGTTAGCATACATTCAACGGTTAAACCATGGGTCAGCATATCCAAGGGTTACATGCTTCCATCCTCCATGTAAGAAATGATCGATAACAATAGTCCGTGCAGCCCACGTGTAGAGGCTTTGTAGTTTGGCATGGAAAGTTTGCCAAAAATTACCGTTTATATTCTAGGAGCCATGAATAGAGCTGCTCATGCTGTTAATTATTTACATTGCCCATAGCCCATCCTAAAAGGTGTCTTTGTATCTTCAATATTCATTTTCTTCTGTACCAATATGGACTTGTTTACCATTTGCATGTTGCAAACGGCCATAAGAGTTTAATTGTAAGCATGAAACCTGTTTGGTATTGCCATGGATTTTTATCAATTAGTTGAGCTTTGAATCATCATTGTCTTGCAGATTTATGGTCTCTCTTGCCTCGTTGTTGGGGTTGTGCTCATTGTGTTGAAGGTTGTATTTTTTGTCCTGTGCTATTATTTGTTTTTTGTATCTTTTGTAATTTTTTGAGATTGAGCTTGTCTTTGCATATGTAGATTGTCTCAATGGGCAGAAAAAGATTCAGTGGTGACCTTTGGCTGATGTTCAGATTACTAAAGGCTCTGCAGTTTGTTGGATTTGTTTCAATCATAATTATTCTTTTTTGTGGTGGTCGATTTAACTCTCGGTGATCTTTTTGTCAGCATTCTTGCATTCATGCCAAATATGTAGCATAATAACAGGGGGTTTTCTTTGTGTTTTTGTACTTTTTTTCCTAAGGTTTTTATATGATTTGATGACCGTATTTGATGAGACGTACTAATCAGTACATCTAGAGTGCGCATACTATCACGATACTTTTAGTGGCATTTTTCAATGGTTACAACTATGATTTCAAAAACTATCCCAAATCGAGCATGCAAGCATCGAGCCAGGTTATTTTAGGGTTCTTTTAGTTATATCTAGGGCTTGGTGAGGCAATGGCTCTGAGCGAGACTCTGTTCTTTTGAGGCAGTAGATTACCACAAAGCGAGGATCTGGCGGCTTCAAGGTATGTTCTCAAACCCTTTTCCACCGACATTACGGCGAGCAAGGGCAGGGGCGGGGGCCTTAGGTCGTCTGCAAGCAGTCTTCCCCTGCATGTTCTGTTTCACAATTTCCTGTGCAAAGATGCACCTTGCAATGCCTGGATTCTCTGCTCTAGATGACCTGGAGGTATCGTAGCAAGCCCCCTTATTCGATTAGGTTAGCTGGTTTTTCCTTCAGAGCCTTAAATTTGAACAATGCTATGGATTTCGTGGGCCTTGTGGGTTTCAGGGGGGTTTTCGGCCTTGAGCTGCAGAGATGGGCATGGAAAATCAATTCTGTAACATGCTGTTGGGTTAATCTGATGGAGTTTTGAATTGGATGTTTCAAGTTGCCAGTCAACCCGGGCATGCTGGTTAAGCCTTTCAACGAAGAATATGAAGGTGAGGATTTGGGAAAACATGCTTTCAATCTGTTTGAGCTAAAGATGTGTCAGGTTTTCTTTTAACTGAAGGTTCAATGACTCAAGATCCTAGTGAGAAGGGACAAGAGCTTGAGTCTTCAGATGTTCCAGGGTGGTTTTTTAATTCACATACTCAAAAAAGCATGTGGGCGACACATGTGCTGCACAGGTGCTGACTGCCCTTCATTGCCCTTCAAACTGCCCTTCATTGCCCTTCCATAGCCCTTCATTGCCCTTCAAAAAATCATGAGTGTTTTCTATTATAATATGTAGCAAAATAACAGGGGTTCCAGGGGGATTTGATATAGATATAATTCTTGAAACCATAGACCATATCCCTAAAACAATTCAATGGGTTGTTATAAAAAAAAAACATAGATTTAAGATAAAAAATAGTCACATTAGCTCACTGGTTAGATTGGTTAAAGTAGTCTTATTAGGACATTGAGTTATTTTGGTAGAGGTTCGAATCCCCGTATTTCATATTCTAAAAGCTTAAAAGCGAAAACCGTATAGAGGCTCGATATACCATCAAAACCTTAGGCAAACTCAGTATTCGACATCTTAAAATCATAGGCGTCCCCAATCATAATTGAGCATAATCGAAACGAGAGGTGTCCAGAGGCTCCAACATACTGATCTGGGCGTCCGGATTGACAGATCCGACGACTGGTAGTCCGTGGTGCACCTCGTTTAGAATATGTAGCAAAATAAAATATGGGGTTCGAGGGGATTTGATATAGATATAATTCTTGAAACCATAGACCATATCCCTAAAACAATTCAATGGGTTATTATAAAAAAAACATAGATTTAAGATAAAAAATAGTCACATTAGCTCACCGGGTTAGATTGGTTAAAGTAGTCTTATTAGGACATTGAGTTATTTTGGTAGAGGTTCAATCCCCGTATTTCATATTCTAAAAGCTTAAAGCGAAACCCATATAGAGGCTCGATATACCATCAAAACCTTAGGCAAACTCAGATTCGACATCTTAAAATCAATGGGTTATTATAAAAAAAACATAGATTTAAGATAAAAATAGTCACATTAGCTCACTTTGGTTAGATTGGTTAAAGTAGTCTTATTAGGACATTGAGTTATTTTGGTAGAGGTTCAATCCAGATTTTCATATCAAAGCGAAACCATATAGAGACTCTATATACCATCAAAACCTTCGGAAAACTTCATTATTCGACATCTTAAAATCATAGGCGCCCCCAATCATAATTGAGCATAATCGAAAACGAGAGGTGTCCAGAGGCTCCAACATACAGTCGGCCGTAGGATTGATGATCCCGACGACCGTGGTAGTCCGGTGCACCTCGTTTAGAATATGTAGCAAAATAACAGGGGGTTCCAGGGGGATTTGATATAGATATAATTCTTGAAACCATAGACCATATCCCTAAAATAATTCAATGGGTTATTATAAAAAAAAACATAGATTTAAGATAAAAAATAGTCACATTAGCTCACTGGTTAGATTGGTTAAAGTAGTCTTATTAGGACATTGAGTTATTTTGGTAGAGGTTCGAATCCCGTATTTCATATCAAGCGAAACCGTATAGAGACTCTATATACCATCAAAACCTTCGGAAAACTCGTATTCGACATCTTAAAATCATAGGCGTCCCCAATCATAATTGAGCATACTGGGCCGTAGGATTGACAGATCCGACGACTGTGGTAGTCCAGGGTGCACCTCGTTTAGAATATGTAGCAAAATAACAGGGGGTTCCAGGGGGATTTGATATAGATATAATTCTTGAAACCATAGACCATATCCCTAAAATAATTCAATGGGTTATTATAAAAAAAAACATAGATTTAAGATAAAAAATAGTCACATTAGCTCACTGGTTAGATTGGTTAAAGTAGTCTTATTAGGACATTGAGTTATTTTGGTAGAGGTTCGAATCCCGTATTTCATATCAAGCGAAACCGTATAGAGACTCTATATACCATCAAAACCTTCGGAAAACTCGTATTCGACATCTTTTGAATCATAGGCGTCCCCAATCATAATTGAGCATCGGGCCGTAAATTATGATGTGATGATCCGACGACCGGTTTAACCAATGGTAGTCCGGAGGTGCACCTCGTTTAGAATATGTAGCACCACGGGGCCGGATCTGTCAATCCCTACGCCCGCATCTATATGTTGGAGCCTCGGACACCTCTCGTTTCGATTATGCTCAATTATGATTGGGGGGCCTATGATTTTAAGATGTCGAATCTGAGTTTGCCTAAGGTTTTGATGGTATATCCAGTCTCTATCTGGTTTTGCTTAAGTTTTTGAATATGAAATAGCATTGAACCTCTACCAAAATAACTCAATGTCCTAATAAGACTACTTTAACCAATCTAACCAAAGGAGCTAATGTGACTATTTTTTTATCTTAAATCTATGTTTTTTTATAATAACCCATTGAATTGTTTTAGGATATGGTCTATGGTTTCAAGAATTATATCTATATCAAATCCCCGGAACCCCATATTTTGCTACATATTCTAAACTCTACCACGACTACCACGTGGAATTGTGTTTTATTTAAAAAATGCTCAATTATACCGATATGTTGGAATACCTCGACACCTTGATCGTTTTCTTATGCTTAATTATGAATTGGGGAGTTAACCTCCTATGATTTTTAAGATGTTCTAACCGTGAGCTAATGGTATTTAGATATGGGTTTCAAAATTATATCTATATCAAATCCCCTGGAAACCTCAGATTTTATTCTTAAAATCTACCTAAGGTTTTGATGGATATGTCATCAAAGGCTCTATACTACGGTTTTGCTTAAGTTTTTTTTATGAAATCGGATTCAACCTGCAAAATAACTCAATGTCCTAATAAGATATGTTTAACCAATCTAACCCGGAGCTAATGTACGAATTGATTTTAGATATGGTCTTGGTTTCAAGAATTATATCTATATCAAATTCAATGAATAAAAAAACATTTTAAGATAAAAATAGTCTTAGCTCACTTGGTTAGATGGTTAAAGGACTCTTATTAGGACATTGAGTTATTTTGGTAGAGGTTCGAATCCCCGTATTTCATATTCTAAAAGCTTAAGCGAAACCGTATAGAGGCTCGATATACCATCAAAACCTTAGGCAAACTCGTATTCGACATCTTAAAATCATAGGCGTCCCCAATCATAATTGAGCATAATCGAAACGAGAGGTGTCCAGAGGCTCCAACATACAGTCTGGGCCGTCGGATTGACAGATCCGACGACTGTGGTAGTCCAGGTGCACCTCGTTTAGAATATGTAGCAAAATAACAGGGGGTTCCAGGGGGATTTGATATAGATATAATTCTTGAAACCATAGACCATATCCCTAAAACAATTCAATGGGTTATTATAAAAAAAACATAGATTTAAGATAAAAAATAGTCACATTAGCTCACTGGTTAGATTGGTTAAAGTAGTCTTATTAGGACATTGAGTTATTTTGGTAGAGGTTCGAATCCCCGTATTTCATATTCTAAAAGCTTAAGCGAAACCGTATAGAGGCTCGATATACCATCAAAACCTTAGGCAAACTCGTATTCGACATCTTAAAATCATAGGCGTCCCCAATCATAATTGAGCATAATCGAAGCGAGAGGTGTCGGAGGCTCCAACATATCTGATGCGGGCCGTCGGATTGACAGATCCGACGACCGTGGTAGTCCGTGCACCTCGTTTAGAATATGTAGCAAAATAACAGGGGGTTCCAGGGGGATTTGATATAGATATAATTCTTGAAACCATAGACCATATCCCTAAAACAATTCAATGGGTTATTATAAAAAAAAAACATAGATTTAAGATAAAAAATAGTCACATTAGCTCACTGGTTAGATTGGTTAAAGTAGTCTTATTAGGACATTGAGTTATTTTGGTAGAGGTTGAATCCCCTCGTATTTCATATTCTAAAAAGCTTAGCTTACAAACCCATTATAGAGGCTCGATATACCATCAAAACCTTAGGCAAACTTCAGATTCTACATCTTAAAATCATAGAAGCGCCCCCAATCATAATTGAGCATAATCGAAGCGAGAGGTGTCCGAGGCTCCAACATATCTGGGCGCCTGGATTGATGGATCCGAATCAAACTCGTGGTAGTCCATGGTGCACCTCGTTTAGAATATGTAGCAAAATAACAGGGGGTTCCAGGGGGATTTGATATAGATATAATTCTTGAAACCATAGACCATATCCCTAAAACAATTCAATGGGTTATTATAAAAAAAAACATAGATTTAAGATAAAAATAGTCACATTAGCTCACCGGTTTAGATTGGTTAAAGTAGTCTTATTAGGACATTGAGTTATTTTGGTAGAGGTTCGAATCTCCCATTTCATATTCTAAAAGCTTAAGCGAAACCGTATAGAGGCTCGATATACCATCAAAACCTTAGGCAAACTTCATTATTCGACATCTTAAAATCATAGGCGTCCCCAATCATAATTGAGCATAATCGAAAATAGAGGTGTCGGAGGCTCCAACATACTGATGCGGACCGTGATTGGTTAAATCCGACATTTGTAGTAGTCCGGGGTGCACCTCGTTTTAGAATATGTAGCAAAATAACGAGGGGTTCAGGGGATTTGATATAGATATAATTCTTGAAACCATAGACCATATCCCTAAAACAATTCAATGGGTTATTATAAAAAAAAAACATAGATTTAAGATAAAAAATAGTCACATTAGCTCACTGGTTAGATTGGTTAAAGTAGTCTTATTAGGACATTGAGTTATTTTGGTAGAGGTTCGAATCCCGTATTTCATATTCTAAAAGCTTAAAAGCGAAACCGTATAGAGGCTCGATATACCATCAAAACCTTAGGCAAACTCGTATTCGACATCTTAAAATCATAGGCGTCCCCAATCATAATTGAGCATAACCCTAAAACAATTCAATGGGTTATTATAAAAAAAAAACATAGATTTAAGATAAAAAATAGTCACATTAGCTCACTTGGTTAGATTGGTTAAAGTAGTCTTATTAGGACATTGAGTTATTTTGGTAGAGGTTGAATCCAGATTTCATATTCTAAAAAACCGAAACCATATATAGAGGCTCGATATACCATCAAAACCTTAGGCAAACTCTCGTATTAGACATCTTAAAATCATAAAACGTCCCCAATCATAATTGAGCATAATCGAAACGAGGAGGTGTCCAGAGGCTCCAACATATTTTGGTAGCGTCGGTTGACCATATCCGACGGCCGTGGTAGTCCGTGGTGCACCTCGTTTAGAATATGTAGCAAAATAACGGGGGTTCGACATCTTTGATATAGATATAATTCTTGAAACCATAGACCATATCCCTAAAACAATTCAATGGGTTATTATAAAAAAAACATAGATTTAAGATAAAAAATAGTCACATTAGCTCACCGGTTAGATTGGTTAAAGTAGTCTTATTAGGACATTGAGTTATTTTGGTAGAGGTTCGAATCCCCTATTTCATATTCTAAAAGCTTAAGCTTAAACCGTATAGAGGCTCGATATACCATCAAAACCTTAGGCAAACTTCGTATTCGACATCTTAAAAATCATAGGCGCCCCCAATCATAATTGAGCATAATCGAAGCGAGAGGTGTCCAGAGGCTCCAACATACAGTTGGGCCGGGCCGTCAGATCCGACGATCCGACGGGTAGTCCGGGGTGCACCTCGTTTAGAATATGTAGCAAAATAACGAGGGGTTCGGTTGGATTTGATATAGACATAATTCTTGAAACCATAGACCATATCCCTAAAACAATTCAATGGGTTATTATAAAAAAAAACACGGATTTAAGATAAAAAATAGTCACATTAGCTCACAGGTTAGATTGGTTAAAGTAGTCTTATTAGGACATTGAGTTATTTTGGTAGAGGTTCGAATCCCCGTATTTCATATTCTAAAAGCTTAAGCGAAACCGTATAGAGGCTCGATATACCATCAAAACCTTAGGCAAACTCGTATTTCACATCTTAAAATCATAGGCGTCCCCAATCATAATTGAGCATAATCGAAACGAGAGGTGTCTAGAGGCTCCAACATATCTGATGCCGGGTCGGATTGATTGATGTGATCCGACGAATCGGTAGTCCAGGGTGCACCTCGTTTAGAATATGTAGCAAAATAACAGGGGGTTCCAGGGGGATTTGATATAGACATAATTCTTGAAACCATAGACCATATCCCTAAAACAATTCAATGGGTTATTATAAAAAAAAACACGGATTTAAGATAAAAAATAGTCACATTAGCTCACAGGTTAGATTGGTTAAAGTAGTCTTATTAGGACATTGAGTTATTTTGGTAGAGGTTCGAATCCCCGTATTTCATATTCTAAAAGCTTAAGCGAAACCGTATAGAGGCTCGATATACCATCAAAACCTTAGGCAAACTCGTATTTCACATCTTAAAATCATAGGCGTCCCCAATCATAATTGAGCATAATCGAAACGAGAGGTGTCTAGAGGCTCCAACATACAATCACGGGCCGTCGGGGATTGACATCCGGCGGCCGTAGTGGTAGTCCAGGTGCACCTCGTTTAGAATATGTAGCAAAATAACGGGGGTTCGAGGGGATTTGATATAGATATAATTCTTGAAACCATAGACCATATCCCTAAAACAATTCAATGGGTTATTATAAAAAACATAGATTTAAGATAAAAAATAGTCACATTAGCTCACTGGTTAGATTGGTTAAAGTAGTCTTATTAGGACATTGAGTTATTTTGGTAGAGGTTCGAATCCCCGTATTTCATATTCTAAAAGCTTAAGCGAAACCGTATAGAGGCTCGATATACCATCAAAACCTTAGGCAAACTCGTATTCGACATCTTAAAATCATAGGCGTCCCCAATCATAATTGAGCATAATCGAAACGAGAGGTGTCCAGAGGCTCCAACATACAGTCTGGGCCGTCGGATTGACAGATCCGACGACTGTGGTAGTCCAGGGTGCACCTCGTTTAGAATATGTAGCAAAATAACAGGGGTTCCAGGGGGATTTGATATAGATATAATTCTTGAAACCATAGACCATATCCCTAAAACAATTCAATGGGTTATTATAAAAAAAAAAACATAGATTTAAGATAAAAAATAGTCACATTAGCTCACTGGTTAGATTGGTTAAAGTAGTCTTATTAGGACATTGAGTTATTTTGGTAGAGGTTCAATCCCTCGTATTTCATATTCTAAAAGCTTAAAAGCGAAACCGTATAGAGGCTCGATATACCATCAAAACCTTAGGCAAACTCAGTATTGGACATCTTAAAATCATAGGCGCCCCAATCATAATTGAGCATAATCGAAACGAGAGGTGTCCAGAGGCTCCAACATCACGATCACGGGCGTCAGTTGGATTGAATCCGACGACCGTGGTAGTCCGGGTGCACCTCGTTTAGAATATGTAGCAAAATAACAGGGGGTTCCAGGGGGATTTGATATAGATATAATTCTTGAAACCATAGACCATATCCCTAAAACAATTCAATGGGTTATTATAAAAAAAAAAACATAGATTTAAGATAAAAATAGTCACATTAGCTCACCGGGTTAGATTGGTTAAAAGTAGTCTTATTAGGACATTGAGTTATTTTGGTAGAGGTTCGAATCCCATTATTTCATATTCTAAAAGCTTAAAAACTAAACCGTATAGAGGCTCGATATACCATCAAAACCTTAGGCAAACTTCGTATTCGACATCTTAAAATCATAAGCGTCCCCAATCATAATTGAGCATAATCAAAACGAGAGGTGTCGAGGCTCCAACATACGATCTGGGCGTCGGATTGATGATCCGGCACGACCGTGGTAGTCCAGGTGCACCTCGTTTAGAATATGTAGCAAAATAACAGGGGGTTCCAGAGGGATTTGATATAGATATAATTCTTGAAACCATAGACCATATCCCTAAAACAATTCAATGGGTTATTATAAAAAAAAAAACATAGATTTAAGATAAAAATAGTCACATTAGCTCACTTGGTTAGATTGGTTAAAGTAGTCTTATTAGGACATTGAGTTATTTTGGTAGAGGTTCAATCCCCTATTTCATATTCTAAAAGCTTAAAAGCGAAAACCGTATAGAGGCTCGATATACCATCAAAACCTTAGGCAAACTCAGATTCGACATCTTAAAATCATAGGCGCCCCCAATCATAATTGAGCATAATCGAAGCGAGAGGTGTCCGTAGGGCTCCAACATACTGATCGGGCCGTCGGATTGACAGATCCGACGACCGTGGTAGTCCAGTGGTGCACCTCGTTTAGAATATGTAGCAAAATAACGAGGGTTCGAGGGGATTTGATATAGATATAATTCTTGAAACCATAGACCATATCCCTAAAACAATTCAATGGGTTATTATAAAAAAAAAAACATAGATTTAAGATAAAAATAGTCACATTAGCTCACCGGTTAGATTGGTTAAAGTAGTCTTATTAGGACATTGAGTTATTTTGGTAGAGGTTGAATCCCCGTATTTCATATTCTAAAAGCTTAAGCGAAACCAAGATAGAGGCTCGATATACCATCAAAACCTTAGGCAAACTCATTATTCCATCTTAAAATCATAAAGTCCCCAATCATAATTGAGCATAATCGAACGAGAGGTGTCCAGAGGCTCCAACATATCTGATGGCCGTCGGATTGACAGATCCGACGGCAAGTCCGTGGTGCACCTCGCTTAGAATATGTAAAAAAATATAAGGGTTCAGGGGATTTGATATAGATATAATTCTTGACATCTTAAAATCATAGGCGTCCCCAATCATAATTGAGCATAATCGAAGCGAGAGGTGTCCGTAGGCTCCAACATACTGATCCTGGGCCGTCGGATTGACAGAATCGGCGACCCGTGGTAGTCCGAGTGCACCTCGTTTAGAATATGTAGCAAAATAACAGGGGTTCCGGGGGATTTGATATAGATATAATTCTTGAAACCATAGACCATATCCCTAAAACAATTCAATGGGTTATTATAAAAAAAACATAGATTTAAGATAAAAATAGTCACATTAGCTCACCTTGGTTAGATTGGTTAAAGTAGTCTTATTAGGACATTGAGTTATTTTGGTAGAGGTTGAATCCCAATATTTCATATTCTAAAAAGCTTAAAGCGAAACCGTATAGAGGCTCGATATACCATCAAAACCTTAGGCAAACTCAGATTCGACATCTTAAAATCATAGGCGTCCCCAATCATAATTGAGCATAATCGAAAACGAGGTGTCGGAGGCTCCAACATAGTCACATTAAGGCCATTCCGGATTGTGAGATCCGGCCACGATGTGGTAGTCCAAAGGGTGCACCTCGTTTAGAATATGTAGCAAAATAACGAGGGGTTCGAGGGATTTGATATAGATATAATTCTTGAAACCATAGACCATATCCCTAAAACAATTCAATGGGTTATTATAAAAAAAACATAGATTTAAGATAAAAAATAGTCACATTAGCTCAAAAACATAGATTGGTTAAAGTAGTCTTATTAGGACATTGAGTTATTTTGGTAGAGGTTCAATCCCATTTCATATTCTAAAAGCTTAAAGAAACCGTATAGAGGCTCGATATACCATCAAAACCTTAGGCAAACTCGTATTCGACATCTTAAAATCATAGAATCATAATTGAGCATAATATGTAGCAAAATAACAGGGGGTTCTGTGGGGATTTGATATAGATATAATTCTTGAAACCATAGACCATATCCCTAAAAACAATTCAATGGGTTATTATAAAAAAAAAACATAGATTTAAGATAAAAATAGTCACATTAGCTCACCGGGTTAGATTGGTTAAAGTAGTCTTATTAGGACATTGAGTTATTTTGGTAGAGGTTCAATCCCCGTATTTCATATTCTAAAAGCTTAAGCTTTAAAACCGTATAGAGGCTCGATATACCATCAAAACCTTAGGCAAACTCACAGTATTAGACATCTTAAAATCATAGGCGTCCCCAATCATAATTGAGCATAATCGAAACGAGGGTGTCCGAGGGCTCCAACATATGATCTGGGCCGTCCGGATTGACAGAATCCGGCGATCGTCAGTAGTCCAGGTGCACCTCGTTTAGAATATGTAGCAAAATAACAGGGGTTCGAGGGGATTTGATATAGATATAATTCTTGAAACCATAGACCATATCCCTAAAACAATTCAATGGGTTATTATAAAAAAAAACATAGATTTAAGATAAAAAAATAGTCACATTAGCTCACTGGTTAGATTGGTTAAAGTAGTCTTATTAGGACATTGAGTTATTTTGGTAGAGGTTGAATCCCCGTATTTCATATTCTAAAAGCTTAAAAGCGAAACCAGATAGAGGCTCGATATACCATCAAAACCTTAGGCAAACTAAATTCGACATCTTAAAATCATAGGCGCCCCCAATCATAATTGAGCATAATCGAAACGAGAGGTGTCCGGAGGCTCCAACATCATCTGGGCCGTCGGATTGACCAGATCCGACGGCGTGGTAGTCCAGGGGTGCACCTCGTTTAGAATATGTAGCAAAATAACGAGGGGTTCGTGGGATTTGATATAGATATAATTCTTGAAACCATAGACCATATCCCTAAAACAATTCAATGGGTTATTATAAAAAAAAAACATAGATTTAAGATAAAAATAGTCACATTAGCTCACCGTTAGATTGGTTAAAGTAGTCTTATTAGGACATTGAGTTATTTTGGTAGAGGTTGAATCCCGTATTTCATATTCTAAAAGCTTAAAGCTTAAACCGTATAGAGGCTCGATATACCATCAAAACCTTAGGCAAACTCGTATTCGACATCTTAAAATCATAGGCGTCCCAATCATAATTGAGCATAATCGAAACGAGAGGTGTCCAGAGGCTCCAACATACTGATGCCGGGCGTCCGGGATTGACAGATCCGACGCGGCGTGGTAGTCCAGGGTGCACCTCGTTTAGAATATGTAGCAAAATAACAGGGGGTTCCAGGGGGATTTGATATAGATATAATTCTTGAAACCATAGACCATATCCCTAAAACAATTCAATGGGTTATTATAAAAAAAAACATAGATTTAAGATAAAAATAGTCACATTAGCTCACCGGGTTAGATTGGTTAAAGTAGTCTTATTAGGACATTGAGTTATTTTGGTAGAGGTTCAATCCCCTCAGATTTCATATTCTAAAAGCTTAAAAGCGAAAACCGTTATAGAGGCTCGATATACCATCAAAACCTTAGGCAAACTCGTTATTCGACATCTTAAAATCATAGGCGTCCCCAATCATAATTGAGCATAATCAAACGAGAGGTGTCCAGGCTCCAACATACGATCACGGGCGTCGGATTGACAGATCCGACGATTTGTGGTAGTCCAGGTGCACCTCGTTTAGAATATGTAGCAAAATAACGAGGGGTTCGAGGGGATTTGATATAGATATAATTCTTGAAACCATAGACCATATCCCTAAAACAATTCAATGGGTTATTATAAAAAAAAACATAGATTTAAGATAAAAAATAGTCACATTAGCTCACTGGTTAGATTGGTTAAAGTAGTCTTATTAGGACATTGAGTTATTTTGGTAGAGGTTGAATCCTCGTATTTCATATTCTAAAAGCTTAAAGCGAAACCATATAGAGGCTCGATATACCATCAAAACCTTAGGCAAACTCGTATTCGACATCTTAAAATCATAGGCGTCCCCAATCATAATTGAGCATAATCGAAACGAGAGGTGTCCGAGGCTCCAACATACAGATGCGGGCGTCCGGATAATGAGATCCGACGACTGTGGTAGTCCGAGGTGCACCTCGTTTAGAATATGTAGCAAAATAACGGGGGTTCCAGGGGGATTTGATATAGATATAATTCTTGAAACCATAGACCATATCCCTAAAACAATTCAATGGGTTATTATAAAAAAACATAGATTTAAGATAAAAAATAGTCACATTAGCTCACCGGTTAGATTGGTTAAAGTAGTCTTATTAGGACATTGAGTTATTTTGGTAGAGGTTCAATCCCCGTTATTTCATATTCTAAAAGCTTAAAGCCCCGAAACCGTATAGAGGCTCGATATACCATCAAAACCTTAGGCAAACTCGTATTCGACATCTTAAAAATCATAGGCGTCCCCAATCATAATTGAGCATAATCGAAACGAGAGGTGTCCGTCTTAAAAAACATATATGCAGGCGTGATTGACATGATCCGACGAACGTGGTAGTCCAGGTGCACCTCGTTTAGAATATGTAGCAAAATAACAGGGGTTCCAGGGGATTTGATATAGATATAATTCTTGAAACCATAGACCATATCCCTAAAACAATTCAATGGGTTATTATAAAAAAAACATAGATTTAAGATAAAAATAGTCACATTAGCTCACTTTGGTTAGATTGGTTAAAGTAGTCTTATTAGGACATTGAGTTATTTTGGTAGAGGTTGAATCCCTCGTATTTCATATTCTAAAAAGCTTAAAAAAACCGTATAGAGGCTCGATATACCATCAAAACCTTAGGCAAACTCAGATTCTATCTTAAAATCATAGGCGCCCCCAATCATAATTGAGCATAATCAATAAATGAGGGGTTCCAGGTGTTTGATATAGATATAATTCTTGAAACCATAACCATATCCCTAAAACAATTCAATGGGTTATTATAAAAACATAGATTTAAGATAAAAATAGTCACATTAGCTCAATTTGGTTAGATTGGTTAAAGTAGTCTTATTAGGACATTGAGTTATTTTGGTAGAGGTTCAATCCAGTATTTCATATTCTAAAAAGCTTAAGCGAAACCGTATAGAGGCTCGATATACCATCAAAAATATGTATTGACATCTTAAAATCATAGGGCCCCCCCAATCATAATTGAGCATAATCGAACGAGAGGTGTCCGCGAGGCTCCAACATTCACGGGCCGCCGATTGGATTGGCCGGAATCCGACAGCGTTGTCCATGCACCTCGTTTAGAATATGTAGCAAAAATAATTGATATAGATATAATTCTTGAAACCATAGACCATATCCCTAAAACAATTCAATGGGTTATTATAAAAAACATAGATTTAAGATAAAAAATAGTCACATTAGCTCACTTTGGTTAGATTGGTTAAAGTAGTCTTATTAGGACATTGAGTTATTTTGGTAGAGGTTCAATCCCATCGTATTTCATATTCTAAAAGCTTAAAATTAAACCAGATAGAGGCTCGATATACCATCAAAACCTTAGGCAAACTTCATATTCGACATCTTAAAATCATAGGCGCCCCAATCATAATTGAGCATAATCCCGAAGCGAGAGGTGTCCGTAGGCTCAACATATGAATTGATGCGGGCCGTCGGATTGACAGATCCGGCGACCGTGGTAGTCCGGTGGTGCACCTCGTTTAGAATATGTAGCAAAATAACGAGGGGGTTCGAGGGGATTTGATATAGATATAATTCTTGAAACCATAGACCATATCCCTAAAACAATTCAATGGGTTATTATAAAAAAAAAAACATAGATTTAAGATAAAAAAATAGTCACATTAGCTCACCGGGTTAGATTGGTTAAAGTAGTCTTATTAGGACATTGAGTTATTTTGGTAGAGGTTCAATCCTCGTATTTCATATTCTAAAAGCTTAAAGCGAAACCGTATAGAGGCTCGATATACCATCAAAACCTTAGGCAAACTCAGTATTCGACATCTTAAAATCATAGGCGTCCCAATCATAATTGAGCATAATCGAAACGAGAGGTGTCCGAGGCTCCAACATACGATGCGGGCCGCCGGATTGACCGAATCCGACGATCGTGGTAGTCCGGGTGCACCTCGTTTAGAATATGTAGCAAAATAACGGGGTTCCGTGGGATTTGATATAGATATAATTCTTGAAATCATAGACCATATCCCTAAAACAATTCAATGGGTTATTATAAAAAAAAACATAGATTTAAGATAAAAAATAGTCACATTAGCTCACTGGTTAGATTGGTTAAAGTAGTCTTATTAGGACATTGAGTTATTTTGGTAGAGGTTCGAATCCCCGTATTTCATAAAGCGAAACCGTATAGAGGCTCGATATACCATCAAAACCTTAGGCAAACTCGTATTCGACATCTTAAAATCATAGGCGTCCCCAATCATAATTTAGCATAATCGAAACGAGAGGTGTCCAGAGGCTCCAACATACAGTCTGGGCCGTCGGATTGACAGATCCGACGACTGTGGTAGTCCAGGGTGCACCTCGTTTAGAATATGTAGCAAAATAACAGGGGTTCCGTGGGGATTTGATATAGATATAATTCTTGAAACCATAGACCATATCCCTAAAACAATTCAATGGGTTATTATAAAAAAAAACATAGATTTAAGATAAAAAATAGTCACATTAGCTCCTTTGGTTAGATTGGTTAAAGTAGTCTTATTAGGACATTGAGTTATTTTGGTAGAGGTTCGAATCCCCGTATTTCATATTCTAAAAGCTTAAGCGAAACCGTATAGAGGCTCGATATACCATCAAAACCTTAGGCAAACTCAGATTCGACATCTTAAAATCATAGGCGCCCCCAATCATAATTGAGCATAATCGAAAACGAGAGGTGTCCGTAGGCTCCAACATATCTGATGCGGGCCGTCGGATTGACGATCCGACGACCGTGGTGTAGTCCGTGGTGCACCTCGCTTTAGAATATGTAGCAAAATAACAGGGGGTTCGGGGGATTTGATATAGATATAATTCTTGAAACCATAGACCATATCCCTAAAACAATTCAATGGGTTATTAAAAAAAAACATAGATTTAAGATAAAAAATAGTCACATTAGCTCACCGGTTAGATTGGTTAAAGTAGTCTTATTAGGACATTGAGTTATTTTGGTAGAGGTTCAATCCCCGTATTTCATATTCTAAAAAGCTTAAGCGAAACCGTATAGAGGCTCGATATACCATCAAAACCTTAGGCAAACTCAGTATTCGACATCTTAAAATCATAGGCGTCCCAATCATAATTGAGCATAATCCGAACGCTTGAGAGGTGTCCAGAGGCTCCAACATACAAATGCGGGCGCCGGATTGACAGATCCGACGACCGTGGTAGTCCGAGGTGCACCTCGTTTAGAATATGTAGCAAAATAACGGGGGTTCCGGGGGATTTGATATAGATATAATTCTTGAAACCATAGACCATATCCCTAAAACAATTCAATGGGTTATTATAAAAAAAAAAATAGATTTAAGATAAAAAATAGTCACATTAGCTCACCGGGTTAGATTGGTTAAAGTAGTCTTATTAGGACATTGAGTTATTTTGGTAGAGGTTCGAATCCCCGTGATTTCATATTCTAAAAGCTTAAAAGCTTAAAACCGTATAGAGGCTCGATATATACCATCAAAACCTTAGGCAAACTTCGTATTCGACATCTTAAAATCATAGGTGTCCCCAATCATAATTGAGCATAATCGAACGAGAGGTGTCCAGAGGCTCCAACATACTGATGGGGCGGTTGGATTGACAGATCCGACGACCGTGGTAGTCCAGGTGCACCTCGTTTAGAATATGTAGCAAAATAACGGGGGGGGTTGGGGATTTGATATAGATATAATTCTTGAAACCATAGACCATATCCCTAAAACAATTCAATGGGTTATTATAAAAAAAAACATAGATTTAAGATAAAAAATAGTCACATTAGCTCACCGGTTAGATTGGTTAAAGTAGTCTTATTAGGACATTGAGTTATTTTGGTAGAGGTTCTAATCCCCTCAGATTTCATATTCTAAAAGCTTAAAGCGAAACCGTATAGAGGCTCGATATACCATCAAAACCTTAGGCAAACTCAGATTCGACATCTTAAAATCATAGGCGTCCCCAATCATAATTGAGCATAATCGAAACGCGAGGTGTCGGAGGGCTCCAACATATAGATGCAGGCG
Source organism: Isoetes taiwanensis (assembly GCA_021234155.1). Classification (NCBI taxonomy): domain Eukaryota; kingdom Viridiplantae; phylum Streptophyta; class Lycopodiopsida; order Isoetales; family Isoetaceae; genus Isoetes; species Isoetes taiwanensis. Next base: position 416,886 of record JAJEKV010000120.1, on the reverse strand, counting down.
TTGGATTGATGAATCCGACGATAATCGCGGTAGTCCGAGGTGCACCTCGCTTAGAATATGTAGCAAAATAACAGGGGGTTCGTGGGATTTGATATAGATATAATTCTTGAAACCATAGACCATATCCCTAAAACAATTCAATGGGTTATTATAAAAAAAAAAACATAGATTTAAGATAAAAAAATAGTCACATTAGCTCACCGGGTTAGATTGGTTAAAGTAGTCTTATTAGGACATTGAGTTATTTTGGTAGAGGTTCAATCCCCAGTATTTCATATTCTAAAAGCTTAAAAGCGAAACCGGTATAGAGGCTCGATATACCATCAAAACCTTAGGCAAACTCAGATTCGACATCTTAAAATCATAGGCGCCCCCAATCATAATTGAGCATAATCGAAACGAGAGGTGTCCAGAGGCTCCAACATCTGATCACAGCCGGATTGACGAATCCGAACGACCGTGGTAGTCCGTGGTGCACCTCGTTTAGAATATGTAGCAAAAAATAACAGGGGTTCTGTGGGGATTTGATATAGATATAATTCTTGAAACCATAGACCATATCCCTAAAACAATTCAATGGGTTATTATAAAAAAAACATAGATTTAAGATAAAAAATAGTCACATTAGCTCACTGGTTAGATTGGTTAAAAGTAGTCTTATTAGGACATTGAGTTATTTTGGTAGAGGTTCAATCCCCAGTATTTCATATTCTAAAAAGCTTAAAAATTTGTGATTCCCATCTTAAAATCATATGAAACCGTATAGAGGCTCGATATACCATCAAAACCTTAGGCAAACTAGCGTCATTGATTCGACATCTTAAAATCATATCCTAAAACAATTCAATGGGTTATTATAAAAAAAAACATAGGCCCCCAATCATAATTGAGCATAATCCCGTAATTCGAAACGAGAGGTGTCCGAGAGGCTCCAACATAAAAATCAGCCTGGCGCCGGATTGACAGATCCGACGACCGGTCGTAGTAGTCCTTGGTGCACCTCGTTTAGAATATGTAGCAAAATAACAGGGGTTCCGTGGGGATTTGATATAGATATAATTCTTGAAACCATAGACCATATCCCTAAAACAATTCAATGGGTTATTATAAAAAAAAAACATAGATTTAAGATAAAAAATAGTCACATTAGCTCACTGGTTAGATTGGTTAAAGTAGTCTTATTAGGACATTGAGTTATTTTGGTAGAGGTTCGAATCCCCGTATTTCATATTCTAAAAGCTTAAGCGAAACCGTATAGAGGCTCGATATACCATCAAAACCTTAGGCAAACTCGTATTCGACATCTTAAAATCATAGGCGTCCCCAATCATAATTGAGCATAATCGAAACGAGAGGTGTCCAGAGGCTATTATATAAAGGATATAATTAGCATATTAGTGATGCAAATGATGATGACATAAATTATTTGGTGAAGGTGCTTGTATGTGCTGTGATGGTCAAAAAACTGGGTAGGTCAATAAAAAAGTTACCCTCCAAGAGATTCTCCCATCTATTCCTTGTGTTTATGCAAAAGGTTTCTAGAAGAAGTGTTGGAACCATCTAGTAGGCAAGTGCTGAATGATCAACTCGGCAAGGAGCCATAGCAAGCAGTGCTTAACATGTCTTGCTAGGCAGATGATTTTATTGTGTTTAATCGTCTGCATCTTCCAAGGTCAGGTTTCAGCCCCCCTTGCAGTCTCAGCCCGGCAGAAAATAGTGCTCGGCAGTTAACAGTGCAACTCTGATTCGTGTTCTTCGTGAACTGAAGTCTTATTGACAGTTGTTTGGTATAAATCCTATCTTAGTCATGGTTGTTTGTTTTTGACATTTGCTTTCGTGAACGCTGTTGCAATAGTTTACAATTCAATAGCTGGCCTTCCTTTTGGAACCATTGTTGTAATCACTCTCATCTGGATGCTAGTTACCTTGCCATTGCTTGTACTTGGTGGCATTGCAGGAAACAATACTAAAGCAGAGTTTCAAGCACCCTGTCGTACCTCAAAATCCCCCCCGGAGATTCCTCCTTTACCATGGTACCTAAGACACCATACCACGATGGCAACAACTAGATTCCTACCATTCAGTGCAATTTATATCGAGCTCTATTACATCTTTGCTAGTGTTTGGGGCCATAAAGTGTACATGATTTATAGTATTTTATTTATTGTATTCATCATATTGATCATTGTCACTGCTTTTATCACCATAGCATTGATATACTTTCAGCTTGCAGTGGAGGATCATGAATGCTGGTGGAGGTATGTTAACTGCTTGTGAAAACTTTACAATATATACGACCGAGTTTCCAACATACATGAAACTCGTTATTTTTCTTCAGCTAATGTAAATGACATGGAACATGTTTGCTTTTTTATATTTCAAACATATTTAAAAGGTATCTGGTATTATTCGAAGCTCATTGGAAAATCTCCCAGATGGAGAGGAGTGCTAAAATCCTCCAGCAATTGGATTACGAAGTAAAAACCAATGCATAAGATGTAAACACATGATTTGTGAAGATGAAAACTATGGTCGGTTCTTTTCTTATTGTTGCAAAATATGCAATTATGAATGCCAAATTGTTACTGTAGCAAATTGGATGTCATGGTGGCTTAATATTAGGACTTTGAGAAGAATGGGAAATATCCAATGCCATGTATATATAGAGTGTTAGGAAATCCTTAAAAGCGGCTTATTGATTTGTTTTGAGAAAAAATGGGTAATACTTGAATGCCATATATATAAGAATGCATACATGCAATCATCAATTGAATCTATTTGCCATGGAAATAATTTGTTTGTCTTAAATGTTTTAAATGTCTTACATGTTCTTATGTTTGTTTTTTTTTTTAGGGCCCGAAGGGCCCAAAATTTTTTTAGTATAATAACCAACACATAACTACCATTGACATTAATAAACATAACCATTGGATCCAACACATCTAAATTAAAATCCCCTTAAACCCCCTTTGGTTTGGGTGCATATTCACACGGGGGTGACGTAGGGCAACTGAGAGCCCTCATATTTGTATTTTGCACGCATTTAAATCAACACCATAAAGTATTCCAGTTGAAATCTTATAGTATTTTGCGAATCTTGTTATACAGTATAGCAAATCTTGTACTTGCATACCCCACAAACGAGGAACTTTACGTACGGTGTACATTAAGGAATAAGGGGCGAATATGCCTATCCAACAGCTCTCGATGCCCGGAGTCACCCCCCGTGTGAATATGCACCCAAACCAAAGGGGGTTTAAGGGGGATTTTAATTTAGATGTGTTGGATCCAATGGTTATGTTTATTAATGTCAATGGTAGTTATGTGTTGGCTAGATATTATTGCAGGTAATTATAGAGCCATGTCATTTGATTAAGCATGCAATGTGCAGTCTGACTGAAATTACAATCAACAGGTTAGTCTTGCAGCAAGACCATTACTTAGCGTTTCAACACTTGGAACAATGTAAAATCTCTTGCTCGAGCATATGAATTTGTCATGGCCTTAGTCCTTTTTACCCCAGTTGCCATCCTTGCTTGGTTTCCCTTTGTATCTGAGTTTCAAACGCGCTTACTATTTAATCAAGCATTTAGTAGAGGATTGCAAATATCCAGGATTCTTGCTGGAAGAAAGAAAAAGATGTAAAAGGACCACAACAGCTGTGTTCTAGAAGTATTGTCTTGTACCATATCAACCTTTTTTCTAGCGCCAGAGTCCAAAGGAAGGTAATATTGACATGGGAGATATCGTGTAGGGTTTGAAGTAGAAATTTTGATTTAAATATAGATTGTGAAGATATCTTCACGGTTTGATTTAAGCAACTTTACCCTCAGGGCATCGGAGGGCAACCCTCCGTGCGCAGCACCTTGTTTTTTATTGTGAACCAAATAGCAAAAGGCCTGGACCCAGTGTGCAACAAAGTCCTAGGATTGAATCAAACAATCCGGTTCAAATTAGAAAGTTCCGGTCCATATGAAATATTGTAGGATATACGACCGGTCCAAAAAATGGCGTATAAGGATTTGGGCCGGTTGAAGCCATAGGTCCTAGGATTTTTTTTTGGTTATATTTTATACTAGTAGGATTTTCTTACTAAGCTACTTTTGTATAGGGAATGCAAATATTAAATGTTGTTAAACGACCACCTCTAAAACATTTTTTCATCATATAGTGCATGCATTATAGGTTTTGCAATGTACTACAACACTTGACGAGCTTGTAGAATTGTCTGAAATAGAAAAGTTTTATTTTGTTTCCATTGTGCGTGCTTGTAAAGAGAGTTCTCATTACATACAAGTCTACTACAAGATTCTTTGTAAAAAAGAAACTTCATGCTGACCCTTTTTGTTACAAGAATGTTCCTAATGGATTTTGTAACAAAAGGGCCAATCCGGTTCAAACTTATATAATCCTATTAATTTTACTAGTTAAGGTGCCCAGCGTTGCTAGGCACAGGTTGGAACTGGCAATGTTGGAGACCTAGAAATAATAAGGTTTGTTGGAACTGGTAATGTTGGTGTCCTGGCATTTGTATTATAGGATTGCTATGTCATTGTTATGGCGTAGAATTTGCTAAAGAATTTGGTTTTAGCAACTTCTTGGGTATCGATTATTTTAAATGTTTTATCTTGTGACATCCATTGTGTACAATTGAATACATCCAAATGGTGTTTAGATTATTGAAGTACATAAGTGTCAATAGAAGAGTCGTTGTTGGGAGTAAGTTAAATCAAATCAATGGCATAGCATTCATGGCACCTCACACATTTCCAACTATATACAAAAAATTATAGGCCTATCACTATGTAGCATTTGTTTCAAGCTCCAATTTATAATGCACATGTATTGCTATCATGAGATTGATTTTTGTACAAACATGAGATTGAAGGAAATAATAAATTCAAGAACAAATGACTGCCAATATTCATCTCCATGAGGAATTGTGGGGCAGTTTGCATTAGAAGACCGTCGATCAAGTCATTATGTCCGCCGGTTTCTCGCACTTTCTTCCCCGATGTTTTTATTTCAACTCGGTATGTTTTCGGTCCGTGATCTTCAACATCAACAACTCTCCTTGTAGTTATTCTTGTGCAAAGGCTCTAAAAAGCGGGGATGGCTCCGGCATTAATAGTAAGATATTGCACAAATGTAGCAGGCTTGGCGAGAGAAAAGAGGTTTGGATGCTTTGTCGTGAAATGCCCCGATTCAAATCGGATGGAACAAAGTAAGCTCCATTTAGGAACAGATTCCCCTCTGATCTCCAGTTCCAGTTCTTCCATATGCCTTCATTTGTATATTCTCGTTTTGTGACCTGCATATGCATCAAAATTTTGATCAGAGAAGAGGCAGAAAGAAAGCTATTAACAGGTATAGGTAGAGTGCCTACTTCTTTTGCATCTACATTTACTGGGGCCAAGAACCGATTTACTTCCAACAAACTACAATTAATAAAAGCAAGCACTACAGAGAGTGTGCAAAGAGTGTACCAGTAAACAAAAGCAGCATGCCAGTAAGGAACGACATCATATGTGGGTCAGTACCAATAATGCCAAACTATCTTTCTCTTCCTTTCCCAAAGGTTTTGCCTCCTAGAAAGCATGGCTAATCAATGCGATTAACCTTTTTCACGTTTTGAAGAGCATGAGCTTTTTTAGGTCTAAGGGAAATGACTTTGGATGTGACGTGAAAAAAATATGTTTGCTTCATTTAAATTCATCCGTTTCTAAAGGTCTACCACAATACAAAATTGAGGCATGCATAAGGGCCATAAGAACTTCACAAAGACGCGTATTCTGTTAAATGCAAAAATGACTACAAACATGAGATTGAAGGAAATAATAAATTTGAGAACGAATGACGCCAATATTCATCTCCATGAGGAATTGTGACGCCACCATGTAAATCACGGGTGGAATATTCCTTTCAATGCCAATCCCGCATTTATTGATACCGTGAGTTGTGATCCAACATAGAATGGAACCTTAAATGGGAAGCATGTAAAAATCATTGTATTAGGAACAAATTATAAAAGAACAAATATCAATTGGTACTCAATTTCAAAATGTAATGCAAACCATGCATCTTGATAAGAATAAGAACCATGCATCTTGATAAGACCAATAGTAGTGATGGTGCCATTAAACTTTTCATTTACAATGGTACATTTGTGCCACCCAAAATATGAGCATGAAGGTGCCAATAAATTCAGGATACAACCCAAACACTTATCTTGCTTAAGTAATGCAAATATAGAGAATGCCTAGGGAGTTGGAATGATACCTTCTTAGCAAGTGAGCACTGAGGAATGGGAATCACCATATTGGTAAAGTCGTGTTCTGCCATGCAGGAATCTACTGGAAAACATTTGTTGTTATAATATCCTGATCCTGTCATGCTTTGAGCTCTTTCTGCACTGATATGACGACCTGATCCCCAATTGCCAGGAGCTCTTTCTGCTGCCATTCAGTTCCACTTTTACTGTCTTACCCAGACATCCAGCCATGTCCAGAACACGCTTAGACATGAGCGCTACAGCATCCTCTTCCAAGTATGTCATCTTGAATCGTGCAAGATCAGGTTTAAATGTAACCTTAGTCCAGTTTTCGGTGGGTTTGCATTTCGTAATCCCATCGATCCGAGACATCGGATCGCCATTCTAGAATGGGACGAGCATGCTTGTTTTGCATGCATGCGGGCGGCGCATGCCCGTTCTGGTTGGGAGTTCGCTATTTTAGGCGAGCTTCTGCATCGACTTCTCATCGGCGCTTCCTCTTCTCTCTCAGCAGTACCTTATTCTCTTTGAATTGTTTCCAGGCAGGGGAGGGGCTTCTTCCTGCCTGATTTGGCCAATTTGGCGTCTCTTCATGCTGTCCTTTCTCGGCCTTTAGCCTTCATCCTGTGACCTTCGTCCTCGATCCTAGTTTGTTAAGGAAGTCCTTTGGTATTCGGGCGGTTTTGTTGGTTTCATGCGAGTCCCATTCTAGAATCCCATCGATCCGAGACATCGGATCGCCATTCTAGAATGGGACGAGCATGCTTGTTTTGCATGCATGCGCGGGCGATGCCCGCTCGGTTGGGAGTTCGCTATTTTAGGCGAAGCCGACGATCGACTTCTCATCGGCGCTTCCTCTTCTCTCTCGCCAGCACCTTATTCTCTTTGAACCCACCCTCCCCTTCTTTGTTGTTGTATTTTTATCGCGTGGCACGCGCGTAATCAGCCCCTCCACTTTGGGAGGTTTGTTTTTGTCTTGTTGTTTTGTTGGTGATGTGCAGGTACAGGTTAGCGAGCGGCATCTATTTCGACTTTTTCGTTCGTGGGTTTTGGGAGCGATTTTTATGCCTTACGTTTGTCCAAGCCCCTTGCCGAAGGCTTATCACTAGGGTTTTTCCTCGAAAACCCGAAAGGGCGGGGTTTTTTAATCCCGGTGATAAGCTTTCGGCAGGTACACTAGCCCAATCTCTATTAGCATTGTATTTTGTTGGGGTCCAAATGATAATTGGATTTTCCCTTTATTTTTTGTGGGTAGTTCGCATGTGTGCGGCTACCCACTATCCACCATTGTAGAAAATCTGCTGAGATGAATGAGAAGCAAGTCTAAGTCGGGCGGTTTTGTTGGTTTCATGCGAGTCCCATTCTAGAATCACAGGATCTCCTTTAACAGACATATTGTTGCCAAACACCTGAAAAAATCGGTCTAGCAGAAGCTTAGGCCTATTCGAACCTTATCTTCAGAACATAAATCAAAATTAGGCATCCAACCTGCTTGTAACGACGCTGGCGACGGCCATCTGCTGTCTCAATAATGAACTCTATAGAAAAAATGTTGGCAAGCTTTGCACCATATCCATTGCGACCTCCGGTAGTCTTTTGCTCATCGTCATCATAGTTGCTGCTTGTCAATAGATTTCCAAAGATGAGCTCGGGGTCAAATCCGTCGCCCTTGCTCTAGACGGAATGGTTCCGGCGGCCTTATACGAACGAAACCCTAAAGAAATCTAAAGAACGCTTTTTGCCCTTTTTTTCTGGAATGATCACGACCGTCTATTCAAAGAGTTAATGTGGGCCGCCCGATCTAGCGTGCGGTCCATTACACAACATTATAATATAAGATAAAAGATAAACAAAAAGGGTTTGTTATACAGCGCCTTCTCAAGACCTGAGCGCCTTCTCAAGATTTCTTTTGTGATTAAGTCAGTTTTGGCGTTAGTTTGGCCATGGCAGCAATGGGGATCTCCATCAAGACACAAGAGGGTACTGAGATTTGTAAGATCCGTGTTGATTTAACAGGGCTAAAAGTCGGTAGCGTGCTCGCTACTTTGGAGAAGATAGGCCATGTTGGCCTTCTGAAGCAGGATGAAATGTACCTTACGGAGCAGAATTTGATCTATCCAGGGGACAATATTCTATACATCCCCGCAGTAAAAGCGCTTCCAATTTTTGGATCTTGAAAAGCTCTATTGCCGGATCTACTGCAACTGTTTTCATTTTTTTTCCGTGAATGCTTGCCCTTTTATTTTTATTGTTTTGCTGTTCATTCTTACTGAAGTCTGTTTTGAATGTTGCATGCCCAGTTGTTGGAGCCCCCGGATCCGGTAAGAACGTGTTTGGATTCCTTGGAAATACCATTTGTGTTTCTGTTTTTTGTTCTTATTTGCATGTATTTTGTCCTGTAGGAATATAAGAACATAGAAGATGTTTTTCTCACTTCCTCCCTTTTTCTATATTCCACATGCGGCAGCGGCAATTCCACATTTAGATATTTCTTGAGATATTAATGTTTGCATCTTGGATTGAAATCATGTTCTTTTGTCGAAATTAGTTGCATTTGGCCATAAAACAAGTGAGAAATGCTCATAGTATGGATTGTTGGGCTCCTAATTCAATCAACTAAAAAGGTACGAACTCCTTTTCTAACTCCTTTTCCTAAGGGCATTGGCCATAGCTATGGCATTTTTACATAGCAGGAGCTATGGTCTTTTTTGTTTTCGTGTTTTTGCTTGTTGATTTTTTTGTTTCTCATTCTAACTTAAATCTGCTTCTAATGTTGTAGGCCCGTTGTTGGAGCCCCGGATACTGATAAGAACGTGTTTTGGATTCCTTGGAAATACCATTTGTGTTTCGTTTTTTGTTCGTTTGTGCATGTATTTTGTCCTATGGGAATATAAGAAGATAGAATATGTTTTCCTCACTTCCTCCCTTTTTGTATATTCCATTCGCCTTACTTATAAGGAATGAACCCGCCAAATTAGTTGGTATGATCCTTATGGTCCGTAATATGTCGAGTCTGCTAGGTTGTGTGAATACTATGCCCCGCAAAACTCGACCTGTTTAACCACCCATATCTATTCTTATTATGGTTCTCAATCTTGTTCATAGGTAAATGATAGGGCCCTTGCTTGTAGTCCTTTCTTTGCAGCAGCTTAAAGGAACAAATAAGCTACTCCCGTCAAACTCAACTTAAAAAAAGAGATAAATCTATATGTTACATTAGAAAGCGAGTTTTTTTTTTTTGTTTACATTCTCCTCAAAGACAAGAGATTTTTCCTCCGGAGGTTCTTACACTTTTTTTATGGCCTCATAGTTTGTGTCTTTTGTTTCCTTTTACGTAGTCCCTTGTCTATTCTTTTTTTTTGTGTGGAGTGCTAAGGCTACGATTGCAGATCTTTGAGATTAGCTTTGCTCGGGAGTTCGGGTTGGCATGCACGCCGCAAAGCCAAACGAGATCACCGCCACATTGTTGTAAAGGAATGGCATCAACTCTACACGAAAATACAACATGGATGTTCCTTGTAGGAAAGGGCTATAACGTGAAGAAGATGCTTCTCGACTTTCTTAAAGTGGCCTTGAAGGCATATCAAGAACCTAGACTTAAGCACGCCCATGTTAACGGGCCGCCGGGCATTGGGAAGTCGGCTTTTATGTGGTAATGTGGTTATGATGGTAGGGGCGATCCGAAATCCCGGGTTAGAGGCGACCGGGACTTGGACTACGATTTGGTAGTGCAGCTCGTTCTTTGGGGACCTAACCAAGTCATGGGTGTGCTTTTATCGCAATGGGTCCGTAAGCTACAAAGGACATCCCCCGCTAGCGTGCGGGAAAGTTTTGCATCCGGTTGATCGAAGTTCATGGGGAGCATTTTGGGAACGTTATGCTCTTTGCCGTCCGGATGAGAGAATAATATCGAAGTTTTTGGAAAAAGTGGGGAGTGCCGGTGGTCACGAAGATTCTGCCCCATGGAGTATAGACAAAGACGAATTTTATGAGCTAATGCAGATAGAATTGAATCTCACCATACAAGATGTGGAGAAAATTGTTCAACAATGGGGCTATGTTCCGAGTGATCTTCGAGAAGAATCGCTAGGAAAAGACATATCAAGGCTGCGGTTTGTCATTGACAAGGTGACTCTCAACATGCTTATTTGTTTCCTGCAGAGCTCTTTGAAATGGATCCGGAAACTCGAGGTATGAGGACTACACCGTAGAGTTTGCTACCCACTACCTTGCCAATGCATATTTTGACCGCTACTTGGGATGTCAAGAGGGACAAAGTGGTGGCGTTTGTGAAAGCTACGAATGTCAGCGCAGATCAACGCCTCTTTGGCGGGATACTGATACTCACGAATATTGTATGGCTCGTTTAAATTGAGGCGCAGACTAGACCGGTAGCGAGATCAATTGGTGATACTCCCCGAAGCGCGGCAAGAAATGCTTATCCTTCTCGGTTGATACTTGAGGTGGGGAAGAGGAAGATTAGGCATTACAAACATCCGGCCGATATTGAGAAGGCAAGAGAAGCTAGAGAGGATATAACACAAGCACCTTTGGCTCCCAAGGATGCACAACCCTCTAGTGGACTTTCTCGCTATTCAAACCAAATATTATGGGCAGCTACAATATCCGAGACGCGCCGCGATTTTGGAGCGAGTAAACTATTAGAGACGAAGAACATTCATGTGGGAGATGACGAGCTATGAGGAGTTAACTTCCTACATCATTGTCACCCAGGCAGCATTGGAAGGGGCTTATTGTGGAAAAATCTGAAGGGATGGGGATAGGGAACGCCATGACGGTTGCTTCCTTTTATAGGGAGGTACTATGCCCAAGATGAGCTTCTGTGGGGGACTTGTGACAAAGCAGCCTGCCACGTAAACGTTAAAGCTTCGTGAAATTTAAGTTGCCGAGCCTCGAAAAAGTAAAGGCGCAGCAGAAAAAGGTGTTGATTCTCGCAAACAAATGGCCGATAATGCTAAACAAGTGATGAAAAAACGAAAAACGCAGGCTGATGATGCGGGAACATCGGCTGGACTAGAGATATTAGAGCGCGAGTATAGCACCTCTCGAGGCCAAGCAACTTGGCATCACGAAACTGATGCGACTATGAAGGTACGATCGCCACTTCAAGCGGGCAAGTGTATGCGAAGCTCTTTCATTTCCGAAGCTAGGCTTATAGGTGTGGCTATCTCATAATTTCATCGCCATTCATTCTGGAAAGTCTTGCATGTCTCAAGCTAAATCGAGCTTCCTTCATGGGGATTTTAACTCTCTCCAATTCGCGAGGCCGATTTTTTCTTTGCATGTTTGTTTTTAGGTGCCATGCATATCTATTAAGTTCCTCTTAGCAAGTCCTCACCCAAAATATCATAGATAAAAGAGAATATTCAACTTAAAAGATGCCTACATTATGTTTTATCATTAAAATATGTACGCCAATTGCTATGCAAACATATATGTATAAACATATATGTATGGAAGAGTTTATATATCTTATGCACGTAAAAGATGCCCATTATGAACTTGGATTGTAACCACATGCTCTGTTATTAGAACTGCTTGTGGAATCCCGTTTTCACTTTTGTAACTGATGGATATTGATTTTATAAAATTTAACATACCTTGTTACAAGTCATGTTTTATGATCTCGTACCGGAAACTCTAGGGGGTCATCGAACTGAAGACAAACTAAATATTGTGATCTAGAATGGGAGACTGAAATTCGTTCTTTGTACTAAATATTGTGAATGGGAGACCGAAATTCGTTCTTTGTCGGTACGAAGCAATTGGGAGGCATGTTTTCAAACTCCTATATATACAACTGCATTTATCTAAAGCATAATGCCTCTATTTTTTTCAATGTATCATAGTTTTGATCCAGTCCAATCCTAACCAGATTAGTGTTCTACCTTTTACTATGCTTAATATAAGCTAGTAAGTCCAATAAGGCCGCGGCCCTAATTTCGTATGGCGGCCGCAGCCCTAATCCGTACAGTAGGCCAGGCACAGAACCTTGGAAGCTCCTCTTCAGATTCCAACTCAGCAAGGTAAGGCCACATCAGGACAGAGCTAACCCCTGGACTGCAGATGAGCGCTGGTGTGGTGTGACGCCAAGATCACGCTCCCTAACGCATCCACTTTTATGCGTCCAACATTTAAGCTCTGGCGGATTTTCGTGGAGCACTGCGGCGGCACCTCCAATGCATTTGAAGAGATTTGCGGTCAACCCCCTCTTCCTCAATCAACATATCGATCAACGGCGTCATGATGGGAGAGGACCCTCAACGCAACATCTGGAAGAAGCTGCATGCGGAGGGGCTGCGAACAGTGGGAGACTTTCTACAACTTCTCAGACCCAACCGGCCAGCACTGTTACAGGCATTTCAGGTTCGCTTTCCTAGCGTTGTTGGCAGATCGAGGTTGGGACGGGACATCTATGTTATGCTACGGGCAATGAACCACTTGCGCCCAACAGATGGATGGCCATGCTCCTTCATAAGGAGAGATGATTGGGTAGCGTACACTACTTCAGAAATCGAAGCCTCACCAGGGCACGCACAGGTGGCACTTCAACACACTCCGTGGCAAGAGACTCGACAACGTTTTCAGGAAGTTCTCAGCAAGATGCCCAAGTCCAACTATTATCAAGGGCAACCATTAAGTGTGGCAATTATTGGAAATTGATTAAGTTAAGTACAATTGGTGAGGTTACACCATAACGGAAATGTATTTATAGACTCAACATGTAGTTAATCCTGAAAACAAGGAAACGAAGTGCTTATTCTATTTTTTTGTATAAAGCTTCACTTTAATGTGTTGTTGTAATGTAACATTATCCACTATAGAATTTTCAAGCAAAGTCTGGGCACAAGTTGGAGTAATCTCATATCTCAACTTTTATCACAGTGAAGAATCAACCTTCCACCTCAGCAGCCTAGTCAATATAGGATCACATAGCATATTAAGATGAGCAGCCTAGTCAATATAGGATCACATAGCATAAGATGATGAGGCAATCCCACCTTAGAAAAAATCATGCCTATTCATGAATTTTTTTGGCCTGAAAAAGTGTTGAGGCAGAGATTAAGCAACAAACTGGACTGTAACAGTGAGATCTTCCATATTTGGAGACATCTCATAAAAATTCAGTTCTACTCTCCTGATATTTTTTGATCAACTATTGTAGTCCATGAGCCGATGTGCTTATGCTTCAAGACAGTCATGCTATTTACGTTGAATGTCCCAAATTTTACCATATTTGGAGGCATCCGGTACAAACTTATGTTGGATTGGTGTGGTTGCAACAAGTCTCCATTGCTATCTCCACCTCAAATTGGCTGATTTCCAACTCCATTCTGGCCAACAAATTCAACGCCTCATCTTTCTGCTTCCAATATAGCTCCATATAATCATTCACAAATATATAGTCGTTTTCCCAATTGCTCTTTACCTGCTCCCGGTTAAACGTGGTTGCATGATGCTGTAGATGCAGATAGAGCAGATTTTATGTATCTTCTTCTAAAATATCTGCTACGAACATAGTTGCATCTTCTTCTAAAATATCTGCTAAGAACATACTTAGTTGCATCTTCTTCTAAAATATCTGCTAAGAACATCTTAGTTGCACCAAAGTAAGTCACAGAGATATCAAGTAGAGGTCACCAACTCACCAGCTCCAACACGTTTTGACAACTCCAGGTATCTTAACCGAACCAAGCTTTAGTAGAAACAAGTTGCTATCGCAACTAAGACAGGTTGCCCATAGGTAGGGACCAGAAATGTCTAATGAGCATAGGCAGCTCTTAATTTCCTACACAATTCCCGTGTTTGTATACTAAAACACAAAGCCCCTCTTACAAAACAATGCAGATTCAGTAAACAGCATTAACATTGGTGTTTGATCTAAAGGTAGATAAGGATAAAATAGATGAAAGTCATGAAAGAGAAGGACATGAAGATACATTGAGAACAGAAAGATTCATCAGTTACTGAGAGCCGAAAATTGTCGACTCATGAGCTCTCCACGACCTTTGTCTTCTTTCTAGTTCTTGTTTGTTTGAATGACTTCAAAACATCAAGAAGAAGCATTTATCAAATGAACAATCAAGCAAGAATGGCTTTGATGGCATCTAACCCGTTTTGAGGCCCGGTTGTCTATCTGAAATGATCCGGCATAAGCCAAGATGAGCAATGTAATTTGACCGCACATGGATAATATTACTAAGCGCTTCGCTCCCCAGTAAAAATAAATTCAATACATGCACATAGTTTTTAAAGGATAACGTTATAAGGCCAACCATGTTCCCATGCATGAGAATGCTTGAAAAGAATCTCAATGTTCACCTCAACATCACAAAGCGAGTGCTCAAGCAAGACTCCAAGATAAATAAAACCAAAAAGCCAAATAAGCAATACGTGTGTGCATTCTCCTTCTTGGTTTCCAAGCAATCAAGACGATGACTATGAGAATGCTTGAAAAGAATATCAACGCTTCACCTCAAGATCACAAAGCGAGTGCCCGATCACTCCAACATGAATAAAACCAAAAGCCAAGATAAATAAAAGGTATGTGTAAACTCCTTCCCCGCCATAGTGTAGGATCCGACAAATGTAGTCGAAGAGAAACCCTAAACAAAAACGAAGACAAAGAATTAAATCGAAAAGGATCTGAAACATGACAAACTATCAAAAAACTTCCATTCATGGATCAACTTTCATGGCTCGCCCACCCTTACAGAGGCCTCCCATACTCAAAAAAGAAGGGAAAAAAATTTATAGCCATTGTAAATAAGGGCGAGATTAAAAAAATACCCTTCCCCATGAAAACCGCCTTTACAAAACCCTTAAAGTTTTCTTAAGGCCCAATGATGTCTTTTATATGTTAAGTTTATTTTATTATTATTAGCATACATGATGATGATGTGCATGCTGAAACATGTGATAAATAGATGGAAATGCTTCTTGCTAAGTTTAGTGGAAGGATTGATGCAAGGAATGTAGAGTTAATACATGGATTTCACCTTGAGGATGCATGGTCGTTGTCCAGGAAAGTCTTTACACTAGGTTTGCTTTTAAGCGGACTTGAATTGGACTGGACCTAGGTCAATTGTATCCTGAGATAAAGAAATTACGACAAATGAATCTAGTGATTCCATCATCTACAGTGAAATGTGCGAGGGGTTTTTAAAGTTGAACAATACAAAGATGAGGATAAAATTAGATTGAGCTTCAAAAGCTTGAATATGTTAATGTTTATGTCACTAAATGGGCCAGAGAACATTGAAGAAGTAGATTGGTCATCTCTCTACAAGGAATGGATGAGAAGGAGAGGTGTATTGGAGAATTGTAGAGAGTTCTTTAGACTTTGAAAGACTTTGTTCAAGTAATTTCTTCTTGAACATTTTTTTAAGTTACATTGTTTTCAAATTATAAACTGCAGAGTTTTAAGGAAAAATTGGTTTTTTATATAAATATATGTGATTTTTTATATAAAGAAGGGCAACTTAGATTGTCCTATGAAAAAAAAGGGTAGATATAATTTTAACCTGCACACAAAAGGGCAACTCAAAATGTGCCCTTAAAAAAAAAAGGAAGGTAGGGTATACCCTTATAAGTTATCCCTGCAACCACTGCAAGCGAAGCACCAGTTCCACATTTCAACAACGAAGCCTGCGTCAAGACTGAAGACGGCACCGTGATTTCTAAGATTCGAATGGCCGAGGCAATCAGCGATTACTTGTTTTCCAAGTTCCCGGGCAAGGCGACCGCCGTGGATAAGTGCATCCAGGCTCTAAGTTTAGAGGCTATTGAGTTTCTCAGCGAACTGAAGGAGTTCACGTACGATGAAATCTGCCAATTGGGGGTGCCCAGGCTTTTTGCCAAGCAGTTGGATACAGAAGGGTACCTGAAGGCAACAGGTAACCCTCTCTCCCCAGATCTGATTTCTTCCCCGATGCTCTCTGTTAGTCTCTGTTGCCCAGAGCTGTGTACTTCTTGCGAAAGCCCCTTCGTGTTCCCAATTAGTCAGTTTTCTGAAAGCCCCTTGTTTCTTTCTCCCTCCCTTGTTCGCATTGTTCTGTGCATTTCTTGGATTGAAATCATGTTCTTTTGTCGAAATTAGTTGCATTTGGCCATAAAACAAGTGAGAAGTGCTCGTAGTATGGATTGTTGGGCTCCTAATATCAATCAACTAAAGAGGTACAGAACTCCTTTTTCTAACTCCTTTTTCCTAAGGGCATTGGCCATAGCTATGGCATTTTTACATAGCAGGAGCTATGGTCTTTTTTGTTTTCGTGTTTTTTGCTGTTGATTTTTTTGTTTCTCATTCTAACTTAAATCTGTTTCGAATGTTGTAGGCCCAGTTGTTGGAGCCCCGGGTGACGGTAAGAACGTGTTTGGATTCCTTGGAAATACCATTTGTGTTTCTGTTTTTTTGTTCGTTTGTGCATGTATTTTGTCCTATGGGAATATAAGAAGATAGAATATGTTTTCCTCACTTCCTCCCTTTTTGTATATTCCATTCGTCTTACTTATAAGGAATGAACCCGCCAAATTAGTTGGTATGATCCTTATGGTCCAGAATATGTCGAGTCTGCAGTTGTGTGAATACTATGCCTGCAAAACTCTGACCTGGTTAACCACCCATATCTATTCTTATTATGGTTCTGAATCTTGTTCATAGGTAAATGATAGGGCCCTTGCTTGTAGTCCTTTCTTGCAGCAGTTAAAGGAACAAATAAGCTACTCCCGTCAAACTCAACTTAAAACAGAGATAAATCTATATGTTCTGTTAGAGCAGAGTTTTTTTTGTTTACATTCTCTGTAAGACAAGAGATTTTTCCTCCTGGAGGTTCTTACACTGTTTTATGGCCTCATAGTTTGTGTCTTTTGTTTCCTTTTCTGTAGTCCCTTGTCTATTCTTTCTTTTTGTGTGGAGTGCTAAGGCTACCTGATTGCAGATGCTGAGAGATTAGCTTTGCTCCGGAGTTTCTGGTTGGCATGCAGACGTCGCAAGCCAAACGAGATCACCGGCCACATTGTTGTAAAGGAATGGCATCAACTCTACACGAAATACAACATGGATGTTCCTTGTAGGAAAGGGCTATACGTAAGAAGATGCTTCTCTGACTTTCTTAAAGTGGCCTTGAAGGCATATCAAGAACCTAGACTTAAGTACGTCCATGTTAACGGGCCGCCAGGCATTGGGAAGTCGGCTTTTATGTGGTACGTGGTTATGATGGTAGGGGCAGTCACAGGAAATCCTGGGTTAGAGGCAGACTGGGACTTGGACTACGATTTGGTAGTGCAGCTCGTTGCTGGGGACCTAACCAAGTCATGGGTGTGCTTTTATCGCAATGGGTCTGTAAGCTACAGCGACAGCATCCCCCCGTTAGCAGGCAGGAAAGTTTTGCATCTGGTTGATCAGAAGTTCATGGGGGAGCATTTTGGGAACGTTATGCTCTTTGCCAGTCCAGATGAGAATAATACGAAGTTTTTTGGAAAAAGTGGGGGAGTGCCAGTGGTCACGAAGATTCTGCCCCCATGGAGTATAGACAAAGACGAATTTTATGAGCTAATGCAGATAGAATTGAATCTCACCATACAAGATGTGGAGAAAATTGTTCAACAATGGGGCTATGTTCCGAGAGTGATCTTCAGAGAAGAATCGCTATATCAAGGCTGCAGTTTGTCATTGACAAGGTGACTCTGCAACATGCTTCGCTGTTTCCCTGCAGGCTCTTTGAAATGGATCCGGAAACTCTGAGGTATGAGGACTACACTGTAGAGTTTGCTACCGACTACCTTGCCAATGCATATTTTGACCGCTACTGGGATGTCAAGAGGGACAAAGTGGTGGCGTTTGTGAAAGCTACAGAATGTCAGCGCATCACTGCCTCTTTGCGTGGATACGGATACGAATATTGTATGGCTCGTTTCTGGTCGGAGAGGCAGACTAGACTGGTAGCAGTATCAATTGGTGATACTCCTGAGCGGGCGCGGGCAGTAAATGCTTATCCTTCTCAGTTGATACTTGAGGTGGGGAAGAGGAAGATTAGGCATTACAAACATCTGGCTGATATTGAGAAGGCAAGAGAAGCTAGAGAGGATTTAACACAGTACCTTTGGCTCCCAAGGATGCACAACCCTCTAGTGGACTTTCTGCTATTCAAACCAAATATTATGGGCCAGGCTACAATATCCGAGACGCACAGCATTTTGGAGCAGAAACTATTAGAGACAGCAGCATTCATGTGGCAGATGACGAGCTATGAGGAGTTAACTTCCTACATCATTGTCACTCCAGGGCAGCATTGGAAGGGCTTATTGTGGAAAAATCTGAAGGGACAGGATAGGGAACGCCATGACAGTTTGCTTCCTTTTATAGGGAGGTACTATGCCCAGTATGAGCTTCCTGTGGGGACTTGTGACAAAGCAGCAGCCACAGAAACGTTAAAGCTTCAGGAATTTAAGTTGCCAGAGCCTGAAAAAGTAAAGGCAGCAGCAGAAAAGATGTTGGATTCTGCGAAACAGCGGTCAGATAATGCTAAACAAGTGATGAAAAACAGAAAACGCAGGCTTGATGATGCAGGAACATCGGCTGGACTAGAGATATTAGAGCGCGAGTATAGCACCTCTGAGGCCAAGCAACTTGGCATCACAGAAACTGATGCAGACTATGAAGATACGATCGCCACTTGCGGGCAGTGTATGCGAAGCTCTTTCATTTCTGAGCTAGGCTTATAGGTGTGGCTATCTCATGATTTCATCGCCTTCATTCAGTCTGAAGTACTGCATGTCTGCGAATCTGAGCTTCCTTCATGGGGATTTTAACTCTCTCCAATTGCGGAGGCCGATTTTTTCTTTGCATGTTTGTTTTTAGGTGCCATGCATATCTATTAAGTTCCTGTTAGCAAGTCCTCACCCAAAATATCATAGATAAAAGAGAATATTCAACTTAAAAGATGCCTACATTATGTTTTATCATTAATATGTACGCCAATTGCTATGCAAACATATATGTATGGAAGAGTTTATATATCTTATGCACGTAAACGATGCCCATTATGAACTTGGATTGTAACCACATGCTCTGTTATTAGAACTGCTTGTGGAATCCCGTTTTCACTTTTGTAACTGATGGATATTGATTTTATAAAATTTAACATACCTTGTTACAAGTCATGTTTTATGATCTCGTACCGGAAACTCTAGGGGGTCATCGAACTGAAGACAAACTAAATATTTCTGTTTTTTGTTCTTATTTGCATGTATTTTGTCCTGTAGGAATATAAGAACATAGAAGATGTTTTTCTCACTTCCTCCCTTTTTCTATATCCCACATGCGGCAGCGGCAATTCCACATTTAGATATTTCTGCTGCA
The DNA here is from genome assembly GCA_021234155.1 of Isoetes taiwanensis. Lineage (NCBI taxonomy): Eukaryota > Viridiplantae > Streptophyta > Lycopodiopsida > Isoetales > Isoetaceae > Isoetes > Isoetes taiwanensis. The sequence continues at coordinate 397,234 of JAJEKV010000120.1, read as the reverse complement.
ATTCCACATTTAGATATTTCTTGAGATATTAATGTTTGCATTGTTCTGTGAAATCATGTTCTTTTGTCGAAATTAGTTGCATTTGGCCATAAAACAAGTGAGAAATGCTCATAGTATGGATTGTTGGGCTCCTAATTCAATCAACTAAAAAGGTATAGAACTCCTTTTTCTAACTCCTTTTTCCTAAGGGCATTGGCCATAGCTATGGCATTTTTACATAGCAGGAGCTATGGTCTTTTTTGTTTTCGTGTTTTTTGCTGTTGATTTTTTTGTTTCTCATTCTAACTTAAATCTGTTTCGAATGTTGTAGGCCCAGTTGTTGGAGCCCCGGGATACGGTAAGAACGTGTTTGGATTCCTTGGAAATACCATTTGTGTTTCTGTTTTTTTGTTCGTTTGTGCATGTATTTTGTCCTATGGGAATATAAGAAGATAGAATATGTTTTCCTCACTTCCTCCCTTTTTGTATATTCCATTCGTCTTACTTATAAGGAATGAACCCGCCAAATTAGTTGGTATGATCCTTATGGTCCAGAATATGTCGAGTCTGCAGTTGTGTGAATACTATGCCTGCAAAACTCTGACCTGGTTAACCACCCATATCTATTCTTATTATGGTTCTGAATCTTGTTCATAGGTAAATGATAGGGCCCTTGCTTGTAGTCCTTTCTTGCAGCAGTTAAAGGAACAAATAAGCTACTCCCGTCAAACTCAACTTAAAACAGAGATAAATCCACTACAAGAGGATGGGGGGTATAGTGTCAACCCTTGTGACGAGCCATATGTCTAGTGACAATTTTGTGTCGACTGCTACTATCTTGACACAAAGTGCTTGTGTTGCGTCAAATTTATGTCTAGTGCATAGTGTCAAATATCCTGTCCAAGGCAATCTCATCCTTTTGCCAACTTCTTTATTGCAATTTAAGTGGGTTATTGCAACAACTTTTGAACAATATTATAACTAAGATGTAACAACCTTTTCTTAAGACTTGTAACAAAATGGTATCCAAATTTTATCTAACTAGTTATGATGCCCGGCGTTGCCGGGCTTAGTAACGACTGGAAGGGGTGCTTGTTTCATTGTTAGCTAGAACATTGCTTTCGTATGAATGTCGAGTGTATGTGGAGCTCGATATCAACTGTGTGGCATGCGGTATTGTTGGGCATGAAGTAAAATGAAAGAAGAAAGATGGATCAGTACATTGTATATTTGACAAAGGCTTGTGATAGTATGCATAGGACTTTGTGTTGTGTAATCCATGCATCCAAGCATCAACTTGAGAATGTAGCATGGGCAAACTACTTGCAAATTTTTTAAAGATGCAATCATTTTGGATGCAAGGGTCATTAGCTCAATCGTATAAAATATTCTTGCTAGCATTATATATTTAGGGCAAGCTTTCAACAAATATTGATAAACCTATAGGAACATTAACATGATGTTGCATTGGAGATATTAGGTTAAGGAAGGTATTCTCTATGCTGATGACTTAGTAGCAACTTAGAATATGGACCACGTTAAGATTGCAAAAAGCACCCATGGGAAACTCAAAAGCATGCATTAAATACAAATCTTTAAATTCTCCTTGCAAATCCATACGTCACCTATTCTACGCATCGCTTTAACAATGGACCGGATATTGCCTTTTAAGTCTTTTATTTAAAAATTAAGTCAACAATGGATCAATGATATTGCTCTAAGTCTTCTATCGACTAAAAAAAGAAAACATTAGATTCACAATATCACTTTCAACCTCATATGTTGTTGACCAAGGTAGTTTGTTATGCGATGATCAAATTCTTAAAACATTGTATACGGGATTGTATAGGCGTTATTTGACATCCAGGGGGCACCTTACATGATGTGGCGGCAAATATAACCTATATGCAGAGAAAATCGGTAGAAAACACAAAAATGCAAACGGATATGCATCCATGAGTTTCAATTGCAAACATAAAGCCTATCTAGCATAAGACTTTTTTCAGCTCCTTGGCAACCACAAAATACTTCCAAAACATTGTCTCTTCTGCAGCAGTGAGGAGCTTTAAAAGCACATAGGTAGCCATACAACAACACATAAAGAAATGTTGCAAAATGTAGATCTTGTTAGATATAATTCCCTTTGACAATGGTCATAATCCCTTTCAATATGATATTAATGTAATTTTCAATTACTTGCTCATTCTTATCTCTTTTTCGAATCCCATTTGCACTCATCATTTTCAGTGGGCAGCCCCTCATTAATACACATTGCTTCTTGGATGATGCTACACAATCGGAGGGTTTGTAAGCTATAAACACATAGATGCCTCATTCTCAACACTATCATATTTACAAAAATCTACAGGATAAAGACAATTTTGCATACCCGCCACGCTAACGCTGAAGCGGATACCATTTTTATGCCTCTCAAGCAGCCATGTTGGATCCAAGCAAGGACATGCTTAAATGGTAGCATGGATCAAGAAGGCCATACAAAGGTAAATCTAATCTCAATTGTATAGTACCAGTAGCGATCCTATAAAATAAAAAGGGTCAACAATCAGATCACCAATTTATATAGAGCCTAATCAGGGGTTAGAGTTCAAATATTTACCTTTAATAGCTGTAATTGTAAAGACTATTCTTCTTCTCAAGACCGAATATAAGAAAAGATTATTATATCATAGATGTGCAAGGAAAATAAACACATAGGCAAAGATGGAATATGAAATTGAACCATTTTGAGTGCCGGGAAAATTTCTACATTCTTCTACTTGCAAGGGTTATATAACTTATAAATAACGATAGCACAATAGGGTGGGGTAGCCCTTTTCTCGCAAATAGAAAATACAACTTAGTTTATCACCATGAGTTTAGGATCCACAATCCAATCGGTGCTTTCACTTTATGTTTAGGATGATACATGCAACAATGTTCGATGGTGTATGTTTGCATCATTTCTCATCCATCTTGAATGATTTATTTAACGTGTCAATCGCTATGTGGTGGCGTATTTCTATGAAGGATATAAACAACATATATCGACCGTTTACTTCAGGCGCCAGGATATTACAAAAAACAACTAATAATTACCTTTGCGCCTCATCATGGTTGCAAAGTTGGTTTTGTTTCGCAAAGATGGGCTTTCAAAAGCGTGTACTTTCCCATACATCACACACATAAACGCTGCAAAAAGATATGTCTTGTTAGATATCATTCCCTTTAACAATGGGCTTAATCTGATTCAAACACAATCAAAACAAAATGAACAAAGAAGAAATGTGCCTTCCTAGAGGGCAAATCAATTTGATGTTTACATGGGACAGAGACATGCAAAGAGCGGATGTGAAGATGAAGCGTATGAATGAAGGAATAAAGTTATTTAGCTTCAAGATTCTAGAAATTTGTGTACTCACCAAGCATTTCGTGGAGCATGTGAGTGTCTTGCCGCTAGTTGAAGAGCCCGAATCTAGAAAGAGGAGACACGTGATGAGTAGAGGTTCTTCTACAACACTAAATATTCGATATCATACATATCAACCGCCTAGAAATTGTGCCTATAAGAGAGATCATCGATTCTTATGCAATAGTAACATACAAAAGACTTTGGGAAAGAAACATACCGGGTCGCGGCAAAATTCATTCTGCCACAGGGCTTGGCAAACACATCCAAGCATATAATTATTTGCCAATCAGAACCGGTTAGATCAGCAACAATGTTTTAAGAATTTGATCATGCGCTAAGCATTCAAGGCATCAAAATAACATATAGTATAAATCCAATAATGAATTTATTTACATCTTTAACAAATCTTATACATTACATCCGAGCAACAAAAGAGCAGATTCTAAAATGTGATTGCGCTTCTATATACCCTTCTACGTAAATAGAAAATAAAAGAGAGCAATAGAATAGAATTTGAATTTGAGAGAGCGCAATAGAAATATGATACAGAGCGGAAATAGACCGGGTCAAGCTCTTGCCTTTGAATTCCTTAAATTTCCTTATCAAAACTGGGCCGATGTCATCGAAAAAAGATCCGTTGAATCGGACAAACATATGATGCTAAATAAGAAGGAGAGAGATAAGATAGCTAAAACCTAACCATAATGCGTATAAGCGACCTCCTGCATGTGTGCCTTTCAATTCAATCTTCTAAACATCAATTATTTGAAGAACAATTGAGCGGCCATCTTATGCGAGAATCAATCATCACCGGAGTATTTACTAAACCAAGGGCACAATATTTGGGAGTTCGGGACATGCTCACTCAAAACCTTTTACCTAGCGCACCAAATCCGACCAACTCATGCCGCAGAACACCGGAAAATTTTTGAGTCGATTACGTGGCCTCCCTTGCCATGCGCCTCTACCAAAAGAATGAAGCCTAAACCCCCAATCAAAGTAAAAGGAAAAAAAAATGCTCGATTTTTGGAAGATCGGAGTTTTTTTCCGGCATACAAAATGCCCAAAATCTTAGAAAATCGGGATAAAAAAAATTCCAAAAAGATTTCTCACCACACCGGAAAAAGCCAAATTAACAATATTGATTGATATTTCAACTGAATTGTGAGGAGCATTTGTCCAATTTAAGTGGGTTGTTGCAACAATTTTGAAACAACATTATAACTAAGTCGCTATAACATTTTCTAAAGACTTATAACAGAATGCCATCCAACTTTGTATCTAGTATTTCAACAAAATTGTGTTGTGTATTCATACACAAGATATATAGTACTGCACCAAGGGATATTACTTGGTACGATTCATGAATGATTTGGATATCTAAGAACTAGTTGGATGAAGGGGAATAGTAAATGGTGAAGGGTACTTGGCAATGTGGACAAAAGAGCAAACCTATTAGGAAGGCAAGACTCATCAAATACGAGATACTTGTAATGTATATAACATATATATCGAAACTCTAGGAACTACTCTTTATATGATGAATAAATGAATTCATAAAATTGCAAGAAGGTGCAAACAAATGCCACTCCAATCTGGTTCGCTCTTGTAGGCTGCATCTCAACAGATGGACGCTTCCCCTTGAAGGATGATCTCGGAGGATGAGTAGCAAGAAGAGGGACCTCTAGGTTCTCAAGATTTACAAGGAATTTAGCGACAGTTCCATAATTTGGAGATGACAACTTTGGAAAGACAACACTCAATATCAAATGATATAAACCATAGTAGTAATTGCAATAAGATTACAATGTTGATTATTCATACATCAATTTGTTCACCTAGATCATGCTCAATGTCATCTATCTCATCATCATCTAGATGTAAACGAAGAGCCAAACCTCTAATTGCTTCGAAATGATCATGTGCATGTCCAATAACTTCTTCGTCTTCAGTATAATCCTCCTCATGACCACGAACATAGATTGGCAATTTAAATGGAGATTGGAGCACATAATTCGTTTCTATATCAACCTCCTCATACAAAAAAAAAAAATTCGCGTTCAGTTTCGCGTACGCGAAATGGCATAAACAGCGTACGCGAAGGCTTTTTTTGCATTAAATAATTTTCGGCGCCGCAGGGGTTCGGAAATCCCTGCTTCTTATGCTCGCCCACAACAGAGGTTTGGAAATCCAGCTCTAGCGACCATAGCTAACAGGTCGTTCAAGACACGCTGTAAGAGGTCGTTCAAGAATGTAGAATGGTCGCCACATGGCGACCTCCCATTGGATAGTAAACAAGAATGTATGGGGGAACGGTTGTTGGGACCGCTTTCCGCGTGGACAATGGGGTCCCGCGACCGACGGCAGCCGGGATCGGGTCACCGGCCACCGGAAAGCGGACCAATGACCGTTCCCCCACAATATTGAAATAGGGGAGACTTTTTTTGCTCCCCCTTTTGCCTTCGAGTTTTTTTTCCCCTCCTTCTCTGCGCCATGATTCCGTCGAGGCGCCAGGGCAGACCTCCGAGAGCTCCATCGAGCCAAGCCGGAAGGATGAAGCACCTTGCTCGAAAGAGGCGTTTTGAAGGCCGGTTTGGTCTTTTTCTTGCTTGCATAGAGGTTTTTATGGCAGTTCGTCTTGTTCTTGCTGATTCTTCAGTGATAGATGTATCAGACATTCCTATTACCGGACTTGGAGCAGAAAAGACAGATGCTGAAGGTTTCTTTTAAACTTAGCTTTAGTTTCTGAGATTTTTTGCTTTCTTTAACATTCTTTTTCGACTTTCAGGTTTAGGGAAGGATGCAGGGATGATTCCGGCGAGTATTGGTTCGAAAAAATGTTCTGTGGCGTCTGGAAGTTACATTTTAGCTCTATTTGTATGATATTTGCTTGCATGCAAGAGGTTTTAATTGTTTCTTTCTTGCAGATGCTTCTGCATGCTCGAGGTTTGTTGCAAATGCAGGGTTTACATCGGAACAGCTCGGTTTTGGAGGTAATATTTTATGCAAAATATTAACCTTGGACTGAAAGCTGTACAAACTCTGTTCTAGTGCTGAAAACCCAGTGTTGAAAACTCTGTTCTACTGCTGAAAACTCAGTGTTGAAAACTATGCTGAAAATTTTGTATTGAAACTTTGTTGAAAACTTTGTGCTGAAAAAAGGATACAACGTAATGGAGGCGGACGAGCGGAGCGCTAGCGCAACCCGGGTCATGACTTAACCCTAACTGGGGTTTGATCGCGATCAAGCTCGAATATCGAGGTAAGCAGGTAAGGTAATCGATATTTCACCTTTAGATCTTGGATTTCTTGGGTCCCATCACGTCCCTGGAAAGGCATCTTCATCTCTGCAACATTCTCTTTTATCCCATCTCCTATTCGCCCACCTTTCCCCTTCTCTGACTCCCAATCATCTCATTTCCTCGCCTCACGGCTTTTGAGGCACCCTGCAACATTCTGTTACCATGGACCCACCGGATCTAGCGGACGGACTATCTCCCCCAATGCACACCATCTTAAATACCTTCTGCTCTTTAAATTCTGAGGATCAAAGGAAAATTCTAGCCCAACAACAGTTGTTGCTTCAAGGAGACCTAGCTCCGATTCAATTCGGCGAATTCACTACCTTCATTCCATCGACGATGGCGCCAAAGAATGCTCTTCCATCTTCCTTCCCGGATAGACCTTTCTGGGATTGCTATGCTCCTCTGAATGCGAACTCGAGCAACACCTTCATACGGAGATCCCAACCTCTCAAGGAAGATAATGCCATAAAACAAGATATTTTGACTTTGAAGAAGCATAATCCACCGACATACCGTCATTCTAGAGGTACTGAATTGAATCTCGAGCTCATTTTTCGAGATTTGAATTTCTTTTCTTCGCATGTTTATTTGTCAATAAAAAAGAAGGTATTGTTTTAGGAAATGTATCCAAGCAAATCTGTGCACTATCTAAATCGATCCAAATCTCTGCTATCTATTGGACTCGGTTTCCTTACTTTATGATTGAATTCTGCTCGGATCAAGCAGCAGAACATATTCTAAAGATGGGTCATCTCACTCATCTCGGTTTCAGAATCAAATTCCAGAAATGGACTTACCAGTTCAACCCTTTAAAGCCTGCAACTCTCATGCACATGGCTTATGTACACCTACATGATTTGAATCCAGTCTTCTGGGACCCCCAGTGTTTAAAATCCATATTTTCTCCAATTGGCTCCTTCATTTCTTCAGAACGCAGACCGGACAGACCACCCACTGTTTTTATACAATTGGACCTTCTCAAACCTATCCCGCTTGAACTGACTTTCCAGGATATGTTTGGGACTGACCAATCCTTGCTCTTAAGGTGGAATGGGTTGCCTCCTGTTTGTCCGATCTGCAGGAAACGTTTGCATGGAGGAGGAAAATGCTCCCCAACTCAACAATTCACTATGGAGCAAGCCCCAATTGTAGAACACGTCTACGCCCATCCATGAGGGCAATATGAATGGTAGCGCCAGAAGAATTCGGAGGAGACAAATTATTAAAGAAAAAATTGCCTTAGCCAATAAGGAATTGGTTGAAACTTTGAAATCACATGAACGGGACTCGCATTCTATCAGAGATAATGTGAAGGTTTTAAACAAAGGGGTTATCACCAAAGATGTATCATTTAACCCCTCGACTATGGTTAAAACCTTTGATAAACACAAACCACCAGAACAGGTACAATTTGACAAGGTTACAGTGATTGTAGATAAGGAGGTTGGAATTCAAGGAGAGGCTTATTCCTCCTACCAATCTCCCACTGCAGAACTCTTTGATATGGAACACCTGATCGAAAATGAAATTGTCGATACTCAACTTACTTCACCAAAGCAGGTCTCGGTTGTAAGACCAGTGTACGGGAATGAAGAGGGGGAATTCAACTCCCCCCTGCTGTGCAGCAACAGATTTAAAGTTCTACAAGATTCGACTAATGATTTTGAGGAGGAGGATGAAATCTTCACCTCACATGGAAAAGAAGGATACATACAAGCTATGGCTCAGATACCACAACAGGCCAAGGGAACAGGATCACCTTCTCCAATCCCCAAGGGAACAGGACCACCTTTCCCAACCCCTCCTATAAATGTAGCCCCCACCACCCCCACCTTTTCTGATCAAATCTTTGTTGATCTCTCAGTTGATCCCTTATCCAGTCATACCAATGTCTACATGTTTGGTCCTCAACTCATCCCCTCTTCTCATCATACTCCCCTGCCTATCCTTTACAAGAAATTTGGCAAGTCTACTGTGGACCTCATGAACAGGATAGTCTCTGAAGCTGTGGATGAAAATTGGCCCAAGACAAGCAAGCAGGCTGAAGAACAAGGGATAGAGCGAGTCCAGGTAAGTGAGCATTCCCCTGTTTGCCAGAGCACACAGTTTGACTCACAAACAAGTCAAGCATTGAATCAGCAAATAAGCCTCACCTCAGATGCTGACTATAATGTAGTTCAATCCACCTTCCAAAATACTGAAAAAGAGAACATAGATAGTGGTTTGCAAGCTTTACAGCTGAATCTTGATACCCTGGACAAGAACCTTGACCAGAGTCAACCAGATCTAATTGTGCCTGACTCAGAGGAAGACATGAGTAGCAGCCCTCTGCATGACATCTCCAACACATCCCTGAGATCCTTAAAAAGGAAAATGAAAGGTAGGGCCTTAACTAAATCCCCTGGGGGCAATGAAAACTCTCACATATACAATACTCGAAGTAAGGCTTCACCTCATGGCCTTAAGAAACTTAACTATTAAGTTTCTCCCTGAGCCTCCCCCTCTTTCGAACCTATGAGGATCTTAACCTGGAATCTGAGGGGCATTAAGGGCCCCACCAAAAGAAGACGTTTTATTGCCACTGTGAGGGACTTTAGGGCAGATATTATCATGATACAAGAGCATAGGCTCCCCAAATTTGACTCTGCAAATTTGGGTGAATGGATCCGTCCTGGGATGGCCTCCTGCTATATCCCAGCTGATGGCACTAAAGGGGGGATTGCTACCTTTTGGTACAATCAAAAATTAATAAGCACCTATATTAGTCCCTCTAACAGATGGCTTTGTGTGACTCTTCAAATTAAGGACTGTCAAGTTGCTTTCATAAACATCTATGCTTCTACTGATCCCTATGAAAGAGAGCCTATGTGGCATGAAATCAACAATTGGATGAGCCAACATCAACAGGTAGAAAATTGGGTGGTGTCTGGAGACTTCAACAATACCCCTCACAGTGATATGAAACTTGGCAACAAAATTAACATGTCCAAAAATGAGAGATATTCCTGGGACAGCTGGATGACTAGTCAAGATCTAATCTATGTCCCATCCTCAAATACCAAATTCTCTTGGAGCAATAAGAGAAAGGGAGACCAAAGGACTTTTTGTATGTTGGATAGGTTTTATATCCATAATTCTGCTAGTTGGCTAGACAATTGCATTGTTACTGGAGATATTGCTAGCACTATTTCTGATCACCAGCCTCATTTCCTTGACACCAAGGATTTGATTATTGGCCCGAGAAGCAAAAATACTCCCTTTAAGTTTAATACTTCTTTGCTTCAAATGAAATCCTTTTGCCAAGATTTCACAGCCTTTTATCTGTCATTGCCCAAAATTGGCCAACATCAATCAATGAAATGTTTCAATGACAAAATGAAGAAAGTCAAAATCTGGGTTAAGCAATGGGGCAAAGACCTTGCCCAAAAAGGAGAGTCATTATGTCCAAAATTTGTTGGAGCAGATCAAGAATATCAGATCTGATCTTGAGAATAACCCTAAGGATGACTCCCTTCATATGAAAGAGGAACAATTGGAAATTCAGATCAAGACCCTTGAAGAGCACCAAGTTAAGGGGATGGCCCTTAGAAGCAAAGTTAAAATGTACAATCAGCTGGACCAAGAGAGTTCTAAAATGTTCTTCAGAATTGCTAGAAACAGGCTGGTTAACAACTCAATCACTCAGTTAGAAACGGATCAAGGTTCCACCCTTACAAGAAAAGAAATTTTCCTCAGCCTTTCTCAATTTCTACACTAATCTTTTTAAGGAGGAGGAAATAGAAAACAATAAAATTCAGGATGTCCTTGATATTATTGGTCCCTCCAATGAAGTGATGGATGATGATTGGACAGAAGTACCTGAACTCCCTGAGATCTTTGAAACTCTCAAAAGGATGAAGCATGGGAAAAGTCCTGGTATTGATGGCTTTCAGCCTGAATTCTTTGTGGAATTTTGGCCTATAATGAAGGAAGACATTGTCCAATTTGTTCAAGGTGTATGGAGAGCTAGATCTATTTATCCTACTTTCAATGTTGGAGTCATTTCTCTTATCCCTAAGACTGAAGCTCCATCCAAAACTAATGAATGGCGCCCTATCTCTTTGACCACCACCTTATACAAGCTGGTGGCTAAAATAATTGCTGGTAGAATTGTGGTCCATCTTCATAGCAAGGTGAATGCTTGTCAATCTGCTTTCCTTCCTAGCAGATCCATTCTAGACAACTACATAGCTGCAAATGAGGCTTTGCACTGGAACAGATTGAAACTGTATCCTTCTCAAGTTGGACTTTAAAAGAGCCTATGACTGCATCTCATGGAAATTCCTTGAGAAGGCTCTTATCCACATTGGCATTCATCCTGCCCTAATTGAGCTAATAATGGGGTTAAACCAAAAAGCCACATCCTGTGTTATTGTCAATGGTACTCCCACTGGTTTTTTCCCCATTCAAAGGGGGGTGAGGCAAGGGTGCCCCCTAGCACCCTACCTCTTCATAATTGCAGCTGAAATTCTTACCAAGATGGTCCTCTCTTATCAAGATAAGGGTCTGCTCCAAGGGCTTCAAATGCCTGATTCTAATAAACAGCTCTCGATCCTTCAATATGCTGATGATACATTCACTATGCTCAGAGCTGATAATAATAATATGAGCAATTTTATGGACTGTATTTCCAAATTTAGTGGTGCTTCTGGAATTCACCTGAATTATACCAAATGCTCTATTCTAGCTGATGGCTCTTATCCTGATCTCAACACCCATGGTATCAAGTTTGTCCCCAATGGACAATATTTGACCCTCCTAGGACTCCCCCTTGCAGTGCATATGTCTCATAAGATTGCATGGCAACCTCTCATTAACAAGATCAGGAAAAAGCTTCTCCTCCTTAAAGGTTCCTTGTCTCTGGCTGGGAGAATCTTGATAGCCAATTCTGTCCTTGCTAGCAGTCATGTTTACTTTTCTTCTGCTTTGATTGCTGACAAAGCCTCTTATAGTAAGATTGAGCAGTGTATTAAAGAATACATTTGGCAAGGTACTCATCTATCTGCCTGGGACCAGCTGACACATAGTAAAAAAGCAGGAGGATTGGGATGTAAGTCCATGTTTCTTCAGGCCCAAGTTCTTGGGGCTAAAAATGTTTGGAAAGCCATCTCAGGGTTCCAATCTCCTGCTATGGACTTTATCAGATTCTGGATTAATAAGAGCAAACCTTGAGGAAGCCCCTCTATTAAACATCAGCTCCCAGATTCGGCCTTTTATAATTTTCAATGTGCAGCCAATACTTCCCCTCTTCTCAGAAGTATCTTTAAAGCTTGGGAAAAGGTAGCTGCTATCTTTACTCATGACAAACTCTCAAATTCTGTGAGGGATACCTCCATTTTCTGGTCACCTGTGATGGCCCCTCCCTCCTCCTTAGCCATGGCTATAAGCCATCCGACCTGTTACAAAAAATGGCATGCTGCTAATATTCTTTATGTCAGAGATCTTATCAATGATGAGGATAATTGGATTCCTTGGGAAGTGATTAAAAAGAAAGTGGAAGGGAGTGCTACTCATAGATCTATTTACAAGAAAGTTGTCCAGATCTACTCCCCCTTCTTAGGCAAAGATGGTAAAGGGGAAAGTCATTCATCTTTGAACTGGTTCTTCAAAATCAAGAGTAGCTATAAAGTTTCTAAGATTTATCATGCATGTCTTCCTCAAAAAAGCAAAAAACATGCCTCTATCCAAGGCCTTTCTCCCAAGAACTTTAAGAAAATTCTTCAATCCAGTTGGAAATCCTATGCCTGCCCCAAGATTAAAGTTTTTTCTTGGCTCATTCTCCATAATGCTATTTTGAGCAATACTAATATGATCAAGAGAAAGTTCAAGTCTGTTCATAGTGCTTTCTGCCAGCTCTGCAATACTCACGAGGAGTCAGTGCTACACATTTTCAATTGCCAAAGGATTCAGGACTTTTGGAGATGGTTGACTCGGTCTGGTTTAAAAATCCCTGACCTTGATTCTGTTTCTAGTATTTCCCAATTCTTCCAGCTCCAGAATTCCAATGTCAACTGCACAATTTTACAATTAGCCTTGTGGATAATTTGGAAACATAGAAATAATGTGGCTCTGGCAAACAGGAAATGTGACCTTAACTGGATGAAGCTTAATTTTCAATTTGAACTTATCAGATGTGCCATGGCTCATAAGGCTCTAAAATCAAAAAAGTTTGACTTGGATTGGCTGAATTGGGGATCCTTCAAGTCTAACTTTTTTACTATTCATTTGGATTCTCTCATTGATTTGAATGCATTCGTGGATTGCAGCTTTCTTGAACAAAGTGTGGTCCCAGGTTTTAGAAGGACAATTCTCCTGACGATGTACCCACTCACCATTCTGGGACTCCTGTGCAAGTTGTAAGGGCTACTTTTCTTAAAGTTTCTGCTCAAGGAAGCCTACAACAACACTCATATCTTGCACAAGTTTATTGAGCTCATAATCGCCTTCTCCGCGAGAAAAGACAATTTTCATGCCTAAGGTCCATGTATTATTATCACAAAGGTAGATGTGAAGTCATGCAGCGGTGTTTTGTTGGATATTATCCAGTCCCCATTGATGAACTCATTCTTTGACCCCCTCCGGCCGAGATAAATTGGCTTGCCCCCTTGTTTTTCATTGAACCTTCTTGCTACACACTCCTTCCCCGATCTCCCGCCATTCCGGATTCATTCTCAGATCTATCTCCATTGCCCATTCCTTCTGCTGTTACTCCAATTTCCCAAAATCCTGTTCCCTCTTGTGGTATATGGCTCTGAAGATGATCATCAGATCAGACAGTCTACATTTTGTGCCACATGGCTAATTGGATCTACTACTGCTATATTACTGTTTTAATTTTTTCTGTTATGGGCTCTGAGCCTTATTTTGTATGTTTTTAATTTATGAGTAATATAATCCTTCCTTTTCCTCAAAAAAAAACCCGGAAACAACTAGCACAGGCAACAACCCTACTAGCAGTTCAAGCTACTTCGGTCAATCCCTCCGTAGCCTTATCATCCTGTACAATTAGTCGAGCTAACTAAAAGACAGTGCATCCTAATTAGGCTCCAAGTATCTTTACTTTAATCAGATTTTCTATAATCACCAACCTTTTCTTTTTATCCCTATAGGGGATTCTTTAACCTTTAAGGTCTAATGTACGCATACCTTAAATCTAAGCCTAATTTATTCTGTTTGAATACTTATGATCTTGAATGTCCAACATTTATTCATTGACTGAACTTCTGTAGTTCAAGACGTATATATCTACACTTCATATGCCATCCTTTATTTAAATCCAATTTACATGGAACATTGCTGTTAGTAGTCTTTTGCATGCAGTCATGCATGTCTTTCCTTTACCTTTCTCACATGCAGTCGTTTTTTGCATGTATCTGTCTTTCTCAGATTTCTAAATCTCATTGCATGCATGCATAGACTTATTTTCAAGTTCATCTTTACTTCTTTTTTAAGGAAAAATATGCACCAGTAAGGCCTATATCTGCTTTTCGTTTTGCAATAGCCTCCATTAGTCTCCATTTTCTTTTGTTTGCTTCATTTCAAGCAAGAACTTAATATTTTCTTATTTTTCATTCTATTTCCATCTTTCATGAGTACTAAACTTTTATACCAGTTTTTACCTCAAATAAGTACTCATTCTCGCATACAATGTTACTAGGAAAGTCATACGCATTTATTTAACTATTTTTCCTTCATATATAATGTTAGGCCTAAGCCACAAAACCGATGATATCATGTCTGCGTAACATAACTTTCAGATTCACAAAAGGTTTTCCATCATAAGCGTAAATCATAAAATAGCATATGGATTTGGAACATATCATATAGTACCTGTTTCTTGTAGCTTAGTTTCAACCACATGGTCTGCGCAAAACTTTTTTTCTTTTCCTTAGAATCCAACTTAAACCGATCCTACTTTTTACCTATTATATTATGTAAGCATCTAGATACATATCCCGCAACACTTCTGCCGCTAAACGCCTATCATAGTCGTTTGAGATTATACTCCCGTTTTAGTTGTTGATTTCTTTATGCCTTCCATATCTTGATCCATGCAATCTGTTTCAGCTAGAACATACCATAACAAAGAAAAGATAGTACAATGGGAGAAGAATACCGCAGCACTGCAGACCAATCAATCAGATTAGCATAAGAATGGTAAAAGCGATAAGGGCCAAAAGGTACATTGGGTATTCTTGGCTCTTCGCCCCTCACCCATTGTACCTTTTGCTCTTGATTAGTAAAAGCTTAATTAAGAAACATAAATCAAGAAATGAAGACATGGAATAATAAAATTTAACACCCTATTACCATTGGGTATCATATAATCGAGTTATTTTAACCATATAGCATTCAGCTGCATCATAAGCATGATACAATACATTGTTTGAGAAATTTTCTTAACTATTGGGATATGGCAATTCTCCCCAGTTCATTATCTGATTAAATTTACCTTTATCCTATCCTGATGAGCCCGGCCATTTCCATTTTTAGACCTCGTGGCTCCTATTCTCCTACTCCAGTATATGTAGGGAAGATTATATTTAGTCTACCATTCAATTTTGGCTAGTATACCTGAAAATCTTCATCTTCAGAGTTTATTTCCTCTTCAAATTGCGTCTCTGGGACGTATTGTGCTTCCTTAGCAAAGTTTCCATGATACCCAGACTGTTTTCTATTGAAGCCGCCTCTTTTTCTATTCTATTCTATTCTTCACTAAAACCTCTTTTAGTATCAAAGCCCCGGCCTCCAGTTCTCCTTTCCATCTCAATGGCCTCAAACTCCAGTGATAGTTTGCACCATTCACATTCCCTGTTGGTTTCGGCAAAGCGCAAAGCCTCCCTTTCAGAATCGTATTCTTTACTTTCCTCTTCCGAGCTGTAACCCATCTTCCTAGGTGAGTTTAATGCAGCTCTGCGCCAAATACAGATTATAAAGTTTGGCTGCATTGGGTCCTTGCTATTACCAAGGCGCCTCCGAATCACACTGCCATATCTTTGCTTTTAATTTTCGAATCAGAGCCTAGGGTTTTCGATTTAGCTCATTAGTTTTTAATACCCTAGCAATTACTAGGTATTCGACCTAGCTTTTATCATTCATTTCTTTAAAACAAATACTTTAAGAGGTTTAATGGTATGGGTTTAGCTTGCAAAACCCTTAAGGGTGCTAGCTGCCCACCCTAGTAAGCTCAACTACTATAAATCCTTGCTTATTTCCTTACTTATTCCAATCTTAAATGCTGTAGCTTTTGCTATGCATCGGCAAGGTTTGTGCCATCCTGATCATAGTGCTTATGAAATGAAGCGGCAAGAAGGCGCTCTCCTTGTTTGTCGTTGAAGAGAAGAAAGGATGGCACAATGGTGATAACTACCTCCATTATCAGCCATAAAATAGACATGTCTTTTTTATAATATAAATATAAAGGAGCCAAACGTGCACAACAAGTTTTGAAAATGTGCACAACATGTTTTGAAAATATGGCACATGCTCCACCACGTACCTGCTTGACCATGCATAGCATGCATGTAGCCATCTTGGAATATCATTTAATCACAATAAAAAAAAAAAAAAAAAAACTTTTGTCTTTGAAACTCAGTTTCAAAAGTCGGTCTTTGAAAACTCAGTGTTCAAAAGTTATTGCTGAAAATATTGTGTTTAAAAACCTGTGTTGAAAGAAAAAACTGGCTCGGAATTAGGGACCCCAACTTCCATTCCGAGTTATTTGGGAGGGACACGTGTCACCATAAGAATGAGCCATAGCAAAGAAAGCCGACCCTATTTCAATATTGAATAGCAACTTGCCTTAAAAGTGGGAAGGAATAAACGAAACCGAAAAAAAAATCAGGGGGCCATAACAGGTCAAGGCCTGGAAGTTTCGGACGGCTCTTGTTTTTTTTTTGTGTTAAGACGGCTCCTTGTTAGCAGGGTTGCCTAACCCTAGGTGCAGCTTTTCCTGCAATTCTAGAGTGTCCACATGTCATGCCACATAAGCCAAAATAATTATTAGCCGTCGGATTTCATATTTAGCAATCCAACAGTCATGATTATTCCAAAAATTCCAGGTAATTCTTTATCTCCTTCGTGGCCGTGGCCTTCTACACCCGGCTTATATTCACTTCGGTATGCGGCTCCAACAGCATCCTCGATTTCTTACTCGGCTTTGGAAGAAGATGAGCTTCCATTCCGGCCATGGGAAGGCCATGGGAACAGTTGAATCAGGTTCTGTGTTCATGCCACATTTTTGTGCATCAAGACTTCAATTTAAGTTCTTGCTTTATTGGATTGAAATATATCATTGGCAAAGCATCTCTTGAGCCAAAGCATCTCTATCTGAGTCATTCTCCACCATCTACGCCACCATTTCTTGAACATTTTTCTTCCGGTTTCCCATACAATAATGATCACATCAACCTTGATCTAGTCTCGAGAGGGTTTTTCTGACTTGATCCCTTTAACAACATGATGGAGATCTTCTTGCCGTTTTGTTCTTCTGGCTAACGGATTGCATTCAGATCTCATTCCCTAGATGTGAAACTTCTTCTTCTTCATTAGGGATGCGGCAGATGGGCGCACTTTCAAAAATCTGTGTCCCAATGGTTAACTCAGTTTGGCATACCCTGTTGGAGGCCCTCTCTAAAATGCTCTCACGTTGATTCATTTTCTATTACATGTTCGTCATCCTGGCAACAACCATTGGAAATATAGTAAAGCTGGAAAGAACATGACATTCTAGGTTGACTATATTTGGAGATATATGTGGCTTTTTACAGGTGCCAAGTTGAAGCAATAGTCTTGGAGATCTTAAAGGGTTATCAGGCATTTACCGAGGTGGATGCGATGTTTTTAAAGTCTTGTCCATGGCGTTGTCTCCTTTCTTTGCCCTGCTTATTACTTCTTAATTTGCAGGCTTGTGGTGTACTTCAAATACTTGATCCATGTGATGCCTTTCTTTCTTCATTGTGTAAACTCATGCTTATCCAGGCAAATGATTTCAGATAGCTATTATTCTTTGATACATTTATATGGGTTGGCATTCCAGAGTACTAGTTTACCAGATCAAGATGTGTGGGAAACTTGATTTTTAAGCAAAGCAAAGATTGAAGAACTTCCCAACCACTCTCGAGAAAATTTTGATCCTGTAGAATGAAGTCTTCTTGCATCAGTAGAAAATCCTTTCAGGTCAAGTGACTGGAGCCATGATTTATTGTTCAGGTTCTCTTCCCCAACCACTTTTGAGAAACTTTTGATCTTGTAGAATGAAGTCTTCTTACATCAGTAGGAAATTCTATCAGGTCATGTGATTGGAGCTATGATTCATTGTTCAGGTTCTTAAGTATTACAATTTAGGAGAATTTGAATCCAAACACTTTCTATCAATCAAAAGGCAGGTTGCATTGCATTGTCTAAGTTCGGCGTTAGCCCAAATGCCTGGCATTTGCAAGTTTACCATGGGAGCAGAAATGCCAAATGTACGAATCTCAATCACAGAGTTACATGCTTTGACAAAATTGTTTGTTTGGATTCATTTTGCGATGTAGCATATGCGATTATGGCAGACATTCATGCTAGTGTTAGCATGCAACACTTGGTAGGCAAATATGAATATCAAGATTTCCTTGTATTGCAGTCATGCCAGAAATTCATCTTTGGTGGAAATTGCAGATACTGGGGTTGAGATGCAAGGTGGCTTTTTGTTCCTGTAACTAAGGCCCGTTGGGACGCAGTTGTTTTACAGACCCCTACTATTGTGGCACAAATTCAGGCCATACAATTTGAAAATCAAGGGCAGAGTGTCACATGAGATGCGAGGCTGCAAATCGAAAACTAGCCAGGCCCATTGTGTATAATAAGAGATAGGATGAGAACACAAAGAAAAGGATACCAGAGCCAGAGATGGCTATTTCATCAGAAGAACTCATGTGCTATGAGTCCATTCTGGGTTTATCAGCAAATTAGCGAAGTATATACCTCTTCATTATTTAATTAAGGGTTTGAACGTTGACTTGAACTCCTTATTTTTTAGCACATCGGTCATCTAACAGACAGCCAAATTTCTATGGAGGTTTAGCTTTTATCCTTCAGTAAAATGTTTCATTTCCTTACTGTCAACCTCAAGCGTACACCAGCTAACATTCTTCAACCTGGTGGTCATCATGATGGTGCTTCCCATCAAGTTTTTGTTCCATAGTCTGAAACATACTGGTATGGGATGAGCAAAGCATGCCTACACGTCAAGGGGTGTGTTGGACGCAGCAGGTTGTTGATAACAACCAGACTTATGAAGGTGCAGGACAACCTTCATATTTGGTTGATGATTCTAATGAGGTGCAACAATATAGGACAATGACTGAGCATACTACTAATAACAGCGCTGAAGGTATGGTGAATGCTTATCCACCTGGCATGAGTTCTCCAAATGCCAAGCCAGCAACTAGTGTGGCAAGTGATTCTTAAATGGGCCCTCGAAACCTGGACCTGAAAGATACCACGTCATTCGTTGTGAAAGTGAGAAGAGCCAGTAGAAGGGAAAGCTTTTAATGCCCTCGTAAAATTAGAAGATGGTTGTCTTAGAACTGTGAATGATCTTAGAGAACATCAAGTAAATCTTCTAGACCAATCATGTCTAACCTGCCACATTAGCTTGCATATAACTTGGGCTCCATCCTTGGTTTGGCATGGGCTTCGTCCTTGGTTTGTTGTACAATTAAAGCGATCTCCTATTCCTTCTACAACTTAATTTCTTTATGATGGCAAATTCAACAAGAATCTAGGGAATGGCCTACCATGCGAGGCATCATGTTAAAACCGTTTTTGCAGTATTTAGTATTTAGTTGACAAGTGCATTCTGGCTTGATTAGTTTAGTGCTAAGATTATTGTTCTCCATGCTTAACAACATTATATCTTGTTTAACCAATGCAACGAATTAAGACCTACCATTCCATGCATACTTTTTAGTTATTTTGGGGTGTTTTCAAAGTGCACATGCTATTACATAGTGCAATCTTTGCAATCCTCACTTTATAATTACAGAGGTAAGATTGAACATGCCAATTGCTTAATGACATGCCAATTGCAAAATGTTGACAAAAATGATGGCTTCAATTATAGCTAAGTAAGATTTGCACCTAAATTGATCACATCTAAACTAAATCTAAATTGTTATTTAATACTCATAAATTTTGTCAAATTGAACAAATAAATGGATATGGTTTACACTTGAACAGTTTGGACCTTAAGGCGACATTCCCTTGCCATCATAAATTCACTTCTTGCTTTGAACTTGACTTTAGGGTCTTCTCATGTACGTCATGTAGAGTGCTTGCTTGCATATATGTTATTTTTAGCTAAGCGCCAACCACCACATCAAATACTTGAGTACGTTAACTCATTTTAATTTGACAATGGGGCAATCATAAGTTTGATGGGTAAAAGATAGCTAGATCGATGCCATGCTTCATAGTGGGCTCAGCTTTCCCATGGAATTGATGTAAATTATTCAGAAGACATAATGACGCACTTTCATACGCCACACACACAATCTTCTTCCTTTTATCCTAATGAATGTTTAATCTCTTTCTCCACAGCGACTCTAGCTTCATCAAATAATTCCAACGAACAAAAATATATATAGGGCGAAACATAATAATGTTTTGCCAACTCTGCAACCGGCCCAACCAATTCCTCAAGCCTGCATTGCTGAGACTAGAAGCAACAAACCTAAGCTATGGAGAGGAGCGACCATTGCGCACTACCAATTCGCAATCCCCCGTGGACATGCAAACCCAAAACGCCGAGAGGCGGCTCTCCAACTTCACTAACGCGACACTCTTTCATTGTGCGGTAAAAAAGCAATGGCCGGTACAAAGTCGGGCACACGGGACGTAAGGCACCATCCTTGATGAGATGTCAATGCTCCACGTTCACCAACCTCAACATGATACTCGGGCAAATAGAAGAAGTGACGAAGCAACCACCAAAGCGAGTTCCTGCGCGAACCGCGCGATAATCCTCTTGGCGACCACGCCCGACTCCCTCCCATATTCAATCACAAATCTAAATTCCAACTCAAGTCTATCTATCTAGCCTTGTTCCCAACCCTCTGCCGCAGTTACGCTGGTTTTTTTTGTGAACCAAATAGCGAAAGGCACGGACACGGCGCCTTCTCAAGATTTCTTTTGTGATTAAGTCGGTTTTGGCGTTAGTTTGGCCATGGCAGCAACGGGGATCTCCATCAAGACACAAGAGGGTACTGAGATTTGTAAGATCCGTGTTGATTTAACAGGGCTAAAAGTCGGTAGGGTGCTCGCTATTTTGGAGAAGATAGGCCATGTTGGCCTTATGAAGCAGGATGAAATGTACCTTACGGAGCAGGATTTGATCTATCCAGGGGACAATATTCTATACATCCCTGCAGGTAAACTGCTTCCATTTTTTGGATCTTCGAAAAGCTCTATTGCCGGATCTGCACAACTGTTTTCATTTTTTTTTTCCGTGAATGCTTGCCCTTTTATTTTTATTGTTTTACTGTTCATTCTTACTGAAGTCTGTTTTGAATGTTGCATGCCCAGTTGTTGGAGCCCCCGGATCCGGTAAGAACGTGTTTGGATTCCTTACTCGATGCTTTTACATATCAACCACATGAATTCTGATGAACCCTTCCACGCGTCTCATGAACTTGAAGCCGCAGAATCGCAAGCAACCACTAGGCCGTATCATCGATGGCCACAATAAAATAGAGTACTCAAAAATCTTGTTACCTGCCTCCGTCCTTAGTACAATCTACCACGACGCCGAAGGGGAGATGTCCTCTAACTTCAAGACACAGTGCCGCTCGTCTGTGAGCATCTCGGCATAGGCCTCTGCATGATTGTAGTCCAAGCGCAGCTGTGGCAAGCAAAGGGTATCTGGGCACGTGATCTGGATAGGCTAGCGTGTTAGCTGAATGAAGAGGGGTTGATGATCTGTATCCACCTCTTCATCTCTACTGTTTGTCCCAACCTGTAGGTGTGTGACAAGGTGCAGATCCTGCTCAGCCACCAGCATGTAATCGACTACGTTGTTGCCGCCTCCCTGGTTCTCCTGTCGACAAGTGAAGCCGGATGAGGATGGCCACTGGGTGAGATCATTGCAGATAACGAAATCAAAGATACTGCACATCTGAAGCAGCTGCCTGCCATAGCGCGTGACTGAATGTGCTCTATCATCCGATGTACGTATCCAGAAAGCCTCTGCCAGAGCTGTAATATGTCCTCAGCCAGGGGGTCAAACTTGGTCAGCTGCTCTATTCCAGTGCGTGCATTGAAGTCTCCAACTAGCATCACATGCCCCAGCTGTCTGTGCTGCTGGATGTCATCATATAGATTGACATACGGGTCCAGCCTATCCACGTCTGAGTGGTGGTATTTGAATCACTATGCGGGAAGTAGCAAGCTGCCACAAAAAGAGGGTCCCCCCCACAACGATTCTACACTCTTGTCCACATGTATCGATTATGTATGTCCATCTTGTAGAGGGTGACTGAAGGTGCCAAGGCAGTCCGATAGTAGCAGGCTATGCCACCATGTCCACGCTTGCATGTGCACTCATTGAACAATGGGCCATTCACGTCATAAATATTTATAGGAATAATCCATCAAGGTTGGCAGTATCCTGCATTTGATATGTGATTTTCTCCAGACCATGCTAAATGTTTTCACCATTATACTTTTTATTTGACCTAGCTTCTGAGAAATATATAAAGGGGTTTGAACCCTCCTCTCAAACCTATGAGCGAGCCATGTACAAGCTCCATGGGAAGATTTAATCTGGCTAGAATTTGAAGATGGCAGCTCATCTGGAAGAACTAAATGCAAAACCTTAATACATCCCACACATGGACTACACCACTTCCATTCCAACATCTAGAAAATCTGCAGCCGGACCTAATGAGAGCCAAGGGGGACGAGGAGTCCCACAATATGTTGCTTGAACCATACCAAATCTAACCACTAAATCTGGTGATTTTGTTTTGAGTATTTCACTGCGTAACAAATCTCACGCCAAGCTGTAATCAAAATAAACAACATGTTCTCCTTACCATAATCGAGAACCACTATAACATAAAAGGAAATGAACCAAAATCCCACTATTTGTTTGCGTGGACAGATTCTTCATTTATTTAAAAGTTTGGATCTCGAAGTCAACTTAAAAACTCCGGAGGGTGCACCTAAGAATTAGGTTTTCTCAAAATTCGGATATGCAACCACGGCGCATATATGATAATAGATATATGATAATGAAGGGGTACTTAAAAGTTTCCTTACAACTCTTTTGTCATTTCCTCTTCAAGCTATTTACAAGGGCTCATGCAGAAGAACGCTTATCCCTATAGGTTACTATTCCAAGCCAACAACGCTACGTGCGTTACTGGAATAAATTGACTATGCTTCCAAAAAATGAACAATCTCCCGTGGTCTGTCTTTCCCCAGCAAAAATAAGAGAATTGAGGCGTATACGGTTATATGATATTGTTTCTGCAACCAATGTTCATTTTATGCGCTTAAAAGGCGGGTGCTCAAAGTTTCCTACATTTAGGTGGTAAAGCTGGATGGCACTAGTGCCTATCATCTTGCATTATTCCCTCTTCCTCAACATCTTACGAAAGAACATTAGAAACTCATATTATCTTCCACGATGTTCTTTCTTACAAAGTGTTTGGAGATTTGAGGACTTCATAAAGTTGTTGTTACGAGTTTGAAGCATTCCATCCCTTAGTCTCGTTATAAGTTTATAATGAGCATTCCTTGAGTCAACACAAGAAGCACAATTATGATATGTTTTGGGAATGTATCACGAAGCCAATGCAAGAAGTTTTTCTTTAAAAATCCATCGATATGTCCTAAGAATGGACTTCTCTACACCCGAATGATCTAAGACTTTCTAGCCAAGAGGCTGATATGAATATGTCAACTATGTGCTATATTGTTGAGACATTTGTTGGTTTCTTGCCTCTTGGCTTGTAATAGCTTTCACAATCTTTTGATGGCTGTGAAAGAAAAAACTCCATTCTTTGGACACAAAGGATCGTTGAATAATTGTGTTTTTGTCTTTTGAATGCTTCAAAACTTATTGTGAGACTCTCTTGGGGAATGCTTCAAACTTTGTCGTAACAACTTTCAAATCTCCAAACACATTACTTTTGTAAGAAAGAACATCGTGGAAGATAATATGAGTTTCTAATGTTCTTCGTAAGATGTTGAGGAAGAGGGAATAATGCAAGATGATAGGCACTAGTGCCATCCGGGCTTTACCACCTAAATGTAGGAAACTTCGAGCACCTGCCTTTTTAAGCAGACAAAATGAACATTGGTTGCAGAAACAATATCATATAACCGTAGACGCCTTTTTGTTGGGAAAGACAGTATTCACCTGGAGACTGCTTCATTTTTGGAAGCATAGTCAATTTATTCCAAGAACGCACGAAGTTGTTGGCTTGGAATAGTAACCTACATGATAAGCGTTTCTTCTCGCATGAGCCCTTGTAAATAGCTTGAAGAGGAAATGACAAAAAGAGTTGTAAGGAAACTTTTAAGTACCCCTTCATTATCATATATCTATTATCATATATGCCCTTGTTGCATATCTGATTTTGAGAAAACCTAATTTTAGGTGCACCCTCGAGTTTTTAAGTTGACTTCTGAGATCCAAACTTTTAAATAAATGAAGAATCTGGCCCACCAAAACAAATAGTGGGATTTTGGTTCATTTCCTTTTATGTTATAGTGGTTCTAGATTATGGTAAGGAGAACAAAGTTGTTTATTTTGATTACAGCCAGCTGCGATTTGTTACGTGTGAAATGCTAAAACAAAATCACCAGATTTAGTGGTTAGATTTGGTATGGTTCAAGCAACATATTGTGGGACTCCTCGCCCCTTGGCTCTCATTAGGTCTCACAAGCAGATTTTCTAGATGTTGGAATGGAAGTGGTGTAGTCCATGTGTGGGATGTATTAAGGTTTTGCATTTAGTTCTTCCAGATGAGCTGCCATCTTCAAATTCTAGCGCGTATTAAATCTTCCCATGGAGCTTGTACATGGCTCTGTCATAGGTTTGAGAGGAGGGTTCAATTCCCTTATATATTTTTGTAGCTAGGTCAAATAAAAAGTATAATGGTGAAAACATTTAGCATGGTCTGGAGAAAAGCACATATCAAATGCAGGATACTGCCAACCTTGATGGATTATTCCTATAAATATTTATGACGTGAATGGCCCATTGTTCAATGAGTGCACATGCAAGCGTGGACATGGTGGCATAGCCCCGCTACTATCGGACCGCCTTGGCACCTTCAGTCACCCTCTACAAGATGGACATACATAATCGATACATGTGGACAAGAGTGTAGAATCGTTGTGGGGGGGACCCTCTTTTTGTGGCAGCTTGCTACTTCCCGCATAGTGATTCAAACTTTTATTACCACCACTCAGACGTGGATAGGCTGGACCCGTATGTCGATCTATATGATGACATCCAGAGAACACAGCACACTGGGGCATGTGATGCTAGTTGGAGACTTCAATGCACGACTTTGAATAGAGCGGTGACCAAGTTTGACCCCGCGCCGAGGACATATTATAGCTACTGGCAGAGGCTTCCTCGATCGCACATCGGATGATAGAGCACATTCATCCACGCTATGGCGGTGATTTCGCATGTGCGGTATCTTTGATTTCGTTATACGCAATGATCTCACCTGTGGCCATCCTCATCCGGCTTCACTTGTCGACGGAGAACCAGGAGGTGGCAACAACGCGTGTCGATTACATATTGGTGGTCGAAAGCAGATCCGTGACCTTGTCACACACCTATGTGTTGGGACAAACAAGTAGAGATGAAGAGGTGGATACGGATCATCAACCCCTCTTCATTCAAATAACACGCCAGCCCTATCCGGATCACGTCGGCCAGATACCCTTTGTTTGCCACAAACCGCTTTTGGACTACGATCATCATGAGGCCTATGCGCCGAGATGCTCACAGACGAAATAGAGGGAATTTTGCGCCCCCCACGCTACAACAAATGTGGCTAGTTAATCACTTTGCTCCTCATCTGTGGGCCGAGATGCTTTGGGAGGCCTTCGCCCACAAAGGCCTTCATGCGCAACAAGCTTTCCTCAGAACCGATGGTTTGATGCTGAATGTAAGGAACTTAAGTGCTTGCTTCGGCTAGTCACTAACCCGGCTTTGCGAGTACAATCTATCAAACAATATCGCACTTTCATCAAAGGCAATAAGGCCTATTACATTGCGAGGCATCAACGGGAAATGTTTTATCTCCTTGATCGTCACCCCAAGACATTCTGGAGAATGATACTACAGAAGCCTTTGCAGCCTGCAGGGAATATCTCTACCAAACATTGGGTACAATACGTCGATGCTATATGATCCGGGTCGAGAAATGGAATTTGAGGTACCC
The DNA here is from genome assembly GCA_021234155.1 of Isoetes taiwanensis. Lineage (NCBI taxonomy): Eukaryota > Viridiplantae > Streptophyta > Lycopodiopsida > Isoetales > Isoetaceae > Isoetes > Isoetes taiwanensis. The sequence goes on along the minus strand of JAJEKV010000120.1, from coordinate 371,048 downwards.
TCACGGATGGGTCCGCCACTAGTAATCCGCGAGGCGAGAGGTTACTCAAGGCTTGCGGCGTCTCGCCAATGGAAAGGTGCAGATCGGGCCGGAATGCAAGCGAGTACGCTTAAGTGGGCGAGGCCACAAATAGTCCCCCTCCTAACTGGGTTGTTCAATAAGGCACTTCAGGAAGGCTTTCCCTCCCACAGTGGACCACCAGCAGAGTAGTTTCCATCTATAAGACAAGAGATCCTCATTGTCCAGCCAACTATCGCACGATCATGGTCAGCTGGTTGTCTGCAAAACTGTTGGCTGGCATACTGGAGCAGCAATAGACGGCATGGGCAAAGGAAACAGGGTCGGGGCCCTCACACATGCAGGTTTTAGGCCTCGACACTTCACCATCCTTTATTATAAAGTTTTAGTGTATGTCGTGCATAAAACCCTAAAACTTTCGACGGCCCAGATTTGATGAAATTAGAAGTTAGACGGTCCAGATAGATGCCCTTTTTTTTGGCGTTCTTTCAAACCCTAATGCCTTTTCTTCACGGATTCTCTTCACGGAGGGCATAGATCTAAAATGCCTCGACTCACTGAGGTGGATGCTCCACACTGTTTTGTACATGTTGTAGAATGGTCCGGCAGCCAAAAGAGTTGTGTATTTCTTTTTGCTTTTTGTCCAATCTTGAGTCTCGAAAATGGAAAGCTCTATCTTGGCTATGGCATCCGGAATAGGGAATCTGGTAAGCTAGCATTCGGTATTCTGTTACAAGCTATCCAGCAAGGCAACTGGACTTCCTGCAAGCGGACTGGACTGGCTGGTTATCGAAGGGGTATGGAGTCCGACGTGCCCACTCAACAATTTCCTTTCCATCTACCTGTATATTGCTCACCACTGTTCTATCCTTTCCATATATTTGTATCTTGCCGAATTGCTTTCACTGAAGATCTCCGCTGCGTCCCGTTTCGCTTTGCATATCAAGGTTTCGAAGTACTGGAGGGTTGATGCCATAAAAGTTTTTTTGAGTTTTCGTAGTAAGTTTATGGCAGATAACGAAAAGCTAGGTATTGTCTTTGATCAGCTGGCTGCTAAGCTTACAGTAGCCGCTAACGCTGCACAGCAAAGCATAGCAGAAAGTGAGAATCTTGAGCACCTTGCAGCTTATTTAAAGAAGATGATCCCCATCATTTATGAGCTCCAACAGTGTGTAAGTGGTAATGACGTTATTCCTATTCTACAGACTTGCTGCAAAAATGTAGATAATGCACATCAGCTTATTACTTTATGCAATAATAAAAGCAGGATGTATTCGTTAACCCAATGTAGATCGGTGGTTGACAAGTTAGAAAGTGTTACCCGTGAATTAGGGCGTAATCTTGGTTTCATTCCTGTAAGCAATATAGCAGACCATCAGGAAATGAAGGTTGCCACCGCCTTCATGGCACCCCCTTGGAGGAGTAGAGCTTATCATCAACTAAACCTCTCCCGTATTTGAAGCGCTGTCCTTCTGAGGTAAGCTAAGCTTTCTTATTTTTTTCTTTCTTTGTTTTCTATTCCATCTAATCTCTTTTTATGCAGGAAGTTGTTGCCTGCATCCAAGAAGTTCGAGTCTACAAAGGATGAGCAGTCTGCAGAAGAATCGAGATCTGCTGAATATCATGTTCTGGCTGAAGATGATGCTCTAGCTAGCAAAAAGTAGAATAGAAGATGTTTAGGAAAAGCTTACTGGTGATTTTGGACCTTTGCGAAAATAGGAAGGTCGGGTAGTCCTGGGTCAATACTGCTGAAAGGGCTCTTGCTGAACATGGCAAAAACATGGTAAAAACAAGCAGATATGACCTGATAGTTTGGATATAGAAGCTAATCTGGTTCTATAAGTAAATATAGATGTTGGAAGTGCCGATTCTCTGAAGCCAGGATTTGGCTAGGCTGCATACTTTGACATGATGTGGGATTGATGCTGAAGTAGTGGACAGTTGATGCTTTGTGTTATGAGAAGTGCTCAAATTTGCATAAAGTATTATTTCAGATGCCCTGCCAAGAATTGCAAACGTCACAATGGTGGAGGTTTTCTACCAAATAAAATATTTGAATTAAGCATCTTCAACATAAGGCCAAATTTTGGTGATGCAATGCAATACAAATTTTGAAGAAGTTGCATCATGATAAACAATATCACTTTGAAGGAGATTGTGGCGTCTAAAGGTGACATACTGGCCAAGAAGCTTTTTATTGTATTTGATTTTCCCAGCAGCTCCTAACGAAGATGAGAAAGACAGCAAGCAACGTTACAAGATCTAACAAAGCAAAGTATTTTGCATGATCAGGCAAAAGAAAGCAAAACCCAGGATCCACCAAAGCCAGGTAATTTGGTCTTTTTGCTTTACAATTTGCTTTTTGAAACTGTGATGTTTTGTTAATTTAAGGCACCTTCTGGATGAAGATGACAATGGGAGCATCTATGTGTATTCAATATTCAGTAGTTTTAATACATGTTAACGTTGGAAACACTATGTCCAGAAACTTCTATATTTTTTGAAGATGCCACTACAATGTATAGTTTTATGGGTTTTTTGTCTTTCCAGGATCCAATGTAGGATCCAATCTGTTGATTGACAACAATGGAATTTTGAAGCTTGCTGGTTTTAGATTTGCATGATCTTTCTCAGGCGATCAGAATGCTGTTTTAACTAATAAGATTATTACATTGTGGTACGGGTGATCAGAATGTGAATACATGTAGTTTCTAATGAATAAGTTAATTCTAACATTATTTTCTGCTGCTTCTGGGTTCAGTGAAGTATGGGTGTGCTGTAGCAATTTTGCCGAGCTTCTTCAGGGAAAGCCTATGGTAACTAGAAGAAAGCCTATGTTAACTAGAAAAAATGAGGTAGGTTGCGTAACTTATATTGCTTCTTAATCTTTGACCTTACTTTATTGATTTAACTAAGTCTCTGTCATTAAACACGATCACTTCCAGGCTGAGCAGATTACTAGGATATATAATCTTTACGAATCAGCTGACGAGAGTAATTGGCATGGAGTGTTGCTACCCCATTAACATAAGTTCAAGCCCCAGAGAGTTATGAAAGGTCATGCTGCAAGACAATTCAAGTAGGCATATGTCTCTGTATTAAAAATCTATTTTGTTTTATGTTGTGACTTTGCAATGTGGTCACACCCTTATTCAAGAACGCCATTATAGAGTACACACCCTTAGATTTACTGCAAAAGCATAGGATTCCAAAGAATGGCAAGCATGGAGCCCCAAATATGCATGGCAAAGAAGTTGGTTGTATATCCATATGAATTTCATGTTCTTAGCTGTTATTTACCTGGTTCACACTCACTACAAATGGCTTAGCGTTATGGCTTACACTTAGCCATTTGGAGGCATGGAGAGCATCTTGCTAGATACGCCATTTGGAGGCATTTGGAGCATCTTGCTAGATATGCAATCACTATGTTTCGTAATGTTTCGTAATTTACAAAAGGATAAAAACCAAAGCAGTTGTGGGAAGGCCTTCGATATTTGTATTATTAAATTGTAAAAATTTCTATCATCCCATGGTATAGTGCACCTTGGCAGACCGTTATGCACCAACAATCATGATCTCTGGCATAACAATCATGATCTATGCACCAACAATCATGATCTCTGGCATAACAATCATGATCTCTGGCTATAATTGGAGCTGATACTTTATGTTTAAAGAGTTTTGACATTTACATTAGAGATCTTCATTAAAGAGTTTTGAATCAAACAAGACCACAATGATGGGACAAAGAAGACCACAATAATTAGTTTGTCTACAATAGTTGGCATTGAAAATCAAAGTGACATGCCCCCATATGGCTTCCCATCTTTCTCTATTGATGCTCAACAAATCAACTTTGATTTATTGACTTAAAGTTTAAATATAAATGCCATGAAATCAATACCATTATTAATGTTTAAGATTGGAGCTTGCTATTCGTATCAAAGTGTGTTGAATAACATGGCAACATTATAAGGAGGGAGGGAGGGAGAGAGATTTCTTATATTGGAATGTGTAGCAATCAATAAACATTGAACATTCAAGAAGAAATACAAGAGCAATAAAAAATATTTATGTCTTTCGAGTCATGTGATCCTCTTTTTGGACAAGCTCTCAATACAATAGACAAAGTCCTTGGGAAAATGAAGGAAAATAAAAAATGTTCTAATACCATATAAAAACAATCCAATATAAATACGAATTCCATATAGACCAGCAACACACATGGATGTGACAAAGGGGGGTTTCAAGGGGATGTGGTGGTACCATTATCTATGCAAAGCTCAATGAACTATTTCCAAAGGCATGAGTTCAACAAGGTGTTCACCTTCTCATAGAAAGGGATGTCTATGCACATTCCTTATGGCCTTGCTTTATGCCTTCGCCATGATTGGTCTAATATGTCGGCGAGGACATTAAAGAGTGGGAGTTGCATATAGCACTGCTTTGAAAGACCAAATATACTACCATGCATCAAAGAGTGGGAGTTGCATAGAAGACTGCATTGAAAGACCAATATGCAACCGTGCATTATGATTAAATTTGAACAAATCCAAGACGTCGTGTTACCATGTTATCAACTTCTGCCCAGCAACACTGGGCACCGTTACTAGTCCTCCTATATTATAATGTTATCTGTTGTATCCAGCCCTAGATTGGGCGGTTCAGATTTAATCAGGCCACGTGGCATTATCTTGCCCGTTTCCTTTGCCACTTACGGTTTCTTAGGGTTTCGCTAAGAGAAGCCACACGCTGTTTGCTATTGTTTACCGGATTTGAGACTGAGGATTTTGAAGTGGAAGCCAGATATTTTGTTTTTGGGGTCAGCAGAGCTGAGAAAATGGGTTTTTAAAGCATATAAACTATTACAGAGGTCAAGAACAGGATATGCTGAAAGATAATCTCCTATTTTCCAGGTTTTGCCATATCAAATGGGTAGATTTTCTGCCGCGAAGCTGCAATCGTAAGTGAGTTGCATGAATCAATTACAGAATCATTTTTTAAAGTGGCAAAACAAACTTGGCTGATTCACAAAGTTGCAACTGTGCTTAGGTTCAGTGATGGCGCTCCACTTGATAGATGGCCGCTTTATGAAGAGCATCAGTGTGGGTGAATAGGACGGATTTAAAATAGAGCACGTTGTCGAATTTATGATTACCTGGATTTCGTATTTCTGAGCTTATCTAATCTTACAGCCTGCCATGGAGGCCAGAGATCATTATTGATGATGCTTCTACAGTTCAATCATGATTTTCTAGGAGCCTTCATTGAGTGTTCACCTCTGCCAAGGACACAGGTATTTGATGGCTTAAAATGCATGCGTTAGACTTTGAAAAGTGACTTCTTGAATAGTGAACAGAGCAACGTTCAAGCTATAAATGCTTTTTGTTGAAACAGCGGTGGGTTCTGTGTTAATTTTTTGTAATGCCTCAGTATAGCAAATCTAGCATGGTGGCTGTAGCATGGTGGCTGCAAATTTGACTCATGCAGGACTAAAATTGTCTCCATTGTTCAAGTCGCGCGCACTCATTTTGAGGTATTTGCTTATATTTTGATTAAAGCTATGTTGCAACATGTGATTTGTTTGTTGTTTTGATGTGCTATTGAAGCTCAGGAATTGGCTGTCTTTATGATGTAACATAGTCCTATCTTATAAAGTTCTCTTCTTTATTCTTCTATCATGTGCAGTTTGATATTAGTAGAGCAGGAAACGATTCATGTCATACTGCATGGAATTGCTTGATAAACCTCACCAAAACCTTGCTACCTTGCTTAGCTCTGTGCCCTGCTTGCCTGTGATTTCTTTCCATCTGCTCTTAAAATTCTTTTGTTTGTGCCTGAATTTGTTTCGTATCTTTTTATTGGTCCAAATGCAAAAAATAGATTCTCGGTTTAATCTGTCATGTAATTGCAACTATGGCGCTAATTTGATGAATAACATGCAACTGTCATTTGCAGCTGAAGGGGTCCAAAAGAAATATTGGACGCATATGAAACATATACATATTGTACAATGGCGTTCTATTAAGTCTACACAAGACAACATTATGTGATAGAACAACTAAGTGGAACTGCTCTTGTAGCTAGTGATCATACACTCATCAAAGCTCAGTCATATTTCAACCTGGCTCGCTCATACCACAGCAAGGTTTGCACCTTATTGTTGGAATCCTTCATATAAATGGAGATAAGTCCTGCCATGTGTAGATTTTATCAAAATCAATAGCATGATGGAACTATACTGTAATTGCATGTGAATATGAAACAACCACCACCTATTATCGACTATCTATTCATGACTTAAAGACCTTAAACAGAAACAGAAATAAGGAGCTTGCCTAAGATTTTCTGTTTCTCTATGCTGTGGTGGTGTTGTGCACAACACATGGATATTTGGAGGTCATTCTTCATCAATTAAAGCTCCAAATGCATGTAGCTGTCATGGAGTTTATGCATCTTAGTTTCTGGGATGACAATATCATCTTACCAGGCTGTAAGAAAAGCTAATTATATGTGTCTTGGGCCTATCAAGATTTGTGTTTTTATTTGTCCATGAAGAGGACAAACTAAACTACTTACATCCAATAAGGTGTGACACATTTGGGAGAATGAATTCTATGACAAAGTCATAAAATTAGACTAAATTTATATTTCACTTGGCAATAGTAATGTGGCCCAAATATCAGCTAGGTCTTAGACAAACTACTTACATAAGGTGATACACATTTACAAATTTGAGTTCTATCACAAAGACTTATAAAGTCACCAAATTAATATGTACTTGGTGCAATTGCAATGCACATCAATTTTACTTCTTTGGCTCAATTTGACAGAGTTTTTAGAGACTCGCCGACAAGATTTTGCCAATAACATTACCCTTATGATTTGTTTAAACGAGATCGCCAACAAGATTTTGCCAATAACATTACCCTTATGATTTGTTTAAAGAAGGTAGTCATGGACATAGGTGATATCTTAGAAAAAAACGGACCTACAAATTAACGTACTATAGAGTTTACAAGGGAGTTAAGAGGCATTTAGGGTGGCCTTTAATATTTGGTTATTAATCTTTACAGACATAGGTGGAATCTGGTATTTGCTATCCAATGGCCTTCACCCAAACATTATGAAAAATTCCTTAAGAAGAAGATACAAGTAGGATCTGGTCCTTAAAATTTGCTATCAAATGGCCTTCATCGAAATCGTATGAGGAATTCCTTAGGAAGGGCCCAGTCTTGGGATAGTATTTGAAACATCTGTTCAATCCCACTACCCATTGAGAAGGAAAGCCATTATGGTATAATATGTGCTACTCTTAGCATGTGGCAATGTGCAGACCTCAGAATTGCTATGAACAAGCACCACCCTGTTCTGCTCAAAGCTCTCAGAGATACCGATGCAACACTACCTAACATGAAGGAGCTAGATGTCTTATGAGCGTTGTTAAACCTTTGAAAAGTTTCTGTTTTAATAAAAATTTAAAAAAGATAGATTATTACTGCACGATTTTTCCTTTGAGGCCAAAACAGTTACAGACTCCCAACATATGCCCAGCAACGCTGGGCACCATTACTAGTTGATCATATTTTTACCTTGCGGGGCTTGATAGAATACAACGGAAACCACCGGCAGGACCTGTACTGTTGCTTTGTCGACTTTGCAAAAGCTTTTGACACGGTTCTTAGGAGAAGTTATGGAAGAGATTGACTCGGTTAGGAGTCCCCCTGAGTTGCGCGAGAATCCGCAGGTATGCGGGTTGTACAAAACATGTTGACCCAGAATGCCACCGGGTCGGGTCAACTTGTAACTTGATGTAGTGTTGGGGTCCGCCCAAGGATGCCCACTCTCCCAACGTTGTTTGGCCTGTATATTGATCAGCTAGAGGGTTGGCTTGTTCAGAAAGGGGGTGGAGGGGCTTAGCTCATGCACCATATTGTCCGGCAGCTCATCTACGCAGACGATGTGGACCTCTTAGCTCACATCCCGGCCGACATGCAGCAGCATTTGGATGCTCTGGACACTTTTGCCGACCACCGAATGCGTGAATTTGGCTAAGGCCCGGGTGCTCCTCATCTCGTCTTCACGTCTTTGCTTACGATTTTTCTAATCCGTCCCTATTTCGATCCATTGTGTGCAGCTATAGCGGAGCTGCTAGACCAGCGCCGTTGTTAGTCCTGTGCCTCCTGGTACATGACTATTCATGCATACGACGGACCAGGTCAAGAACAAGGAACCCGCAGGCGAGCCGCGTGTCGGTCGTCAAAGGCCCAACGAAGACCAAGCGGCGGAACCACCTAGATCAAAGCACGGGTGCAAGTACCAAGAGGCGCCGCTTCGGACAAGTGGCGGCCCGTCACCGCCAGCGTCGGCGTCCAGGCGATTCCGGGCTTTTCAAGAGGCACCGCCAAGATTCCTCAAGAATCGGGCCTCCTTCCAGGAGTCGGCACCGAGATCAGTCAGAGTGTCTATATTGGGCCAAAGGTCATTGTACTATATATATGACTAGAGCTAGCACATGAGTTTTTAGATGAGTTTTGAGTCTTGTCTCTTTTCAGTCTTCTCTCGATTGCGAGAGCTCATGTATGTTCATCATTGATATCAAGGAAGCTTATCATTTTCCTCTCATTGTTCTCTTTGTTACGTTTTCTTCTTCTTGTTCTCTTCTTGCAAATCCGCGTGACATAGCCCCCTGATTCTCTGTTAGATCCACGAGGTCCTCCACAGGAGGGCTGTCTTCGAGTTCAGAACCCGACCCCAAACAACGGCGCGATGTCGGGATGATTCGCTTTTTCTTTCTTCTGTCGCCATGTCTGTCCGAAACTTCACGCCAGAAGAACTCCTTTCCCAGACGGCATCTCGCTTGGAGCGCCATCATAGAAGGGAAACTGTTCGTGACATGTATGGATCTGCTTATGACATTGAGGGTGGCCACATTCGGTCTCGGGCTCAGTCGGCGCCACCAACCCCTCGTGTCCTGTCTCGTCCCAGTTCCCCGCCTCAAGCGTGCAAACATTGCTCACAGCCGCAGTCTCCTCATCACTATCAGGAGCCCTATCAGGCTCAACCTTCTCAACCTTACTTTCATACCCCTGATCATGCCTACATTCATCATTCTTCAGGCCATACGCCTCTTCTTTTCCAACCATCATCTCCCCCGGTGTAAAGAATAGGTAGAGGAGGACAATAAACAAGATCCTTCACCAAACCAAGACATCTTCTCCTTTATTCACATCCAATATATATACAATGAATAAATCTTAATGCACATGCATACTATACAAGTGTTGTGCATGCAATCACATGCGTGCATGCGCATGTGCATGTACATGCATGCAATCTAATGCATGTTGATAACATTGTACAAATCCAATATTCAATATTCTAACACTCCCCCTCATGCCAACACTTGAACTCCCAAAATATGGCGTAATTCTTCAAAACGAAAGCACCGCAAGAATGGTTTGGTAAATATATCGCAACCCGTGTTTCGAAGACGTACAAACTCAACTTAATCTTTTCGCTTTTTACTACTTGACGTATAAAATGATGTCGTATAGCAATATGCTTTGTTCTATAGTGGTACACAGGATTCTTCGCTATAGCAATACAACTTTGATTGTCGCACAATATTTTTGTTGGTTCTATTTGTTTCATAAAAATACTTTTCATAAGTCTTCGCATCCATACCACTTCTCTTGCAGCACCTGAGACCGCTATATACTCTGCTTCAGCTGATGATAATGCCACTGATTCTTGACGTTTACATCTCCATGAAATCAAACTTCCACCATCAAGAAAAACGCCCATACCACTAGTGGATCTTCTAGTATCAATGTCACCAGCCCAATCTGCATCTGAGTATACTAACAACTTTTGTCCACCATGAAGTACTAAACCATAATCAATAGTACCTTTCAAATACCGAAGAACGCGCTTAGCAGCTTGCCAATGTTGAGAACCTGGTTCAGACATAAACCTGCTAAGATATCCTGTTGCAAAAGCAATATCTGGTCTAGTGTTCAATGCAAGGTACATCAATGCTCCAATCAAGCTTTGATATGGTGTCTTCAACATTGTTTCATACTCCCCCTGCGTTTTAGGTCTCATCTGCATAGATAAGATAGTACCTGGTACAATTGGTGTTGCCACAGGTTTGCAAGTCTGCATTCTAAATTTCTCCAACATCTTTTCAACATATCCATGTTGGCTCAATTTGACTTTACCTTGATCTCGATCAATCTCTACCTTCATGCCAAGGTAATGATGTATATAACCTTGATCTGTCATTTGAAATCGCTTACTTAACATATTTTTCACAAAATCCACATATTGTCGTGAATTCCCAACAATGAGACTATCTTTTTTTTTTTTTTAATTGAAGGCTTAAGTATGTATTAAAAGTATATGATAACGTACATGGTTCCAAAAAAGCTATAATGCTTTTTTGAAAAAAAAGAGACCTTTAGGAAAGGGTAGGTCGGAAACCCTGATAAGTTAAACTGACCAAAGACGTAACAGAATTATAAATTTCTGGTAGTTCCAAACAGTTTCAAGCAGTTAGAAAATTTGAAAAATCTGGAAGGGCAGTGATCAATGCTCGCCCGAGTATCTCCTTTTCTTGGGCTCCCTTTTGGAATGGTCTTTCCTTCCCATGCCCTTGTTGGCAACAATGAACAGGCAGTAAGGGCAATTGCACATATGGGCCTTCCCTGGATTGAATCTGTCTTTTTTATCCTTGGCAGTACACAGAATGTATCTTCTTTCATCCAAGTAAGCAGTGCAGGCACAGTTGCATTGACAGTTATCCCCATGCTCGTTTGGTATTTCCACCCCAAATTGTGTTAGCCATTGCGCATTCGCATGAAGATTCATCCTTCTCCACTTCAATCTTTTGAACATGATCAGAGTGTTTCCTGCACACAAAAGCAAAATTGACATTAGATAAAGGAATTAGGACTTAGTTCTGATTCCCGAAGATTTCCAAAACCCAATTTATATCATACTGGGCTTGCTTAATAATTGCATTGGGCCAGATGATTTCTTCCTTAAAGATCAGGGTATTCCTTCCTTTCCACATTCTCCAAAGAAGAATGTATCTCCTCCATTCCACTGGGTTCTCAGGGAAAATAATTTCTTCAATTTGCATATTAGCCAATCCAGGAATGTTCAACTCAGTATCTGCCAGCTCCAAAATCCATTCTGCCCATAGACAATTTTTAAATAAGTGTTCTTCATCTTCCTGATCCTGCATACACCTAACACATATATTAGAAGCAGACATGTTTAGCCTCCATCTTTTTCTGTTTGTGGCTAAAGCCTTGTGCCATAGCTGCCACATAAAGGCCTTGATCTTTGGATGAATTGGACTCTTCCACATGAATCTCAGGTTCAACAATGAGACTATCATCAACATGAATCCCAATAAAACATACTGCATCATCACACCTTCCAATATAAAGACAATTATCTGCTGGAGAAGTCACAAAACCTTTTGATTTGAGAAATTGATCTAGGCATGCATACCATTGTCTCGCAGCTTGTCTCAATCCATACAATGATTTCTTCAATAAACAAACCTTGTTTTCTCGTCCTGGAACATTGTATCCTTCAGGTTGCCTCATGTAAATCACTTCTTCAAGATCTCCATTGAGAAATGCTGCCTTTACGTCCATTGTCTCTGCAATCAAGTTAAATTCTGCTGTCATAGCAAGAAGAAGTTTTACCGTGGGTGATTTCACAACTGGAGCAAATCTTTCATTGTACTCAATCCCTTCAATCTGTGAGAAACCTTGAGCAACAAGTCTTGCTTTGTACTTCTCCACCTTGCCATCAGGATCAAGCTTCTGCACCATAACCCACTTACAACCAATCACATGAGCATTAAGAGGAGAATCTACCAACACCCAAGTCTTATTCTCCATCAAACTTGTATATTCTGCATCAGTTGCTTCTCGCCATTTAGCAGCATCCTTCGATTTCATTGCCTCCTTGTATGATATTGGCTCAGTTACTAGAAAACATGCACTAGTGACTTCTTCTTGGGGTTCACCAGGTTTCCAAAGCATCTTTGATGGTTGCTTTGTCCGCTTGCCACGACCATACAATTCAGGATCATATAATTGTTCAGGTACATCACGCCGCTTTCTTTGAACATCTGGTGCAAGTACAGCAGGTACATCACCTTCAACATCTTCGAGTACACCATCATGCTCCTCATCTCCATCTTCAAATTCAATCTCCAATGGCTTGGTATTAGACTGCACATCCAACCAATCCACAGGAATCCATTCTTCATCAATTTTGCTTATTGAAGTTGGATCGCTCCTATACAATCGTGTCTCATCAAAGATTACATTGCGTGATATGTGAATATTCCTCTTCCTTGGATTATACAAACGATAACCTTTGGATTCTTCTGAATATCCAACTAGATAGTACTCCTCACTTTTGGCATCCAACTTTCTTCGATCATCATCTGGAACAAAACTATAAGATAAACACCCAAAAGAACGTAAGTGTTTCACACTCTGCTTTTTACCACTCCAAACTTCTTCTGGAATTTTATCTGGTCTGGCAGATGTGGGAATTCGATTTTGCACATAACAAGCTGTGTTCACCGCTTCAGCCCAAAGAGAGAGAGGTAAACCAGATAACCACAACATACTCCGTGCTGCTTCAACCAATGTTCTATTCTTACGTTCTGCAACTCCATTTTGTTGAGGTGTACCTGGACACGTATACTCACGTTTGATTCCATGAGAAGCACAAAACTCCTGGAACTCTCTTGACATGTACTCACCACCACGATCAGATCTCAAACATTTGATCTTTTTTCCAATCAAGTTCTCTGCCCATGCTTTATATTGCTTGAAAACTCCAAAAACTTCATCCTTAGTGCTCAGGAAATAACATTTGCATTTCCTGCTAAAATCGTCAATGAAAGTTACAAAGTATAACTTTCTATTCAAAGAAGTAACCTGCATGGGTCCAACAACATCAGAATGAACAAGCTCCAATACTTCACTAGTTTTCCTTTCAGAGTCTTTGAAAGGCAAAACATGCATCTTTCCAAGCATGCATCCTGAACAAACACCCATCTTAGTTTCATGTCCACAACTAAGATCTGCTACCAATTGATTCTTCACCATATGTTGGATCGTGGCCACATTCAAATGTGCCAACCTCCGATGCCAAAGTTCAAGTTGAGAAACAGGAGGTTTTGCTACAAGACTTAACAACTTCTCTTGGTCAGAATCAACCAAGACTTCATACAAGTTACCTCGACGTTCGACTTGAAGAACCACCTTCCAATCTAGATTGAAGATTCTACAGCATTCACTGTCAAACAACACTCGATGTCCTGTGTCACAAATCTTTGCCACTGATACAAGATTAGTGATCAAATCAGGTACCAATAAAGCATCATAAAAATGCAGAACTTTTCCATTTGACAAAGGAATTCGTGCATCTCCTACTCCACCTACAATCTTTTCATCACCATCTCCAACTCTCACCGTAGTTGAAGTGTTCTGCAACTTATCAAACCAAGCACGAGATGAAAACATATTGTTTGTTGCACCAGAATCAATGCACAAACGACTCCTACTATATCTATCAGCAACCTCCATAACTTTCAAACCAATCTCTTCTTTATTTTCATTTTTTGATTCACCTGAAAATGCAACGTTTGTTGCGCTACTTGCTGGAGCAATATCATTCACATTTTGGCTCTTGTACTCAGCTGACATTCTCTTCAAATCAGCTTTCATTTGTCTACAAAATCTTTGTATGTGACCCAACTTATGGCAATAGTTACACTCGACATTGGCAAATCTCCCATCATCACGCCAACGTCCTCCACGACCATTACCATCTTCTTGTGTAGTACCTCTACTTGTACCAACACCACCTCGGCCACCACGACCACGTCCACGATAAACATAACCGCGACCTCTTCCACGTCCACGGCCACGTATTGCAAGAGCCACTTCATTAGAATTACTCCTATAGCTGCGCAGCTTGTTGTGTCTCAAGCTCGACCTTGATGGAACTACACGCTTCAACAAAATTACCTTTATAAAGTGTCCTTACGGACATCTTTAAAGGATCAAGTCTTTGAGGAAAAGCTTTTGTGAAAGCTATAACTTGAGCCTCCCGGGTCTTAGCTTGGCCTGCAAAGAAACTTTGCAAATATCTCATTGAAAGCTACAATGAGTTTTTCCACGCCTTCTCCTTCCTTATACTTCAAAGTATCTAACTTTGCCTCTAAAGCAACAAGCTCTGCGAGGTTAATTGGCCATACTTTGCTTCTAATGCCTCCCAAAGATCATGCGCGCAGATGTGAAAGAAGTTGGTGAAGATGATGAAGATATAGAACTACTTCACAACCGCGCATTAATACACCATCAGTGATAACATTTAGAAGAAATGCTATCGCCCTTCGATCTTTCTCCTTCCAATCATCTGTCAGAGTTTGTGGTTTAGACGCTCCTATCACAGACCAACAATCATCAGCTTCCAACAAACCCTTCACTCGAAACTTCCAAGAATGCCAATGTGTTCCATCAAAAGGCTTTAGAGTGGACTCAATCTTCATAAACTTAGACATCTCGAACAACGAGACAAGATCAACCTACAGCTCTGATACCATGTAAAGAATAGGTAGAGGAGGACAATAAACAAGATCCTTCACCAAACCAAGACATCTTCTCCTTTATTCACATCCAATATATATACAATGAATAAATCTTAATGCACATGCATACTATACAAGTGTTGTGCATGCAATCACATGCGTGCATGCGCATGTGCATGTACATGCATGCAATCTAATGCATGTTGATAACATTGTACAAATCCAATATTCAATATTCTAACACCCGGGTGGGCAGGGCTATCCACATGTCTCTTTTGCGCCTCCCCAGGAATTTCCTTTCCCTACATTTCCCACCGCTCTTCCTGTTTACAACCTTACAGACCTCAAAACCAATGCTCCGGCACCTTCAGTCCCTCAACCACAGTCACCCCTTCATCAGGGTCCTTCAGGCACTATACCACCTTCAACTCCACCTCAATATAATCCCTACACTGTTCCTGTCCAGCCAAGCACTTTCACTTCTACCTTTCAAACCCTTAAACTGACGTATCCCACCTTTGGCAACACGAAAGGCAAACCCTTAGACCAAAGTGCTCAGGCCCACATGGAAGAATTTGAGGCTGTGGCTGTCCTGAATGGTCATGCGCAACCTCAACTGAAATTCCACATCTTTTCCACCACACTGCGTGGCTCTCCTCATCAATGGCTCATGTCCAACAAAAGCCACTGGAAACAAGATTGGTCCGAAATGAGAACTGCTTTTCTTTCTCATTATGGGACCACCACACTCACCCCGGTTTTTGGTCCACTGTTGAAAACATCAGTTTTGGTAGGTCTACATGTCCTGTTTTCAAAGAATCCTACATGTGGATTTGTGAAGGTATGGTTTTGTTCGATAATGGTGTTCTTTTTTCAGTGGACTAAAACATCCACTGTTGTTTTGTAGTTTCTTCTATTGTGACATGTCATTTTATAATACAATCCACTGTAGGAAAGAGTACTTGAATTTCTACATGTCTAATAATTCTATTGTCACATGTCTTTATAGATGTAGGAAAGAATATTTGATTCTCTACATGTCCTATACTTCCATTCACATGTCTTTATAGTAGTAGGACAGAGTACTTTATTTGCTAAGGCATTGTAGGAAAGAATACATGAATTACGACATGTGTAATACTTCTATTGTCACATGTCTTTATAGAAGTCGGAAATGAATACTTGATTCTCTACATGGCATATGCTTCCATGTCACGTCTTTATAGTAGTAGGACAGAGTACTTTATTTGCTAAGGCATTGTAGGAAAGAATACATGAATTACGACATGTGTAATACTTCTATTCTCACATGTCTTTATAGAAGTAGGAAAGAGTACTTGATTCTCTACATGTCCTATCCTTCCATATCACGGGTCTTTATAGTGGTAGGACCCAGTACTTGATTTGCTACATGTGATGCACGTGCGATCACATGTTCTTATACTAGTATTCCATGTAACACAAGTTACTTCAACTACTTCAATTACTTAACACCTATTTTTGCATAACGTGGGCACCAACATGCCAAGGTGGCTCTAACATGCCACCTAGGCTCAAACATGCCAAGGTGGCTCCAACATGCCACCTAGGCTCCAACATGACAAAATGGCTCAAACATGCCACCTAGGCTCCAACGTGCTCAAACATGCCAATGCAGGCTCCAACATGCCACCTATGCTCCAACTTGCCAAGGTGGCTCAAATATGCCACGTGGGCTCCAACATGCCACCTAGGCTCCAACATTCCTAGGTGGCTCAAACATGCCACATAGGCTCAAACATGCCATGCAGGCTCACTTAGGCTACAACATGCCAAGGTGGCTCCAACATGCCACCTAGGCTCAAACATGCCAAGGTGGCTCAAACATGCCACCTAGGCTCCAACATGCCACCCAGGCTCAAACATGCCAGGTGGCTCAAACATGCCAAGGTGGGCTCAAACATGCCACCTAGGCTCCAACATGCCAAGGTGGCTCAAACATGCCACGTGGACTCCATAATGCCACGTGGGCTCCAACATGCCAAGGTGGCTCCAACATGCCATGCAGGCTCCAACATGCCAAGGTGGCTCAGGCATGCCACCTAGTCTCAAGCATGCCACCTAGGCAACCCAAGTGGTGACATGGCATGCCAAGTAAGCAAGGTCAAGTTTTGACTAGGCCAAAAAACCAAAGATGTCCATCTTTGGTCTTTTCATTGGGTGATGTTGGCAAATTTTAGGTGACATGGCTAGATGATGGTGACATGGACCTTGGATGTGCTGCAAACACCGGGCAGGCACCTCAACGGCGGCCCCTTTCTTGTGAAGGGGAGTCTCCGAAAGGTATATATCTTTGGTGCATTTTCTCTTGCATTATCACGGCGTCATCTTTGCACATCCCCGCCAAGATTTCACCTTTTTTCGAGACCCGTTTTTATCGTGCTTTTCTTTGTGTTTATGCTCCGGAAATTCATAATTAATGCATGGGGCAGGGAAAAATCCTGGTTTTCAGCCAGCTGGCTTGCCAAATGGCCCCTCGATTTTTTATTGGGATGGCCGCCGTTGGCCCTGACAAGGTTTAGACCACGTTTTCGATTTTGGGGCATGGAGGAGGCCCCGGTTGGTGATCCCGACCTCGCTGCGTCGTCCGGACGGCCGAAATTACCCTAGGGGACAAGTTCCACGGCGAGTTTTCCCGGGGATCAATCACTTACCCCTCACTAGGAGGTATTCAAATCCACCTCCATGCCAATTGACTACAAGTGTGTAGTAAAAACGACCTACTTTGGCGTTTCTTGGAGAGGGGTGGTCTTACGCCCACCTAAACTTGGTCCCCTAGGTAATGGGGATGTTCCGGGGTCCATTGGCGGAGCCCGTTCGTTTCGGAGTGGGGTCCAGCCCGTCCTCGGCCCCGGCTTGGACTAGCTGCATGAGAACAAGATACTTGGGGTTCACCCCGAGGCCACGGTAGAAGATTGAAGTGAGAATAGCAGCACTAGGGACTGCTAGGTGGTATACATGTGACCACGGAGAAGCAAAGCTAGCTCCACTACCTAGTAGGGCGTTACCGAGGCCGGTGGTCTCCTGGAAGGGGTTGGCTCGAAGCTTCGTCTCATGCCTCTGCTTGTGCTTCTATTGCGGTGCATTTTCTCTTGCGTGTGCGGCGTCATGCTGCACATCCCCTTAAGATTTCACCTTTTTTTCGAGACCCGAATTTTTATCGTGGCTTTTCTTTGTGTTTATGCTCCGGAAATTCATAATTAATGCATGGGGCAGGGAAAAATCCTGGTTTTCAGCCAGCTGGCTTGTCAAGTGGCCCCGAGAGTATAGGAAAATCCCCGGTATTTCCGGATGAGTTTTAGACCCTCGATTTTTGATTGGGATGGCCACCGTTGGCCTTGACAGGGTTTAGACCACGTTTTCGATTTTGGGGCATGGAGGAGGCCCCGGATTGGCAATCCGACCTCACCGCGTCGTCCGGAACGGCAAAATTACCCTAGGGGACAAGTTCCACGGCGAGTTTTCCCAAGGGATCAATCACTTACCCCTCACTAGGAGGTATTCAGCATCCACCTCCATGCCAATTGACTACAAGTGTGTAGTAAACGACCTACTTTGGCGTTTCTTGGAGAGGGGGTGGTCTTCTGCCCACGAAACTTGGTCCCCTAGGTAATGGGGATGTTCCGGGTCCATTGGCGGAGCCAGTTCTCGGTTCCGGAGTGGGGGTCCAGCCCGTCCTCAGCCCCCAGCTTGGATTAGCCTGCAAGAACAAGATACTTGGGGTTCACCCTGAGGCCCTGGTAGAAGATTGAAGTGACAATAGGAGCACTAGGACTGCTAGGTGGTATACATGTGACCACGGAGAAGAAAAGCTAGCTCCACTGCTCAGTAGGACGTTACCGACCCGGTGGTCTCCGGAAGGGGGTTGGCTCGGAAGCTCGTCTCATGCCTCTGCTTGTGCTTCTATTGCCGGTGCATTTTCTCTTGCGTGTGCAGCGTCATGCTGCACATCCTGCCAAGATTTCACCTTTTTTCGAGACCCGAATTTTTATCTGTGCTTTTCTTTGTGTTTATGCTCCGGAAATTCATAATTAATGCATGGGGCAGGGAAAAATCCTGGTTTTCAGCCAGCTGGCTTGTCAAGTGGCCCTGAGAGTATAGGAAAATCCCCGGTATTTCCGGATGAGTTTTAGACCCTCGATTTTTGATTGGGATGGCCACCGTTGGCCTTGACAGGGTTTAGACCACGTTTTCGATTTTGGGGCATGGAGGAGGCCCCGGATTGGCGTTCCGACCTCACCGCGTCGTCCGGAACGGCAAAATTACCCTAGGGGACAAGTTCCACGGCGAGTTTTCCCAAGGGATCAATCACTTACCCCTCACTAGGAGGTATTCAGCATCCACCTCCATGCCAATTGACTACAAGTGTGTAGTAAACGACCTACTTTGGCGTTTCTTGAAGAGGGGTGGTCTTACGCCTGAAACTTGGTCCCCTAGGTAATGGGGATGTTAGGGTCCATTGGCGGGCCGGTTCTCTCGGTTTTGGAGTGGGGGTCCAGCCCGCCCCTCGGCCCCGGCTTGGACTAGCACATCGAGAACAAGATACTTGGGGTTCACCCTGAGGCCCTGGTAGAAGATTGAAGTGAGAATAGCAGCACTAGGACTGCTAGGTGGTATACATGTGACCACGGAGAAGCAAAGCTAGCTCCACTGCCCAGTAGGACGTTACCGACCCGGTGGCCTCCGGAAGGGGGTTGGCTCGGAAGCTCGTCTCATGCCTCTGCTTGTGCTTCTATTGCCAGTGCATTTTCTCTTGCGTGTGCAGCGTCATGCTGCACATCTTGCCAAGATTTCACCTTTTTTCGAGACCCGGATTTTTATCTGTGCTTTTCTTTGTGTTTATGATCCGGAAATTCATGATTAATGCATGGGGCGGGAAAAAATCATGGTTTTCAGCCAGCTGGCTTGCCAAGTGGCCCCGAGCGTACAGGAAAATCCCCGGTATTTCCGGGTGAGCTTTAGACCCTCGATTTTTGATTGGGATGGCCACCGTTGGCCCTGACAGGGTTTAGACCACGTTTTTTATTTTGGGGCATGGAGGAGGCCCCGGATTGGCGATCCGACCTCTCCATGTCATCTGGAACGCCGAAATTACCCTAGGGGACAAGTTCCACGGCCCTCTTGATCAGAGGAGCATCCCCAGAATGTAAATCCTAGGGTTTGGTAGGGTTTACATCTCGAGCGTCAAGACGGAGACTAACACATCCGAAACTTTGCATGGAGTTCTCTGTGTATGCTCTGGGGACCATGCCCGGAGATGGGGTCAAATCCCCCTGCGCAGCATGCTTTTCCAGACTCCCCTTCACTGGAAAGGGGCTTGTGAGTTCTCCAAGATCCTTCTATTCTATCCCTTGCCAAACTCCTCTACAAAAATTTCAAAGGTTATCATATTTCTTGCATAAAGTCCTAGTCACGTCACCACCATCTAGCCATGTCACCCAAAATTTGCCAACATCACCCAATGAAAAGACCAAAGATGGACATCTTTTCATTTTTGGCCTAGTCAAAACTTGGCCTTGCTTACTTGACATGCCATGTCACCACTTGGAGTGCCTAGGTGGCATGCTTGAGCCTAGGTGGCATGTTGGAGCCACCTTGGCATGTTGGAGCCTAGGTGGCATGTTGGAGCCTAGGTGGCATGCTAGAGCTCACGAGGCATGTTGGAGCCTAGTTGGCATGTTGGAGCCTACGTGGCATGTTGAAGCCCAGGTGGCATGTTGGAGCCTAGGTGGCATATTTGAGCCACCTTGGCATGCTTGAGCCTAGGTGGCATGTTGGAGCCAACTTGGCATGTTGGAGCTCACGTGGCATGTTGCAGCCCAGGTGGCATGTTATAGCCTAGGTGGCCAGACCCCAGGAGACGGACATCACAAAGGTTACCGAGGCAGGCTTTCCTACCAGTGCTCCTCTGGGAGGGCAAATGCCAATGCCTCCCTTCCCGGAACCCGGTTTCCCTATCCGACCGTTGAATTCTCTATTCAGGTAACTTGCTTCTGTTGGAAATACAACCCTCCAACTCAGCATATACTATGATATGGCATCCATGTAGGCAAAGAGTCGTGTCTGTTACAGATCATAAGCTACGGTGGGAGGCTTGTTCCCAACCAAGTTTTCTATTCTATCAATATACATTGCTGCATTGTAATCTTCTGGTATCCTAAATTTATCAGCTTCGAGCAGGCTCAAAAAAATTCAAGATCTGTCTGGGAGAATCCCTCCGCAAAGTGTCCTGCAGTCGACCGTGTAGAAACCCAAGTGTTTTGTCGTTCGGGCAGTACAAAGGCTCCGGAATGGAGATTTGACTTCGCCATGTCGTCCGAAACAGCGAAATTACCCTAGGGACTCCTCTTTTGCAGCAAAAGAAACATGAACCCTCTACATGGCAGTATTCTGCACCCTCCGCTAAGGCCAATTCACTACGAACGTGTTGGACATGAGCTACTTTGGCGCTTCCGGGAGCAGGGGTGGTCTTCTGCCCACGAAACTTGGTCTCCAGGGTAATGTCGATGTTTCGAGTCCGTTGGAAGAGTCAGATCACAGTTCCGGGGTGGGAGAGTTGCCCGTCCGTGGCCAAGGACCCTCCAGAGAGGACCTTTGGGACGAACTTCTTCTGGAAGGTTTTAGGGCTCCGTCTTCTGGCGTCAACGCCCTCCCACTACCTCATGACATTGTGCAAGATCCTGGTCCAATCTGGCTAGGGTATGGCCTCCAAAACGTAAACCCTGTGTGTTGCTAGGTTATTGTAGGGTTTACGTTATGGAGGTCGAGTTTTATTCAGTTGCACTTGAGACATGGTCGAGAAGCTGCAGTTGAAAACAAGAAGCAATAGAAACTGACGAAATGGGGTTTGGATTTACCCTCCTCCCAGCGTCGTAATTAGAAGTCAAGAACACATTTTGTAGGCTCCAATATGCCAACCTACGCTCCAACATGCCACGTACGCTCCAACATGCCACGTGGGCCTAGGTGGCATGTTTGAGCCACCTTGGCATGTTGGAGCCTAGGTGGCATATTTGAGCCACCTTGGCATGTTGGAGCCTAGGTGGCATGTTGAGCCACCTTGGCATGTTGGAGCCTAGGTGGCATGTTTGAGCCACCTTGGCATGTTGGAGCCTAGGTGGCATGTTGGAGCCACCTTGGCATGTTGGAGCCTAGGTGGCATGTTTGAGCCACCTTGGCATGTTGGAGCCTAGGTGGCATGTTTGAGCCACCTTGGCATGTTGGAGCCTAGGTGGCATGTTTGAGCCACCTGGCATGTTGGAACCTAGGTGGCATGTTTGAGCCACCTTGGCATGTTGGACCTAGGTGGCATGTTGAGCCACCTTGGCATGTTGGAGCCTAGGTGGCATGTTTGAGCCACCTTGGCATGTTGGAGCCTAGGTGGCATGTTGGAGCCACCTTGGCATGTTGGAGCCTAGGTGGCATGTTTGAGCCACCTTGGCATGTTGGAGCCTAGGTGGCATATTTGAGCCACCTTGGCATGTTGGAGCCTAGGTGGCATGTTTGAGCCACCTTGGCATGTTGGAGCTTAGGTGGCATGTTTGAGCCACCTTGGCATGTTGGAGCCTAGGTGGCATGTTGGAGCCCACGTGGCATGTTTGAGCCATGTTTGAGTGCCACATCATCTTTGCCATGTTTGTTTGTTCAGTGCCACAAGGGTAACGACATGCCACCGCCAACTCTTGGCCACTTGTGGCAAGGGGAGCAGCCCATAACGTGAACCCTACATTTTTGCATCGAGATGGAGACAAACACACCCGAGTTTGCATAGGGTGGTCACCCATATCTTGCTATGTCACCAAAAATTTGCCACATCAACCCATGGAAAACCAAAGTTGCACATCTTTTTTTATTTTTTGCCTAGTCAAAAGTTGGCCTTGCTTACTTGGCATGACATGTCACCAATGGCATGCCACATCAACATGTGCATGTCAACTTTTGTGCCACCTTGGCATGTTTGTGCCACCTTGGCATGTTTCTGCCTAATTGGAATGTTTGAGCCTACATGGCATGTTTGAGCCACCGTGGCATGTTTGAGCCTAGGTGGCATGTTTGAGCCACCTTGGCATGTTGGAGCCTAGGTGGCATGTTGGAGCTACCTTGGCATGTTTGAGCCTAGGTGGCATGTTTGAGCCACCTTGGCATGTTTGAGCCTAGGTGGCATGTTGAGCCACCTTGGCATGTTGGAGCCTAGGTGGCATGTTGGAGCCACCTTGGCATGCTTGAGCCTAGGTGGCATGTTTGAGCCACCTTGGCATGTTGGAGCCTAGGTGCCATGTTGGAGCCACCTTGGCATGTTGGAGCCTAGGTGGCATATTTGAGCCACCTTGACATGTTTGAGCCTAGGTGGCATGTTTGAGCCACCTTGGCATGTTGGAGCCTAGGTGGCATATTTGAGCCACCTTGGCATGTTGGAGCCTAGGTGGCATGTTGAGCCACCTTGGCATGTTGGAGCCTAGGTGGCATGTTTGAGCCAACTTGGCATGTTGGAGCCCACGTGGCATGTTTGAGCCACCTTGGCATGTTTGAGCCACCTTGGCTTGTTGGAGCCTAGGTGGCATGTTGGAGCCACCTTGGCATGTTGGAGCCTAGGTGGCATGTTTGAGCCACCTTGGCATGTTGGAGCCTAGGTGGCATGTTTGAGCCACCTTGGCATGTTGGAGCCTAGGTGGCATTTTTGAGCCACCTTGGCATGTTGGAGCCTAGGTGGCATGTTTGAGCCACCTTGGCATGTTGGAGCTTAGGTGGCATGTTTGAGCCACCTTGGCATGTTGGAGCCTAGGTGGCATGTTGGAGCCCACGTGGCATGTTTGAGCCATGTTTGAGTGCCACATCATCTTTGCCATCTTTGTTTGTTAGTGCCACAAGGGTAACGACATGCCACCGCCAACTCTTGGCCACTTGTGGCAAGGGGGCAGCCCATAACGTGAACCCTACATTTTTGCATCGAGACCGGAGACAAACACGCCCGAGAGTTTGCATAGGGTGGGTCATCATCACGTCCACATCACCCATATCTTGCCATGTCACCAGAAATTTGCCACATCAACCCATGGAAAACCAAAGTTGCACATTTTTTTTTATTTTTGGCCTAGTCAAAAGTTGGCCTTGCTTACTTGGCATGACATGTCACCAATACATGTGCATGTCAACTTTTGCAAGAAATACCTTTTGCCGCATCATCATGCCACTTTTGCCTGTCATTCATGAGAACTGCTGAACAACGACGAATCAGGGAGCGTAGAAGGCCGTCTCTGCTTTGGCGCCATAAATGAACCTCCGCCTTGTCGAAAACAAGGGAGGAAAAAACTGCTGAAGAAATAGCCTTGCTTTACGAAGACAACGTCGGATCAGAGAGGCTAGGAGGCCGTCTCTCCTTCGTCGCTATAGCCGAGCTCGGGAGAAAACAAAAGGGGGGGGATTGGCTCCCCCCTTCCATGTTGTGGGGGGATGCCCACCGGTCGCACATTTCGGTGTGGCCGGTGACCCGCTCCCGGCGCCGCCGGTCGCGGGGCCCCACCGGTCCACACCAGAATGTGCTCCCGGTGGGAATCCCCCATACATGCACGTATTTGCACATTTTTGTGTATTTAGTGCTCATATATGCTCATATGTTAAGTGAAATCTGGGCCGCATAATTTAGGGCGCGGTCCCATCAAATGACCGAGATTAACGGTTCAGATTTGGAAGAGACTAACGGTCAGGATTTTGATCCTTGTATTATCATGCTATTGGTTGGGTCACTTTCCCGCGTCGATAGTTTTGCCGCCTCACCTACTCTCAAATCCTTTTCTTAGTTTTTTCATGGTGGACGCTCAGGTTTATCATGGCGCTCACGATTTTGGTGATGGCGCTCAAGATTTTAAGCAGTTGCCAGGCCGGTTTTGCTGTAGAACAGGGCTTGGATCTAAGGATGCTTGGAGCTTTCGACCTTTTGCTTTCTTAACGGTTTGGGTCGGATTTGGAGTCGTGCTACAGGTTTTTGGAGTCGTGCTACAGTATTTCGGATTTGTAGCTCTTGTTTTGCATGAAGTTTTTCAAGCCTCTGTTTACAGGTTATTGCTCATGAAGAACTTGCTTCCCTCATTGCTCATGCAGAGCCGAACTCCTTGCTGCTTGCTGCTGCTAGTTCCGGCGTCTTTCAGCCCTTTTCAATCTTAAAAAAACAGCCTGCGATTCTGTTTTGAGCTGTCAAGTCCCACATTTTTTGCCAAGGTAAATGCTTGTATTTGGGGAAAAGTTATTAGCTTGAGTGGTTGCTTAGGATTCCTTTGGGTACCTTCTTTTGCGATGTACAAGCTTCCAGAACCGTTGTTTTGAACATACTTATTGTTGTGATTTGCTATCATTCCAATTGGAGTCAGTGTGCATCACTGCATTAGCTAATCCGACATCTTCAAGCATTCAAGCAAGCATTCAACCATGCCACATCGGATGCCTCAGATAAGGATTGAATTAAGGTAAAGCTATTTTTTCTTTCATTTTGTCTTCTGTTGAAAAACATTCTGTTCATCATTCTGTTTTTGCTTTTGTTCTTCTGTTTTTGCTTTTGTTCTTCTGTCTGACTAACACTTTCATTTACAGGTGGTTTTGACCAGGAGCCATGGCCACAGCTTTAGGTTTTTGAATGGACAATGTAGCGATGGCCAAAGCTTCAGCTATTAGAGAATGGACAATGTGAAAGGCTGGTTGTGAAGTGGAACGGAAGCAAGAATGGCGAGGTACAACATCATATATATAATACTCTGTCTTTGAATAACAAATTCAAGTTTAGAGTTTCATTCTATTTTTTACTGTTTATGCCAGTGATAGCACCAAATTGCTACTCCTTTATGTTCCATCTTAACAGTGGGACAACTTCAAAAGTTGAAGCTAGGAGCAGAAATGAATGGAGATTTGACCACTGCCCAGATCTTACTGCCCAGATTTGTACCACTGCCCTGAAATATCCAAACAAGGAAAGCTGCCACAGTAAGATTTGAAATGAATGGAGATTTGTACCACTGCCACAGTAAGATCTGGGCTAGTATTATGTAGTTATTGATCCTAGGTTATATGCTAAGTTGTTTAAATTTTATCAAGCACTCTAGTGAGTGCTCTAAGCAACTAACAGCGTTAGGCATATTTGCAGAAATCATAGCTGTCTTGCACAAAATCAAACAAGAAGGTTGAAATTTAGTTCAAATTTGTATAATCTGATGCTAAAATCACATCAGCTTAATGCTTTGAACCTTAAACAATAAATTTAACTGTTTTGAATCTTAACCATTACTTTAATTTTTTGATTTAATGATGGTATTTGAAATGCTTAATGGATTTGATTGGGTTCGATTCCCAAAGGCAAGTTGTATTTAAAGTAAAATATGATTATCAAGGCTTTTAAATTCTAGTGTATTTTTTTTTAAATGTGTGCCACGTGTCAATCTATGATTGGTTAGACGACATTTTAAAAACAACACTTATTTTTCCTATATGTCATAATAATATTTTTTATTTAAGGACATGTTGATTTTTTATTAACTATGTACCATATTGTGTAAAAGCAACCATTGAAAACAATGCAACCTTTTAAAAACTACACGTGAAGACGAAATATCAATATATAGAAAACATGAAATTTTAAAACAATACATGTAGATTTCCTAAAGATTATGTATCCTTTTTTGGAAAAACAATGTCAACTTGTAAAAACTACAAGTAGAAAAAAAAAAAAAAAAAACAACACATAGAAAATAAAAAGAGAACTGTCTTCTTTAGATTTCCACGTGTACAAATATTCAAACGTACATGTGGTTTTTGGAAGACAAACAACGCGTGGCTCCTCTAAAAAACAACAGTAAAGAAAAAATGACATATAATTTTTTTAAAAAACCATCTTACTTTGACGTTGTAATTTAAGTTTACACGTGTAGTAATATCTAAACCAACGCGTGTTATTTTGATGAACAACAACGTATGGCTCGTGAAAAAAACCACAGTCAAGAAAAAACCACACGTTGACAAAATTTTGCGAAAAACGATAGTGAAAAAAAGGACACGTTGACAAAAAAAAAAGGGGTGCCAAAAAAACCACAGTGGAAATTTCTGCCAAAAAACCACTGTCTCTTTGTGCAAATCCGGATAAACGGGCCACGTGGACTTTTGGGGCCATTTTGGTATTGTTTTTGGCATAAAACAACACTTCCGTACAACTAAAAAACAACTGTGGACCAAAAAGTGGGGTCAGTGTGCACGGATGATGATCAACTTCATCTCAAGCAACTCAATGAACTTCAACAAGAGCCCACGGAGTCTGCCCGGGACTTTGCAGATCGACTTCACATTCTGCTCAGCAAACTCAAGGAGTACCCAACACAGAGCCAGATCTTGGTCTGGTTTCTCCAAGGACTTCCTCCAGCTATCAGACTCATGACCGAATACTGCGTCCCCAAGACTTTGGAGCGGGCTATCGACCTTTGTCAATCACTTTCGATCAATGTTTCCTCGGTGGCGTGGCTCTTCAGAGCTCCCTTTCATTCCACCCGTCATGGTTCCACGGACTCTGTCCCAGCCTCAACACGCCAATCCAGCGGCCTTGATCGGATCTGGTGCCATATCGCAAATACCAAGGCCACTTGGCAAATGAGTGCAACTCCACCAATGGCCGCCTCATTGCAAAAGATGCAACATGTGCAATCATGCCCGCGGAAGAGTGCACTCGCACTCATCCAACACCTTTACGCAACAAACCGGTTTAGCAAGTGCAAACCACACCTCAAAGAACAATCGCACTATCGGCAGACCACCACTGCGGTAGCAACCCAATCAACTCTATCGAGCAAGGAGCAACAACGGGGACCCAACCCACGTCCTCCTTTTGATCCTTCTAAAGCTCAGTGTTATCACTGTCAAGAATGGGGTCATACCACCACGGCGTGTCCTCAACTTCCACAAGTTCAGGTGCAGCTTCCTGGCACCAATCAGACCACATCGGTCCGCCTCACGGCTTACCAACTCTGGATTGCTAATGGCAAACAAGGCCCGCGTCCTGTTCTTAAGAAGCCACCTCGCGCGCCTCAACAATCACGTTATCAACCAGCTCCTGCCAATCAACCTCAGATGGATCAACAAGCACAGGAAAAAAATTTCCAGGCTCTTAATCCTCCAGTCCAGCCATCAAATTGGGTTGGTTTGGTTTCACGCCAGACCAGGGCATCACGTCCCTTGACCATTATTCCAAATGGCACGCAACCTGCCTTTGCCGTTGACACCATTCCTCATGAGGAAGAAAAAAAGGTACATTTTGCCCCTGACTTGGAGAAACTCATGCCCAATGTCATGCCTAAAGTTCGCCAAAGCATTTTGAATCTCATGCAAGCTGCTGAAGGCCGCACGTTGGCAAATGTTCATGCCACCACCAGAGCTCAACACAGGCAAGATACACCTTCCACCTCTCAACCTCCACGCTCTCAGACATATCCCAATATTGCTGCCGAGGTTGACTTACTCAAAGAAGTTGCTGCTTCATTACCACGCACTCCAGCACCCATGGAACCAGCAGATCCTTTTTCTCATGTGCCTTTGGAACTCCAAGAGGAGCTGGCAAAAATCAAAATCCCCTTAAGTTTGGCAACAATTTTGAAACTCGCCCACGCTCTCAAGGACCGCTTACCACTCCCCCCTTTGTTTTGGTTGGGGCTGTGGCTACCTCTACCCCCACGGTCCATGCCACGGTGGGTAATCAGCAAGTCAACCATGTTCAAATAGATGGAGGTAGCGCAGTTAATCTCATAACGGATAAACTCCGCAAACAAATGGGCATCAAATAACTTTATCGTGCCCCATATGACATCAAATTGGCTAATGGCCATATCACGAGACCTCAAGGCGTCACGCCTCTTCTTCACATCAACATTGGTGACCTCCGATTCCCTTTAGAATTTGGAGTTTGGAAGGCTGGGGAAGATCCCGGTGATTATGAAATGTTGGTCGGCAGACCTTTTCTCCGCCAGGCCAAGAGTATCCATTACTGGGCCACGGATCAGTTAGTCATCACCGATGGTCATCTCAATGCCACCATGGACTTGGAAACAGGCAAGATCATTTCTGTTGAACATGCTGAACCCTCTCTCTCTGACACAGATTCTGAGGAAGCTCAGAATATCTATCAAGTTCAGGCTCCACCTGAGTCTGCCTCTGTCATCCTACCCCGAATATGCTGATCCTTGGGGTGAAATGACTCTTGATCAGGACCAGGCTGTGGCAGCTTTGCTTGACCCCTACCTGGCTCCTTGCAATCGAATTCAACGGGTTGATCACTTTTCAGATGAGGAATCTCCTGCCGCTCCTGTCGATGTCCACGCTGTCATGAAGCAACCTCTGCTTGATGAAACTCAGCAACCTCTCTTTTTCACCACGCAGAGTGCCACGCATCCTGTTATGCTCCAACCTCCTGCACACATTGTCCAGGACACTGAAGTGATACCCCATATTCAGACTCCAGAAGTCGAGATCGTGGACGTTGGCAACAATCAGCCGGTCCGACTTGCTGCAAATCTTCCGATCCCCTATCGTAACAGGGCCGTCAAACTCTTCAAAAAGTTCAAACACATTTTCGCCTGGAGCTACAGAGATCTTCGGGGAATCAACAAAAGCTTGGGGGAACTCACCATTCCTACCAAATCAGATGCTCGCCCAGTTTAGCAACGACAGTACCGGCTCAACCCCAATTACCGTGATCGCGTCAAGGCGGAAATTGACAAACTCCTTGCTGCAGGTTTGATCTATGAGGTCAAACATTCTGAATGGGTGAGCCCCATCGTCATTGCCCTCAAACACAATGGTAAGATCCGCGTTTGCGTGGACTACCGAAAACTCAATCAGGCCACGGAGCGTGATCATTTTCCACTTCCCTTCACAGACCAGGTTCTGGAAGAAGTCGCTGGACATGAGATGTACTCCTTCATGGATGGTTTTTCTGGCTACAATCAGATCTCAATCAAAGAATCTGATCAACTCAAGACTACTTTCACCACCCCGTGGGGCACTTTTGCCTACAAGGTGGTTCCTTTTGGCTTATCAAACTCTCCATCCACGTTTCAACGCATCATGCTCTCAGTTTTTCATGATTTCATGAAGGAAAATACCTTCTTACAAATTTTTCAAGATGACTTCTCTGCCTACAGTTCCATGGCTGACCATTTGGATAAATTGGAACTCGTCTTTTAGAAATGTGATGAGTCCGGCATTAGTCTCAATCCGGAGAAATGCACCTTTTAAGCGTCACCTCGGTGTTCTCGTTAGGCCACGTTGTCGACAAAGCGGGTATCACTACGATCCCCGCCAAAATCAGTTATGTGCTCAAGGCTCAAGCACCAGCCAATATCAAGGAGACACGCTCTTTCCTGGGTAAGGTCAATTATTACTCCACCTTCATTCCTGGACTAGCAGCCATTGCAGATCCCATTCATAAACTCACGGGTGATGAATCCACCTGAGCTTGGAATTCCCAGTGGATCTTTGCTTTCAACAGTTGAAGCTTTTGCTTACTCGGGCCCGGTTCTTGTTCCTCCTCAATGGGACAAGCCCTTTCATGTTCATGTCGATGTCTCCGGCGTTTTGCTATTGAGCTGTTCTTTCTCAAGAATATGATCGCTTAACCGACAAACCAAATCGATCACGCCAGCCAGAAAACTCAATTACTG
The DNA here is from genome assembly GCA_021234155.1 of Isoetes taiwanensis. Lineage (NCBI taxonomy): Eukaryota > Viridiplantae > Streptophyta > Lycopodiopsida > Isoetales > Isoetaceae > Isoetes > Isoetes taiwanensis. The sequence goes on along the minus strand of JAJEKV010000120.1, from coordinate 340,670 downwards.
GCGAAGCGCAACTATTCTGCCACGGAGGCGTGAAGCTTTGGGTCTCATTTTCTCAGTGTCCAACGCTTCCGTCACTACCTTTTGGGCAGTCAAATCAAGTTCTTTGTTGACCACCAAGCACTCCTTTATTTGATCAACAAATCCACGCCCACGGGCGCATTGCTTTCGTTGGGTCCTTCTTCTCAAGAATTTGCCCCTTTTGAAATTGTTCACAAGGCGGCAAATCTCATGTCGTCCCGGATTATCTTTCATGCATCCACACGGATGATCCCTCAACTGAGTCTCGGGGCGCCTTTCCCGGACGCTCAACTCTTTTTAGTCACAAAGAAACACCACATTGGTTCCATGATTTTCAGCGGTACCTCCTCACGGGTGCTCTTCCACGAAGACGCGACGCTCTCTCCGCCAAGCGGCAATCCCGTCGACATCAATTTCTCCGCGGGTCCGTGGATACACCATGGTTGCGGGGACATCTCTACAAAAGGGTAAGGATACCATCCTTCGACAATCGTGTTCTACCTCATGAAGTTCCAGATATTGTTAGAGAAGCTCATCAAGGGCTAGGTGGTGGTCATTTTCATGGTGACACCACGGCACGCAAAATCCTTCTAGCTGGGTATTTTTGGCCCACGCTCTTCAAAGACGCTCGCCACGCCCGACGCGTGTGATGCTTGCCAGCGTGTGGGTCGGCCGACGGCCCGTGACGCTCTTCCCTTGACGTTGGTTGCCACGCCACTTCCCTTCAGCAAATGGGGAATGGATTTTGTGGGACCCATCGACCCTCCTGCGCGGCACACCCGTGCCCGCTACATTCTGGTTCTCACTGACTACGCTACCAAATGGGCGGAAGCTTGCGCACTTCCAGACAACACTGCAGCAAGCACAGCCAGGGTCCTTTATCAACAAATCATCACGCGATTCGGCTGCCCCACGGAGCTGGTCAGTGATCGTGGTGTCCATTTTATCAATCATACTATCAAGGAACTGACGGATTATCTCCTGATACATCATCACAAGAGCACACCTTACTATCCTCAAGGTAATGGTTTGGCAGAAAGCACCAACAAAACTCTGGTCACCATTCTCAAGAAAATTTGTGACGCTTCACGCACAGACTGGCAAACAAAACTTCCTACTGTTCTTTGGGCCTACAATACTTGTTTCAAAATAGCTACAGGTCATACTCCTTTCAAGTTGGTTTATGGTCAGGAAGCTCTCATGCCGTTTGAATACATCCTTCCAACACTCCGTTTTCAACTGGCTACTGCCCATAATCCGCCTGCTGCACTCAAAGAAAGGGTCTATCAATTGGAACAGTTGGATGAACTTAGAAGGGATGCTTATATTCGTGTTCTTCATGGACAACAGTTGCAAAAATCTTTACATGACAAACGTCTGAAGACAAAAACAATCAAAGAAGGAGATTTGGTTCTTCTTTATGATTCTCGGTACAAAAATTTTCCGGGTAAACTTAAGTTTCGTTGGCTTGGCCCTTATCAAATTGTTCAAGTGGTTCGACCCAGCGTTTTCCAACTGGCTGAGTTAGATGGCACTCCATTACCTACACTGGTTAATGGCTTTCGCCTCAAAACATTTCATCACACAGAAAGCGAAAATCAACAAACAGATACAGTTCAAGAAGCAAACACAACAGATAGTGACTAAAACGGCGGCATATTATATTATAGGTGGAATTTTTTTACAAAATGTGGGCACAGCCCAGCTATTTCCGCTATGGGCACTGCCCTATATACAAAAATGGGCTCAGAGCCCTATCTACTAAAAACCTAAGAGGAAAAACCCTCTACTCCGGGTTCGGAGCAGAGGTGATGCGGAGGAGGTGGTAGAGGTTCTGCTCAGGGTCCCAGCGAAGGTGCAAAACCACCTCCATTCCGTTGGTATGAGGATCAGGATGTTCAGCCATCCCGGAACACCAGCCATCCATTCTCAGGCCACGATTGTGGCAGCGCCAGAGGTCCAAACAATTCATTTTGCAAGTAATCCACTCCTGACAGTTGGTGGGCATAGTGCAGTTCTCGTTCAAACCAGCAGCAGCCATGCTGAGCGCCATCGGATGCCTTCGCTTCACTCCCGGTTCGTCTTATATAGCCAACCGAGGACCTCCTTGTCGACGTGGACCAATAAAAAACAATCGCCAACGTGTTTGCAATGCAAGGCTGTTTCTAAACTGAGAATCTCTTCTCCCGCCGCATATCTAGCAAGGGTACCCTCTGACACATTCGTTTTAATGATATCCCACTTCGAGTTGCCAGCATTAAATGCCATTGCTTCTTTTCATACCCGTCAAATATTAATATGTGTCCTTTGGCCACCTGTCACATCCGATCATTCTCTCACGTCTCATCTCCACCGTTCATTGCTTCTCCCTTTGTTGTTTGGGGACTTAGCCAAAATTTTGCCTCTCAATCGCCTCCTTGGCATCCTTCGCCATCTGGGCAAAAGTATGCTGGTGGGTATCAAAAGCATGCGTCCGGACGCATGCTGACAGCACTCATATAGCACCCCATATGGCAGCTTGTTTAGGGTGTTACTGGTACTAGCACATGGTAATTAGGTAATCAATAGAAATATGTAACAGCTCCAATGAATGACAAGTGGAATACTATGATAGAATAGTACATCCAGGGTGCTGATCTAAGTGCTGGGGCCGCATTTTGTTGATACCCACCAGCATACTTTTGCCCATCTGGCACCATCAACGGTGGCCGTTTTATCCTCATCATGCCTCTTCGCCTCCATTTGCGCGCCCTAAACCTTTTCGTCCCTCTGCGCCTTCGTCCTCCATTTTTCGTCCTCCACCCTTGAATCCCTGTTCTTTTCCGCAAATCTTTGCCATGGCTGCACCAAAATTTTCTACACTTCAAGCTACTGCTCCCAAGGATCTGGCTCTTTTCAAGTCGGTATCTTTCTTGACGCCCACTTTCCGTGAAGCCCTTGTTGGCCCGAATCGTGAAGTCGCAGAACGCCAGAAGCTTTACGAATTCTCTCAAATGGAACTTCCGGCTCCAAATCCTGACCAGTTGAAGCAGTTCATCGCCAATATTGTCAACAGCCCGCATGGATACACCACAGTGGTCGATGGCACCACCATTTCGCTGACTCAACACTTGATTTCAGAGGTATTCCATATTCCTTTGCAAACCCCTTGTTTATCTTGGTCTGCCATACAGGATCTAGATGTCACAGCGTTTGGTGCACCTCCTTATCACGCCAATGTGCATCGCCTGACCAATATCGACAAGCCTCATGAAACTTTTGTTAAGTTTCTGTGGCGCAAGTTCCTTGGGTATTCTATCAAGAACACCCATATCAATAAGCCTTTCTATAATATCGTGCTCACTGCTACTCACTCCAACAACCACATTGATTGGCCCCAAGTAATGTTCTACCGTCTTCTCCTAGAAGTGGACCGTCTTCGGGCTGCCACTTCTATTTCTGAAGTTTCTGTGGGAGGCCACCTTCAAGCCATCATCCGTCATTACTTTCCTCCCACACCTCCTCATTCGCATGCTTCCACTCAGCGGTCCCTTCCTCAGACTCACCAAGTCGGCACTTCACGCCCTTCTTCCTCTGGTCATGTCAAAATTCCGCACTCACATGTCACTGTCTCCTCCTCCGCTACAAAATCCAAGACTTCCAGTTCACATCATGTCTCACAAACATCGCAAACTAGGCAACAGCAAGCTCCACCACCACAACACCCTCGTCAGTTGTTATATCAGTATCAGCAGGATGCTCAAGCTGCTGTTCTCAAGTTACAAGAATCCCAAGAAGCTCTTATGAATGGGGTTCAAACGGCCCTGGAGGCCTCAGATGCGGTTCACCATGACCTTCAAGCTGCAACTGCACAAGTTCAAACTTTGGAAGCCCAACTTCAAGAAAAGCACGGGGCTCTCTTACAGGCCCGGATAGATCTCAAAAGTGCACAGGATCAGACCAGCCTACTTACAGATCAGCAGGCTCAACTCCAATCAGAAATTCAGGACTTATTGGAGCAAAACAAGTCCAAAGATACTCTTTTGAGTGCCAAGGAGAAAGATATTGCTAAGCTTGACGCCTTGTACTCAGAGCTTTGTGACAATTACAGCACTCAGGTTCAAAACCTTACAGAGCGTGATGCGCAAATTGCCTCTCTGACGGCTCAGCTCTCCACACAGACTTCTCAGCTCACATCCCTCCAAGATCAGCTTACGGAGGTTCAGAAACAGAAACTTGTTGATGACGCGGAGATTGTCGTGCTTCGACTCAATGCTCCTGGGCAATCCTCCTCACAGGTCAACACTTCTCAGAAACGGGTCCGTGACCAGTCACGCCTTCTGTTAGAAAAGGACCACAGGATCCGTGACCTCGAACAACAGCTGCAGCAAGCTATTCAGTCTGCTAATGAGGCACAGACCAAACTTGACGGCTATATTGCCATCGCTAGCCGGCTGCCTTTTGATTTCCCAGTTCCTTCCTGCTATCATGATTATGTGGTTGCCCGCCGCCACCTCTTTCTTCTGAAGTGGCATGGGGCAGATGGACCTGTGGATGTTCACCTGCGCACTGCAGATTTTCTTCCGGATCTGGCGGAACTCTCAATTGAAGACAAAGATTTATCTTGTGCCCTTTTGGTCTTTGATCTCATTCAACTGCGATGATCCGGACTTCATCACCTTGAGAATTGTTCAGCCCATGGCTTACATTTTCATGATTTCTATCGGGTGATACGGAGAGCTTTTCGGGATGGGCCACGGCGGCACTTTCGGGGTGACCCCACTTTTCAATGGTTGCTTCAGGGATAACAACCCTATCTCGGTGATCATGCTCGGACCCACGCTCTTCATCAAGAGTACATGCACGAGCTTGCACATCATTTACCTCTCGGCAAGCGGAAGTCTTTTTAACAAATAAGGAAGTATCACGGGCCATCATCGAGGATCTTCCCTATGCACAAATTTATATGCAACACCTTGCGGTTACAATCAATTACGTGCTCTTACGGATAGCAAGACCGTCCCCACAGCCGGGATAGCCCTCTCATCAACTCTCAACTCTCGCGCCTGCATGCGGGATGGTTGGTGTCAAGCTCTTGATCTGCCCTTGTCGGTGACTTCCGGGCGAGCTCGGCAACCCATACCGGGCATGGTTCCCTCTCCCTATGCTTCCCCCCAGGTGTTCCTCCACGCCCGGGTTCACGACTTCGATTGGCATCTCCCCTTTTGGACAAAGGTCATGGATGGCCATCTTTGGATGGACTCCACCTCGGATCTCGGCCGGATCTCGGGTGGGATCCCCGTTTTGTTCGCCCGCTCAATTGGGAGGAGGGTGCCACTCTTGATACCACCACGAATTGGATCTATATTGCAAATGGCGTGGTTGGCAACGCCCCTAACGTCGCGCTACATGGTCTTGACACCTTCTTGCGGAATCTTTGCCACCTCACCGGATCCCTCGATCCACCTTCAAGCGGGTTTTTGTGCTGCTCTAAAATGCATCTTGCTCGGCTCCTTAAATCGGCGGCGTCCCATTTTTCAACTGCAATCCAGAATGCGATTCGGGTGCCTTCGGCCTCGGACCTGCCTACTCATGGAATGTCGGTTTGTTTCTTGACGCCCATCTGCTGCCCTTGAAGACATGGTGCGATCTCGTTTTCTCATTGGCGAGATCACGCCCTTGGCCTCAACACTCCTCTGCTCTACAAACACGCCCGGGATCTCATTGGCAAGTACCATAATGGTGCGATCCTCACTCCCGTGAGGATCACTTTCGAACAGATGGCTTCCCGCCCTCAGAAACACTTCCTCCTTTTCTTCACTCTGAGTGTCGTTTGGTGGGGGGGAGTGTTAGTCCTGTGCCTCCTGGTACAGGACTATTCATGCATACGACGGACCAGGTCAAGAACAAGGACCCACAGGCAGGCACAGGTCAGTCGTCAAAGGCCCAACAGAAGACCAAGCGGCGGACCCCGCGATCAAAGCACGGGTCTGCGCTACCAAGAAGCCCGGACAAGTGATGACCCGTCACCCCCTACATCGGCGTCAGCGTGATTCCAGGCTTTTCAAGAGGCATCGTCAGCATTCCTGCAAATCAGGCCTCCTTCCAGGAGTCGGCACCGAGATCAGTCAGAGTGTCTATATTGGGCCAAAGGCCATTGTACTATATATATGACTAGAGCTAGCACATGAGTTTTTAGATGAGTTTTGAGTCTTGTCTCTTTTCAGTCTTCTCTCGATTGCGAGAGCTCATGTATGTTCATCATTGATATCAAGGAAGCTTATCATTTTCCTCTCATTGTTCTCTTTGTTCTGTTTTCTTCTTCTTATTCTCTTCTTGCAAATCCCGCGTGACATAGCCCCCCGGATTCTCCTGTTAGATCCACAGGTCCTCACAGAGGGCTGTCTTCCAGGAGTTCCCGAACCCAGACCCCAAACAGCCGTAGTGGAACTGCTTTGTTTTGCTTCAGAAATATCAAGATTTACGATTTGTAGGCTGATTTTGGAGCTGGAAGCGGGATTCTAAACCACCTTTAAGGTTCATTTCTTCTTTTAATTACTTTACATTTTACTTCGGTGATGATTTGTCTGTGGATGCAGGCAAGAGGTCGCCTGAATATTTTAAGCAGTGGTCACCAATCAGGGTGTACATTTCTAATGGTAGCACAATTCTTCAACCATATCAGCTTATCGATGGGCCTGATTGTAGAAGAAAACTCGCAAATGCACTTAGATGGTGTGTTTGGTTGGACTTTGCAGTCTACTGAGGTTGACTTTTTTATTTTTTAAGATTGTTAAACATCTGTAGCTTCAATGTAGCTAGTTCAAGATTACTAAATGTTGGAGCTTTTTGATCCAGAAAGCTATGATCTTGCCACCTAGAAAAACCTGTAACACGTGGTTCTTATCTTCAATTTAATTAAGATTAACCATGCTTTGCGAGATTGTATAGACCTATAAAAAAGCTTGCCCAAGTGAAATCACTTTGTTAAAAGGCTGGCCACATCTTGCGTTTATGTAATCTCTGTTTTTGCGTTGTTCCATGAATTAAACGTTGACTTTAACTTTGATATCTTCAACTTTAGCTCGACTCTCTCAGTTTAATTCAAATTTAGATATGACCTTACTTATGATGAACTTCATAACTTTGGACTAGATGCATACTGCCATTTGTGAGGCAGGACAATTAAAAAGGTGAATTCTCAAACAACAGTGCATTATAGATATTAATACTTGGCAATCTGATTGCATGTCCCAGCCATCATCCAGCAGATTTGCTGAAGAAAATTTACAACAAGAAAGCGAGCAGAAGCAAATCTTTCGCTCATATTCCAACAATGTTCAACATCTTGCTTCATAAGGCCTGCCAGATACACAAATTGCACCTCATATTTTTAACAGAGAGACTCAAACATGACCATCAGCGACACCCATCACAGAAAAAACAACCACAAAACTGTAGATTTACCCCGGTGAGTCAAACCGGCACTAAAATGGGAGCTTTTTCCATTGGACCAGAAAAACCCTTTTTCGATTGCCTGCCTGGCGGCGAAGGGGCAAAGTAATGAGCTTTTTTAGCGGCGGTACGATGTTTCCGAGGCGCCGCCCGGAAAATGGGATCCATGAGGAACACCGATTGTCAGAAGATGGCGAGGATCGGACGGAAATTTGACATGACACATACATTTCATATCAAAACCATTGCATCAAAATGAACATATTATTCTGAAGCATTAAACAGCTCACCTCCTTTGTGAAGCCACGAGTATGCATCGATGCCGACCTGCAAGTTTCAACTCTAAGCAGGATCGGCTTCTACTTGAAGTTCTTTCCCAGCACAAAATGCAATTGAATCATCTGAAACAGATGAAAATAGAGAACTTGGTAACAACTTGGCCTGGAAAAAGAGACGATCACAGCCATGCAGATACCAATAAATCTCCAACAATATAACGCTTGCAACCCACGCCAGAAATTAAAAGCCAAAATTTAACCTCGTCGAAATGGCCCCAAAGAATCGATTCCCAGAAAACAGAACAAAAAATAGTCTAAGCCGGATTCCGCCAATGCCATCGCTGAAAAACAGAGAAATCTGACGCCTAAGGATGCCCGGAATGAACAACAAGCTCCTGGCTATGATGATAAATCAAAGTCCGCCATATCTGGAGGTCAACACTCTACCCGCTGATCACGTCGGAGCCGCCACAACTCGCGAGTCGCGCGAGCCAAATAGACCAGAATGCCAATTTGTTTTTTCGAAACATTAACCTAGGATGAAAATATTCAACATTTATTTTTCCTTCCCACCATTATACGCCTTGCTACCTCTTCACATGAGATTAAGGGTACCTTCGCACCCGCCGTTAAGTTAGGATTAAGTTATTTTTTAAGCGCTTTCGGTTAAACTTATAAGAAACAATTATGTTCACACCAAGATTAAGTTAACTTTGCATTAAGATTTTAACATAACTAAACCACTTAAATCCTTTAAACCAAAATAAGTTAGATTATTTTTTTTAACTTAATGGCAAAACAAAAAGAGGCTTCGCACATGTCTTGGTTAAGTTAGGGTTAACTTAATGCTAACGACATTCCCTTCACATATATCCCTATTAAGTTAGCTTAACTTAATATTAACAGCAACAACTTCGCACATGCCACTATTAAGTTATTTTTTTAATTTAACCTGTCTCTGTGTTTTTGAGGTGCTTGCCAAATTGGTTTCTATTGTTGTTTATAATGAATTGTCAGATATGAATGGTGGTTCAGTTTGTTGCAGAGTATATTCCAGCAATCCTTGAATTCTGCGTTCTTTATGCACATAGAATAATCCCATTTCAAACCATTGTGTTTATCAACCAGTTGCTTCAACTGGATGTATGCCTGCACAATTGAAACTATCTGAGAATTTGTTGCAGACTGTATTCCAACCAAGACAAAAGTGCTAAACAGAACAAAAGACTACTCATTACTTCTGCACCATTTGCTCTTTTTAGCAGAAAAGTTGATGTGGCATAGATTTGGCAATGGCAAGAGCCAAAATAAAGCTTGATATCTTTCTGCATCGTAGCTTCAACATATTCCATCCATGCATTCTATTAAGCCTAAAAAATATGAAGGACGGTACAAAAGGGGAGGCATGACATCCTGGTCCATATTGATTCCATCCTAAAATAGAATTTTCTTTGTAGCTGCAACTACATAAAAGCATTTCATTCATCTTTCTTTATCATCACAACAAGAATTTAAGTAAAACCAGCTCATAAACTATCGTTCAACCCATGCATATGTATACCAGCTGGAAGATAGGCAGATCCCTGCAAAAATATATTCTGGTAAGTATCAACATGTAACAGCATGCCTGTACTCTCAAATATTCATGACATAATTACATCTGTTGAATAATTTGAGTGAGGTCTGAATCGATAGTCTTTTCAAGATGTAAACTGTGCAAATCCTGCCAAGTGGTCTCCAACATTTCCAATCCAGTGGTTGGTAGATATAAATTCCGGAGCAGCCTGGAGATTGAAAGGTTGGTATCAACATGAACACAAGACTGGAAACATACCACTGCAGAAATATAAAAATCTATGTGTGCTGCCTCCTGTGCCTCTACATTGCTCCTCTATGCAATGGTAGAAAATTAAGTTTTTGTTCTTCCAAAGAAAATACTGCAATATGAAGAAAAATAGAATTCATCTTAGATTCAAACAATAATGTTGATACAACCTGCCCTAAAATAATAATATTGATACAGCCTACTCTGTACGTAAAATATAAATGCTCGCTCGCTTTTCCAACTCTTGGTAAAATTTCCAAGAGGAATGAGGGCCAGAATAATTGGCATAGGAACGTTCGAGGCCAACACTCAACAGGTTACTTGACATTCATAAAACTGCATGAATCAGATGTGCTTCTTGTCAAATCATTCTGCTCTATAAAGCGTTAACACAACCTGTGGGAAAACATGAAAATATTTACTTAGCATGAAATGCTTTGCATATAGCAAGACAAAAGAAACCTTAGTGAACCACAATATTAGATCATAAAGCATACCCTGCAACACAGATTAATCATCTGTTCTCAGCCAAAAACATTGTCGACAGGTTACTGTGATTTTCTTGGCTTGTCTGGCCTACCATGCATAAATTGTTAAGTGAAACCTGCATGACAAATAAGTCATCTTTTCCTAAAGAAAAGGGATATAAGCAGTGATATTCTTGGCAACCCAATTTATAATTTTAAAGGGCCGCCATGCTGCCAGATTGCAGTCGGATTGAATGGAAAGAAGTTCAGGTTAACGTACCTCTTTGTTTGGCAAAGAAGATATGCACAGAATGGTCTGTAGGAGCTCCACTTTTGAGGAGCTCCTTTTCAACTCTGCCAGTTGTAAAACGAGTCACACATTTAGACTATGATTTTTTCTTCTATGTTCTAACAAATTCTATGTTTAATAAAAATAACATAGATGCTTGTCTGCTTCAAAAAGTTTGGGCATGTTCCCTTTGAGTGCCCAAGTTGGAATGTCGTGGTGGAACAATTGTTTGCCTGATCAATTTCCTTCCATGAATTCTGATCTTCATAACTATGTACGTGGCATGAAACAGAAAAAGTGCAGACCTCACACAGACAAACTTTGAACAATCTAGCCTATTTGGAAACAATGAGCTGTCTCACAGCAAGTGATGTCACAAATAGCATGCAACGACAATATATTATAGGATGGTAACAAAACAAAGATGTTTACCTCAAACGTATTCAACTGAACATACGTATTCAACTGAAGTTCCTCCTGTGCCAGCATAGGCTACAAGCATAAGCTTATTCAATGAGTAGTGTCGTGCTCTGGAGGGGCTTGAAATGGAGAATGCTAAGCTGATAATTAGAGTTGCAGACCTCGAAGCCATTTTGGGTAATATCCCAATAGCTGCACCATCTTCTTTTCCAGCATTTGAGACTACTGAGAAACAACACACAGATGAATGACACATAGATGAATAACACACAAATGTAATTAAAACAATGTAAAGAATGCAGGTTCTTTAAATAATATCCCATCCATGTAAAGAATACAGTGTTTTTTAAATTCCTGAATGCTCTGGTCTGCAGGCCTTATAGTTTTGCAATATTGAATGAATGGTCTGGCATGCAAGCATTTCAATTTCATACATATGACAGAATCAGCTTGTGCATTTTAATATTAGCACTCAATCTTCCTCTATGTCTTTCAAGAAAATGAAACTCACCTTCTTTAAGCGAATTACTGGCCATGCAACAAAGGTTCCGATGCTTTCACCCACTGTGTCTCCATCAGGATGCCTTCTGGGTAATGCTTCGTCGTTGAAATGGCAACTGGTTACTAGAATCTTATATTATAATGTTATTGTGTAAGTGTTGGACCCAGCCCTAATTTGGACGGCCCAGATTTGATCAAGTCAATGGAGGAGATGATGCCACGTCAAAATTTTTAAGATACCACGGTTTTTTTTTTTCTAGGGTTAGCGAGGGCGGCTGTGGCACCTTCGAGCTGCTAGCTCCTCCTCCAGAATGCTTCTTTGATTCCGGGATCCGACCCTAAATTTATAGGACCTGTTCATCTGCGGGTTCGAGTTATCCTTACATACCATATCCTTTGGATAACCCATGCATCGACAAACCTATGCTTTGATTTCTATACCGTGTTCAGGGCTAGGTTGAGAGCAACATGATGCTATCTGCTTGGTGTTTCTACATGTTCTGGCTTGCAGGAGGCTACATACGACACCATAGGTATGTTTTCAACTTCATAGCCATAACCCATAACCATGACAGATTCAGGCATGACAGATCAGTTCAGAGAGGCGGCAAAGCTTTAGAGCAGTGAACCGCACATCCCCACTGAAGCTTGCAGGAAGCAATGTAGCAAATAGATTTTTGGCCACAAGAGCTTATCTCAGTTATTGGATCGAAACCAAGAAACATCCCTGATTTATGGGGCTCTTCTACAAGTTGGATTTGTGGCAGATATGATAAAGCAGACACCAGATCACAGTAACATTTCCATGTGATATATGCAGGAAGCAGACAAACGCACTGAAACTCTTGATGCCATCACCGAGGTTTTGAAACTGTTCCATATAGCAAGTGGAGTGACGCAAAAAAATTTGAATTTCCTAAGAATTGAAAGGAAAGATGCCACTTCTGCATCCCAATATTGTAGTTCTTATTTTTTATTTGCAAGTTATGATTGGTTAATCAGATTCAGGGACGGATGCTGGTAGGTTTACTGCTGCTTGGAAGCTATAGAAAACATAGGAATATCTGGCGACTATCTGTAACAAGTATAATATCAACATCAAATTATTTCGCGGACGTGGAAGAACTGTTGGCCATGGTGCTGGAATGCTGAACCTAGCTATTCAGTCTCAACCACAAGGCTCCGTAATGGTAAGATTCAAAAAAGGGTATACTGTATCTTCAGTGGAATTCACTGGAAGTCTTTTATGCACGGTTCTTTGTGAGTGACAGAGCAGGGGGAGGACTTTTCTTATAGAATTTGACTTGACTTTTACTATGGATTGCAATTCTTAAAACAGGGCCTCAACCCCCATGCCATTGCTTACATTGAGTACTTACACTTGAGTCGGGCTTTGTGGAGCAGGAGAAAGAGGATTAGCTTTTGAGGCATTTAAGTCTCTCAATGAAGTTGGACACTATCTTGACATTGAGAGACAAATTGCTAGACTGCCATCAGGAGCACAACAAAGTTCAATCTTCTACGAAGATGTTGCCTGAGTACTCCTTGAGCTTTCTGAGTCGGACTTGCTTTTAAAGACTTCCCTTAGATTTTTGCATGAGGCAAATAATTAGGATGCCATCCATTATTAACACATGTCATCCAAAAAAGCATTAAATAGCTTGGCTTTTGAGAGAGCTTTGGTAAGAGTTGGGGAGATCTTAGCTGGAGATGGATTTGGAAGTCAATGGAAATGGAGATTCTGGACGTTCTTTTTAGATATTCATGATTCCATGAGTATATTTGTGGCATCATCATCCTCAAAAACATCCTTCACTTTAAAACTTGCAAGGCATGGAGATGTCTTCAATATACCCAGGCAAGTATCTCCTTAATTTAGTTTCAATTGAAGAGATTGAGATAAGATTTTGTAAACTTTACTACACCTGAAGTTACTATAGTATCTGTTGGTGAGGTTGGAAGTTTATTATGTTCAACTAACTCACATTTGCAAAGTTATGCCATTATTGAAACATCTTCAAATTTCTTTTATTTAAAATGTCTATGGTGTGAATGGTATATTTAACATGGTCCATTGCAATCGTGCTTCACTAAATTATTACTAGAGTATCAAATTCCAAGATAACAACATTTGAATGGTCTTTCACTCCGAGAATGTTGTTGCAAGCACCACTCAATGAAGATGCCATTATCTCTATTTGCTTTGTTCATTTGTTACAATTTACTAGACTATGAAAAATAAATTGCGTGAAGTCAATTGATTATCTTCTTTGTTGTGCATCCTATACTCCAGACGTAACAAAAGACATAACACACGACATAACAAACAATAACAATGCTAAAACATTTGGGGTGGTTTATGAAGCTGTTATCAACCTACCTACGCTAGAAATTTTGTTGATAAATTATGTGTAAAGATAGCCTGTAGGTCTAAAGTTCAAACAAAAAGCATTCGTATTTTGTTCGTAAACCATGTGTAAAGATAGCCGGTGGGGCTTAAGTTCAAACAAAATGCATTTTTGTGGGCCTGTGTCCAGAATAAATCAATCTTTCAAATTTTTGGCATTTGACATCGAAGTTGAAAACATGAGTTACAATCTATGTTGGAGACAATGATGTAACAAGCTGTTTTGAATAGTCAAAACAAAGCAAATCGTACAAAACAATGCAAATAGTATATGGCAACTAAAATAATAATCACAACGGTGTTACGAAAGCTGAAATATTATTGCAGTCTAGGGGGCTATGGCATTATCACAGCCAGTGACATTTCCTTCACAATCAGACATATGGAATGCTTATTAACGAGACCATGGAGACAAAGAATTGTAGGTAGCATTCTACGAAATTCTAGGTAAGTGACATTTCCTTCGCAATCAAACATGTGGGTTGCTCATTAGCAAGGCCATGGAGACAAAGAATTGTAGGTATTTTCTATGTTGATTTCTATGATGATTTATGCCATAAACAAGCATACACATAATCAACATAACAAATAACAAACCAAGTTTATTCAGTTATGGAAGCCTCATTGACATAACAACTAGACTTTTAATTGTTAGGAGTTGTCATGTGCCAAAATCTGAGCTTTGCCAAATATGGCCAGCAAGTCTAAAGCATCACCTATTGTTGCAAACAAGTGATGGTGTATGTGTTCATTTAATGAAGCGGAGAAAATAATGACGCACACCTTTTTATAAAAAGGTTGGAATACCTCTGGGGGTGAATATGCTCATGGCTTGCAACAAATAGGGTTCTTTATCATTATTAACTTACTTAATTAGCTAGGGTCAAAGACTTTGAATTGGGTCTATTGGTAATCAGCAATAGAGAGGAGCTTAATTTGCAAAACAAATGATACATAAATCAGTTGAAAAACATGAATAATTAGAGAGAGAGCATCATTTACAGGTTCCAACCTTATTTATTCCATCAATTTATGCCCAAAGAAATTCTTCGTAAATCCAACCCAATGGTGGGATGATGTGGGTATTGTCAAACTATTTTCCAACCTTAAAAAATGAACGGGGCAACCTAACCTGACGGCCGAGGATTTGATTGACCAATGGTGGAGATGATGAAAAAATTTCATCTCGGACTATGTAACGATGAAAGGGAAAAAGGAAAAAGGAAAAGGAAAAGGGAAAAGGGGAAGGGGAAGGGGAAGGGGAAAAGGAAAAACGATGAAAGGGAAAAGATAAAAAGGAAAAAGGAAAAGGGGAAAAAAGGAAAAAAGGGAAAAGGGAAAAGGGAAAAGGGAAAAGGAAAAGGGGGGAAAAGGAAAAAGGGAAAATCCAAAGGAAAAGAAAAGGGGAAGGGAAAAGGAAAAACGATGAAAGGGAAAAGGGAAAAGGAAAAGGAAAAAGGAAAAGGAAAAGGAAGGAAAAAGGAAAAACGAAGGGGGAAAAAGGGCAAAGAAAAAGGGAAGGGAAAAGGAAAACGATGAAAGGGAAAAGGGGAAAAGGAAAAGGGGAAGGGAAAAGGAAAAGGAAACACGATGAAAAAAGAAAAGGAAAAGGGAAAAGGGAAAAGGGAAAGGGAAAAAGGAAAAGGAAAAGGGAAGTGGAAAAGGAAAAACGGGAAAGGGAAAAGGGAAAAGGGAAAGGGGAAAAGGAAAAGGGGAAGGGAAAATGAAAAACGATGAAGGGGAAAAGGGCAAGGAAAAAGGGGAAGGGAAAAGGAAAAACGATGAAAGGGAAAAGGGAAAAGGGAAAAGGAAAACGATGAAAGGGAAAGGGAAAAGGGGAAGGAAAAGGAAAACGATGAAAGGAAAAAAAGGAAAAGGGAAAAGGAATAAAAAGAAAGGCAAGAGGAAAAGGAAAGAGAAGGAGAAAAGGAAAAGGGAAAGATAAAAGGAAATAGAAAAGGAATAGAATAGGCGAGGGGGAAAGGGAAAGGAAAAAGGGCAATCGCAGAAGGGGTAAGAAAAGGGTGAGAAAAGGAGAAAAAAGGTAAGGGAAAATAAAGAAAAGTTTGCAAAGTCCATGGGAAAAAAGGAAAGTAAACAGGAAAAGAGAGGGGGAAAAGGGCAAAAGAGAACTTGGGAAAAGGGAACGAGAAAAAGAGAAAAAAGGAAAGGGCGTAAAAAAAAGAGAAGAGAGAAAGGGTGAAGAAAGAGAAAAATGGAAGCAAAAAGAGCATCGAGATAAAGAAAGAGGGAAATGATGGAAAAAGGAGGAAAAGGGGTGGGGGGAAAGTAGAATAGCCAAAGGGTAGGGAGCAAGGAATAGGAAAAGAGGAAAAGAGAAAAGGGCACGAGAAAAAAGGGAAGAGGGAAAGGGTGAGGAAATAGGAAAAAGAAAGGGAAAAAGAGCATGGGAAAGGGAAAAGAAAAAAGAAACAAGAAAGGAGAAAGTGGAAATGGGAAAAGGGGGAAGAGGATGGGGAAAGAAGGAAAAAGGGTACATAAAAAAGGTTGAGAAAAGGGAATGGAAAGAGGCATATGAAAAGGGAAAGGGAACGCGAAAGGGAAAATGTAAAGAAAGGGGAAAGAGAAAGGAAAGGGAAAAAGGGAACAAAGGTAAAGCAAAAGGGGTGGGTAAAAGTATGAAAAGGGAATGGAAAAAGTTGAAAGGAAAAGGGAAGCTAAAAAGGAGAAGGGAAAGCAAAAAAGCATGAGGAAAAGGGGAGAGAAAATGGGAAAAGAGATGGGGAAAAGGGCACGTGATCAAGAGGAAGAGGGTGGGGAAAGGAAGAAAAAGGGCACATGAAAAGGTAAGCAAAAAGAGAAAAAAAATGCATGAGAAACGGGAAAGAGAAAGGGAAAAGGAAAAGGAAGAGGAAGGGGAAAACGAAATGGAAAAAGAGTAGTAGAAAAATGGGAAGAGCGGGGAAAGATAAAAAGGAAGGGAAAAAACTGATAAGAAAAAGAGAAAGAAAAAAAAGGGGAAGGGAAAAGGGAAGGCAAAGGAGGGAGAAGGGGTTAGAAAAAAAAGGAGAATAAAAAAGGAAAGAAATTAAAAGTTCCTAATTTATGCCCAGCAAGGCTGGGTACCATTACTAGTCTTCACATGATCATTTCCAAGAGGAACTCCATGGCAGATTGCTTCTGGATCGACTGATTCTATCTTGCAATTTCCCACCCTCCTCTTCAAATTGCTCGCCGATGTAGCATTCTTCTCCCACGCCGTTCAATGTCGCAAGATCATGGGATTAATTTGGAGATCATGGGTTCTGAAGAGTAGATGAACTTACATGAAGGCGCTTCGACGCCAGCGCCCGCTTCTTCCCGTTCTTCCGAAGTTCTTTTCGAAGTTCTTCCCCGTTGTTCCAAGTTCTTTCAAATTCGAATGACAAGAAAGGCTGGCGGCAAGATTAGGTGGTAGTTTCAAATTATCCGTTAATTGTACTGCTTTTCTAGCTTGTCTGGATTTGACAATACGGCGGTCGTAGAGCCATTTACTGCTCATACGATCGCGTCCCGCCCATTAGGCCCAATCGTGGGATTGCTAACCGTCGATTAAAGTCGATCCGCGAAATTTAAATATCCGCTCTCTTCTATCGACCGAGCCGATTAAAAGTCGATCCGCGTGAAATTTTAATAACCGCCGCTTCTATCGACTGGCCGATGAAAAGTCGATCCGAATGAAACCCGCCGATCGAAAAGCCGACCTAATCGCCTTTATGGAAATCTATATAAGTTTTGAATTCCATTTCTTGGTTTTGATTGTCGACTTGTTCCGGGAGACGCTCAAGAACTCCGGAGGCACTCAGAACTCCGAGGCGCCAAGATCATCACGAAGATGCCGCAAAGGTCGTGGCCGCCCCAAACTCAGTGCGGGCCGCGAGAAGATGCTCAAGGTCGCATTGTCATCATTCCGTGGTGTTATTCATTCATTGTTTATTGCTCAGATTTATCAGATTTGCTCTGTATCTTCTGCCTATACTTCTGCTTATTATTTTTCGTAGCAGTGACTTAAATTTCTATAGCTGCTGACACTCCCCCTGATATATCATTTCTTTAGCTGCTCATTTCTGCTGTGACTTGTATTTGCATCTGCATAATAAATGTCCTTCCCTGTGTTAAATTGTCCTGCTTGTGATTAACTGTTTCGCCTATAATTTGTAAAGTAGTATGACCGCGGTTAGTTGGCCTTGCTTTTCAGTCTGGCCGGCATGTCAGAATTGGTATGCCTTATGAGTGCATGTTTGTAATTGGGGACTGTATGCCATTCTGTGCTTTAGCCTGGCCGGAATTGATGACCATCCGAAATCGCGCTAAGCGTGTATTGCATCCGTTTGCAGGGAAGAAGAGACAAAACCGATTGGTAGCTCCTACACCTCCTCCTAAGAAAGCAAGAGGCTCTGAAGATACCCCAAATGAGCTCCAAACCATAAAGAAGGGAAAGCCCAATGAGGACGCAGATCCTATGCATTGTCGATGGATGATAGCGGATCCATTATCAGAAAGGCATAATGCATCCTCCATGCCACGAGGAGAAGATGGATGACAAAGCGGAGTGGTATGTTGATGTAGGCAAAACAAATGGTAAGGTGGATCTTGTGTTACACCCGTAAAGAAAGAGACCGATCTTATGAAGAAACAAGGTATTCTTATCACTTGTGAGGGAGCAGGATGACATATGTTGTCAACTCCTAGTGGAGGTTGTGAAGAACCACAAGAAAGATCTCGCCGATTTACACATGCCAGGCAACCGCTTTCAAAGATGGTCTGATGAAGAAGGACGTGAGAGCCGAGTCATGTTTCAAGTACGTATGGCCTCAAAGTAATCCTCCCTCACTCCAGTTTCTATTAGTGAAGGGATGTCTCAGTAGCGAGGAGAGCTTTATGAGGACCCTCTCAAGTTACTACCCGAGGAGATGAAGCATCAAAATGATATCGGGATGTACGAAGATTGTTGGACTTAGGAAAGGACATCCCCACCGAATAGCTTGATGGCATTTTGGCGTAAAATGACTCCGAAAAGAAATTGCAGGAGGCAATGAGTAGGCTAGTCAAGTATGCGAACAACTACCCACTTGGCCAATCTTTTACATCCCATCCATGTTGACCGTCCCGTGAGATCACATAAGTCAAGTCTTGTTAGCGTGAGGTATGACCCCGAGCATGCAAGAGAAATATTGAGGGCGATGGTGAGGAATCCGTGCCAAGTTCCTATGCCAGCCAGACGTGCTTCCTTGGGATAAGAAAAAGGATGCTCCACTCCAGTGGACAACACTAGAAGAGCTAACAGTGGAGAACCCTAATGTATGCTTCCTTATTATTGACGGACAGCATTCTATTGAGGCACAACGATCCCTATCCAACCAGGCTAAGCAAACCGGACAAACAATGTATCTGCTACATTACAACCACAGGAGGTGTCGGTTTCTAAGCCCCCATACCCCTGCAGAGGACCTGGCAGAGATTAGTGCAACATTGAACGAAATGGGCGAAGTCTTTCTTTATAGAAGGTTAGTATATTTGGTGGAATAGAGTCAGATATATCAAGTAGCAATAACAGTAGTAGATTAGGTCCAGCGTGTGTCAAGGCGTGCCAATTCGCGACGTGGCGTGAATTCATGTTACCAATTGGCCGGGCGTGTATTCGTCCGCAAATTGGCAAAGATGAATACATGCCAGCGCCAATTGGCAAGGTAATCGCATTCGCCAGGCGATATCGTTGGCAATTCGCTGCGGCGCGGTATTCATTCTGCCAATTCACCGGCGCGGTATTCGTCCGCGAATTGGCAGCATGAATACACGCCACGCGCGAATTGCCAACGTATCACCGATAAAATGCAAGATATTGGCAAGTCCGGGCGCGTATTCATGTTGACAATTGCGGATCTAATACACGCCAGCTAATTGGCGATGAATTCACGCCACGCCAGCTGACATGTCGTGCACCCGCTACCGGGCGCATTCGCCCGCCGAATTGGCAAAGATGAATACACGCCAGGCGCGAATTGGCACGGCTGCCTTTGACGTTCCTGATTATCATTTTTGCTTGATCTAAAAAGCGGTATTGGCTAACATGCTTTCCTTACACGTGCAGCCCTTACGTGGAACAACTCCGTCATGCCCGCCAGCAATGGATAGAATATGGAAGACCCCTGCAAACAAAACAGGGAGGAACAAAGTCTGAGGAGTTTAAGGCATTGGAAAAGACCTTGGCTCAGACTATCATCCAAGATAGGAAGCCAAGGGCCAAAAAAAAAATGTGAAAAAACCGGGAGGAAGCAGCGATGTCCGGCGACTTCCGAGAGGTCCTACAGATGCCTACAAGATCTGGGCGAAGTGGAACGAGTTCTGGAATGCTTATGCTCAGAAACAGCTACCAGACCAAATGGGACGAGTGCCTCCTCAAGATACTTCAATATTTGATCTCAAGACTACCGAGATGAGGAAAGTACAGGGCCTTCAAGATGATGAAATCATTTGGTTGTTAAATCAATGCATAAACAAAGAAGTTCTGTACAAGAAGGGTTCTTCAGTTAAGGACAAAATGTCCTTTATTGATTGTTGCACTCATATAAAGAACATGCGAGTTATGAAGGTAGCAGTTGGTGAAGAACTTCAGAAGCTATCTGGTGATGTTACATTGTCTGAAGTCGGCCTGCTAGACAAGTATGGCGTGTCTGCTGATGACATCAAGAAATACGTCTTTTGGTCGAAGGAATTTCTGCAAAACAGGAAATCAAAGAACCAACAGCACACCTCAAAGCTATCTGATAAGGTGATGGCTGAGCTGAGAAGAAAGGTTGCCGTCCTGAAAGATGTTGGTGGTGACTTACCTGCACTCCAATACCTGGTCTCCCTATCAAATAAAGGTCTCCTACCCGATACAACAATAGGCCATCGTAATATTTCTCTTTTTGTATTGGATAAAGGGGACTGCAAAAGGAGAGAAGGGGATGACTCAACAGGAGTATAGCAGTTTTTTTAGTAGCTGCATAGGCTTAACAACTCAGAAGCTCTTTACTATTGTCATCATATGCCCCCCAGGAGAGCCTCATATGCATGCTTTGGTGGCTTCATATGACTTGGAATGCCTAAAGGTCGTTAGGGAAGGTTCTCTTCTCTTTGAGACAAAGGATAATGATATGAGGATGCAGTTTAAAAGCGCTTGTATAATCTTCATAATGATATCCCTTGTGCGGATGAGCGACTATGAGGTAGCTAAGAACAAAGGGGCATCGGATAAAGGTGCATGGCGGTGTTTTCTTTTGGATGAACCCAACTTGAAAAATGTCTTCTACAAAGCGATGATGAGGATGAAGCGAATGAATGCCGAAATTTGATGTTCCTAACCTCTACCGGAAAGACATCACTCGAATTGTTCGACAAAAAGAAAGGGGCCCTTGAATAAACATGGGTTTGCAATCAATCTGCAATTGTTGAGGCATTTGCACCACTTGATACCACTTGTCGTGAATTGCATGTTGGAGGGTATATTGGTAGAGAGGCCCCGAAGACATCAAGAAGATGTTTAAGTTTAGATCAACGATGACCACCCCCGTGGATTTCCTTGAAGTGTTTTTTTCGAGAAGGTACTAGCCACGGCTGATTGGGGTCCCGTCAAAGATAAAAACCGTTGGCTTTGGTACCTTACAAAGGGCGAAGCGTAATACTAGTTCGGAAAAAGCCTCCGAAAGTGCAACTCCCAGAATGTTCAAAAAGCAATGCAACCCCGAGGAGAAGGCCGAAATGCTAGCGCCGGAACGTGAGACCATGGAGAAAAATTTGGATTCCATGCTTCATAACATTCCAACCGGTAATGTCCAAATTTGGGGTACGATCGCGGCGCCTTCGATACCGGCCAGGGATGATCATGCAAGCTCGGATGCAACCACCGAGGTTAGGAATCAAACCCACGGGTACCTTTCATAGAAGAGAACGTGTCCGAACTTAACGGTGGCGTTCATGCTTCTGACAGTAAACATCCGGGGAGTCAAGTAGACGCGGATGACGGCGATGATGAAAGGTAATTCACGCCAGGCACGATATGTAGCTTATTTATGAAGCATAAAACGCGCTTGGCGTGTATTGCAGAACACTTTTGCATGGCTAACTCTTTGTTTTCCATGGTTCAGGCCTCCACCTGCTTGTGACAAAATCATTGTCTTCGATCTGAATGGTGTCCTGTGTAAAACGTTTCCTAAGAAGCTTATTAACAGGGATGACTTCGAGCAAGTCCCTCTAGAATCGAATACTAAGTGGATCTATCCTCGTCCACACTTAGAAGATATGATGAATGAGACGTTCAGATTGTTTCGAGTTGCCATATGGTCCTCAATGGAACGCAGAAATGTTGATGAAGTACTTAGGGTGTTACCAGGCATGAATCGAGACTTTGTGACGATTTGGGACCAAAGTAAGTGTATAAAGTTTCCACATCCAAGAGATCTGGATGGCAAACTGGTCTTCGTGAAACATCTTGGTACTATGATGGATCAGCTTGGCATTCAAAAGAAAGAGGACATCATAATAGTAGATGATCATTAGGGGTTTTTTGAGATTAAAAAAGGGCCTTCAAAACATGCCAACTAAGCCAAATGAAGATAAATGAACTACCAATCAGAAATCAAAGCCTGACGGGTCCAGTCAGCAAAACTGTTATAACTAACTCACTGGATCACATTTTCTAGCATAACTATTGACCAAATGAGCTCTCGTTTAGTACAATGGATAGATCTCGCTGAGACCTTTCCAATCTTAGGTACTTTGCACATATTTTAACCACTTATGATTGTCAAAACTCCAAAAAATATGGTTTTTACCATTTTTTACTATCCTCACTGGGCTAAAAGATATGCAAACCACCTAAGGTTGGAAAGATCTCAATGAGATCTATCTATTGCATCAAACAATAGCTCATTTGAACTTTTCTATCAATATTTATGCTAGAAAATGTGATCTAGTGAGTTAGTTATAACTGTTTTGCTAACTGGATTACCAGTTTTGTTTTCTGATTGGTAGTTCATATAGCTTAGTCAGCAGTTCTTAGAAGGCCCTTTTACGATCTTCAAAAATCCCTAATGGATGCTCTTAAGTGCTTTTATAATCAAGGTCAGGCTCTAAATCCACCAACTTATACTCCACAAGATTACTCAACAGATGAGTTTCTAGTACTATTCATGTCCATCATGAGTGGCTTGGCTTCTGGTAAAACAGATGTTGTCAAAACGCATCCAGAACTAGATCGGACTAAGGAGATGGATCCCTATCTTGAGAGTTATTTGACAAAGAAAGGACTAGTCCCTCCATGATGTAATCTTCATATCAAGTGAATACAATGTAAAAAGTGTTCCCTGTATATTGATGTGTTGTTATCTACAAATGCTAATCAAACACCACATTCTTCTCACTAAAACAAGAAAATGTTAAACCACCCACTACTACAATGCAAAAATTTGCAACAATGCAAAACAGCATGTCACACAACAAAACACTATATTGAGAAAAGGGTATGCAAAAGTGGCGTGCTTTTAGAACAGACATAAATCCAATTTAAATGAATGATGGTTATTACATGTTATAACAATTCTAAGATGACGTGGACTGGACTCATTGGTGGTATTAAACCTTTGAATCTTAAAGATTTTAGGAACAGAGCATGTAAGTATATTGAATTGTATAGTTTGTTTTTGTGTCTATTTCTAATTGTGTTGTCTGGGAGAAATTTCTATGATATTTGAGGTAGGTGGTATTAAACCTTTGGACCCTAAGAAGTGCAGAACTTGTGTTTGTAAATACTAAAAGCTATTGGGAAGCATAGATTTCACAAGTTTCTATAAGATTTCTAAGTTTACCAACATTCCATTCTATTTATTCAGACTACCCAATATTCTAGAAAGATTCTATAAGATTCTATGAGGTTCCAATAATATATTAAGATTACCCAGGATACTATGAGTATTAATTAAGAATATACAATGATTTACTGCAAAATGCACCCAGTGTGAATGATATACCTAAATTCCCTTAAGATCCCCTTAAAGAACAATGATAAAATATGTCCTCCATGTTTCAAGTTAAGGATTGTGCCTTTTTTACTATCAACATTAGCACGTGATCGAAGAAGATAATGGCAGTATTCTCAGATTATTATGCACGTTGTACACTTCTTGTGAACCTTATCTTCCAATTGAAAAAATTGGGCTTCCGATTAAACCGATTCAAAATATAATAGTCCCAGAACGTGTTAACGTTCATATACTGAGTAGGCTGCAAGTGTACAACACGTACTTCCTATAGGCTATTCAAACAATAAGATTGTAGATGCCAAATTCTATAGATTCCAAGTGAGGTTAACTATTTTGTGACCATGCAAAATGCCATAAGACATGCTAGCACAAAAGTTAACACAGTCACAAAAGTTGGGCTTTCAGTTGAGATAACTGGAAATATCACAGTCCAAAAGCGAGTTAGCATTCGTAATCTGAATGGGATGCAAAGTTGACCTCACATGTTTGAACTTTTTCAATCAAATTCATTTCAATTCATAGAAAGCAACTCCGTAGGGGTGTTAAAATCCTTCAATGAATACTAAAGGGCATCAATCTAGGTTTCTTAATGAGTTATAGATAAGAACTAAAATTTATGATAAACATGACCAATTCTACATTTATGAGCCATCGTTCCTTTGGTAATTTCAAGTTGTTGCTATGTCCAATATCAATACAAAAGAATGGATTGCCACCTACATTTGTGGTTTTGAAGAACATTGTGATTTGAACTTGGATGTAAGAGTCCACAAGGTCTATTGTGATTTGGAGTTGGATGTAAGAGTCCACAAGGTCTTGTGCTTGCAGAGGCGTTATTTTCTGTTCTGATAGAAAGCCGAGGGCTTGTTGATCTATCTGTTCTTCAAGCTAATCCTTCGTTCTGGTTTATCTTTCTATTTTTTTTTATCATTTGTATGCAATACTTAAGACATTTCTATTAAGGAACGTACTTCTAGTTCAAAGGCTTAAATGGTTTCTTCATCAAAATACATGGATTGCATTACATTTTGAGGGATGTTTTCAGTTAAAAAAATACATAAAAGTAAAACCTTACTACCTGTCCAAAGGTTATTCGACAGTTCAATCAACAAACAACAGAAAAAAGGTTACACCTTATGTGGTCTATTGGAAACTAAACGACGATCAAAAGTAGAAAAGTCCGAATCTTTTGAAGAAAAAATGGGTATAATTGACAGGGCCAAGCAACTACCTTGCCTATTTTCCTCAGCCATAGTTATGGCACAAATGAGCAGCAAAACCTTCGATTGAAACCAAATTTTTTATAGCCCACAAGAGAAAAGACTAGAACCAGCAATCTAAATCCTATCGCTATGCATTAATACTTAGTATCTTAAGTTTTTTCTGACTTTTAAAAGTGGGCTACATTATCTGCATGAATACCTAATATCTTAACCACAGGCCCTCGCGAGTTATCTGAATCCAACCGTTCCCAACCGTTAGATCCTGATGGGGTTATATCTGATAACCTCTCGAGTATTCGCTTTTATAGAATATTCCATGGATTATTGAAATAATCTTTCGAATATTCTTCTGTGAGAAGATTCGACTGTAACAAATACTCTGTATCACTCTGCTCCAGCAAACTCAGCATCAAATCCTGCTAAATATATTAGATTCGGCAGCTGTGTTCCAGCAAACTCACTATCTAAAGCATTAAATCTTGCCTAATACATCAAATCCGGTCACTCCACGTTGTTCTTGCATCAAATCCGGCAGCTCTACCCTGTTCTTGACCCTGTTCTTGCAGCTTCTACCCTCTTCTTGCACAAAATCCGGCAGTTTCACCCCGTTTTTGCATCAAATCCGGCATCATTCCGGAAGCCCCTAGCCAAGTCTAAGGCAATTTTCCCTCTTGATGTGTCATGGCCCCTTCTGCCACTCAAAATCATACTTGAAACAGAGGAAAAATGAAGAAACACATGCATCACTACAAGAAAGAAGCTTGCTGCACAAAAATCAGAAAGAAACTCGCTCGGGCCTGCCGAGAGGGTTATTTTGCATAACCCCCTCGAGGAGGAGGTTAACCTCCTCTTAAGTTTTTACTCACCTTAAAAAATGGGCTACATTATCTTCTGGTGCCAACCAAAGTGCCACGATATCTTAATGATATATTTATGCTTACCACCCTTTTTAACAATGTCAAATATCCTCTTAAAAATAGAATTCCTTGAACCAAAAAGTGAACCATGATCAATATTTCCTTATACATCTACTCTTATCCTAGCTTCAGCCATGTCCACTGTCCAAGCAACACTCACGATAATTGCACCAGAAGAAGCTAATTTTTTCAAGAGACCTCCGTTACCATTTGCATACATGATAAGTGAAAGATCTGGTGACTTTGCTTTACAACAGCGGTTATCTCCTTTAGATATAGAAGGATAAATTCTTCAAAACTCTTTGGGCTCAAATGTGTGGCATCCTCGATTATTAATTATGATTATTAATTATACACAGAAAATAGAGGATGGATGAGATCAAGAGCATCTGCACAAAACATACAGCTCTAGCACTAAATTTATATACAATACATTTACTCTATAAGCACAAAAAACCAAGTTGTTCTAGCAAAGAAGTCCATGTTCAAAGAAAGCTCCTTTTCACATCAAAAATGATGCCCACATCCTCCTTAAAATCTCAGCTTTAGACAAAGTGATTTTCACAAAGATTATTGGAATGGTAAACAACCATGAGGACTTGGCAGCTGCCTCCAATACCTGGACTCTCAACAATAAAGAACACTATTCAGTCAGAGAGATTTACAATGCACTTCTGGGATGCACACAGTCAAGGGCATGCACCCTATGGCCTTGTGATGAAGATACTCTAGCTGCAGTGTGTGCCAAAGGCTGGAGAAATTATGGAGCACCAAAGATCAATACCTTTAGATGGCTCCTGTTGCATCAAAGTTTACAGACCAACCTTCCCAGATCTAAATATGACAGTAATATATCCAATCTGTGTCCCCTTGGATGTGGCCACATAGAAGACTCAAACCATGTTTTCTTATGCTCCAAAGTTGCAGAAATCTGGACTTGGACCTCACAGCTTAACCTTGGAGCACCTGCAAACCTTCTTGAATTCCTGAATAATAGCTCCAGGGTAGTTAATACTAGCAGGATTTTAACCTGCTGGATCATTTGGAAGCATAGGAATTTGGTAGCCATAGAAAACAAACCTATCAATCTGCATTGGATCAAAGTTCAGTTCTTGAATCTGTTGCAAGACACAGCCACTGCTTATAAAACACTTAGAGGAGCCAAATATGACAAAGATTGGGACCGGATAGGAAAATTCCATGGTCTATACCACTTCTTTATTCTGGTTCTAACTGATGTTAATGGTCTTCTTCACAGATCATCAGAAGAGGATGCTGAAAATGGGAGCTCCGCCGAGAGGCTCGGATCACCTGGTGGTAATTGAGGAATTGACAAGAGACATGGTGGCTGAGAACATGATTCTGCTCAAGCAAGAAGTTACTCATGCCAGGGCAATCAAGAAGTTGCTGAAAAACCAGGCTGTGTGGACCCACAACAATCTCAAGCCAATGTTTGAGTCCTTATTTCACCATTGGCAGCAAAGGAGGGAAGCTCGAGTACTTATGTTCATGGACTTCACCTCATACACTACTGAGGAGCTGGATGAGATGCTCATGATCTTTGGTAATTCCAAAGTAGCGGATCTGACCTTACAGGACCTTATCGAAGCCAACCACTAAGCTCTAGTTTTTAGTATTCAGCTATTCTAGGAATAGCAAAGTTTTTGAACTGTTATTGGATCAGAACTTGATGCTGTATCAGCAAACTAGGATCTGGCAGTCTTTCCTTGCTTATAAACTATCTATTTCAAACTTAGACTGTCCCTCTACTGATATGGAGGATTTTCTTTTTGTTATTAATAGGTCTCCTTTGGAGTCCTATTATATTTTGATGTATCTCTTATAATTATGAATATAAAACCCACCTTGGATTCAAAAAAAAAAAAAAAAAAATACCCCTTTTTGAAAATGGGGGATTGACGAGCAAAGGATAATTTTTTGAGGAGAAGAGGATTTTAGTTCTATGTTAGGGGTACTGAGGGAGTAATAGGGGGATTGCAATTTATAATATGGGGATTTTCTATAAAAAAATTAAGAATGGAGGATGAGGAGAAATGGGGTAGTCAGGGGTACTAGGGGTAATGATGGAATAATAAGGGGATTGCAATTTAGAACATGGGGATTCCTTAAAACAAAAATGAAGAATAGGGGATGAGGAGAAATGGGGTAGTTAGGGTTAGTAGGGGTAATGAGGGAGTAATGGGGGATTGCAATTTTAGAACATGGGGATTTTCTGTAAGAGATGAAGAATGGGGGATGCGGAGAAATGGGGTAGTCAAGGCTACTGGGGGTAATGAAGGAGTAATAGGAGGATTGCAATTTAGAATATGGGGATTTCTACTAAAAAAATGAAGAATGGGGGATGACGAGAAATGGGGTAGCCAGGGTTAGTAGGGGTAATGAGGGAGCAATGGAGGATTGCAATTTACAATGGGGAATGATACGATTAATAAGGGTAATGAGGGCCTAATGGGGGAATTGCAATTTAGAATGGGGGGGTGAGGAGAAATGGGGATTCACATAAAAAGGGAATGAAGGAAAAGGAGGATGAGGATTATATTTAAGTTGATATTTCAGTGATTCTTGCTTTAGAAAGTGGGTGTTGCTTTAGATTGCCAATTTGAGAACACCACTAATGTAACTAATACCATTTAAACCTTTGCAGTAATCTTATTAATACTTATTATACCAGTCAAAAGATTACATGTTGGTCCGTAAGTGGTTGAATTAGCTCATACCCTAGAATCTTTGTATCATCGTATGGCACATGGATGAACTTTTGAACTAGAGAGTTAATAAACCTGGTCTTTCCAAAGGCTATATCTAAGGAAAGGATCCATGCCTCCGTAAATGGATCTTTCTTACCTCGATAGAAGTAGTTTGCCTTGTAGTAACTCTTTAGCTCTCCAACACTAGCACATCCCTATGAGAATCATATAATATATAAGCATTAACCAAGATAAGCAAGTTGCTTGAGCAATTCACATGAGGTTGGTAACTTATGTCTATACTTATATAGACTCAAGTATATGAACCATAGGTCTAGACATAACCTCAAACTAGAGTTTCATTCCATGAAGGCAATAAACACTTTGACCTGAGTTGGTGAACTAGCTAAAATGAAAAACTCAAACCCATGAATCAACTCAAAGCTTAATTGGCATTCCCACTACTAGACCACGGACTCAAGTCCGTGAACTTTACCTAAATCTTAGATGGCATGTCGCTTAATTACAAATTGCTATGGCGTTCCCCTGTTTATGTGGGGTGGGCATGATCGTATGCAAAGCTTAATTCACGGACTCAAGTCCGTGAATTATATGTAGCCCATCATTTGCCCTCTATATGAAGCCCATCATAAGACTAGCTTTCATTTTAGTTTCATGGGGGTGGGGGGATTTAATAAGAGACACCCCATTATAGTGATGGAATCAAACACTACAAATTATAGTTATAGAACCATCAAATTTGTGTTGTCTCGTCTTGTCTAAGAATCCTAGAAGTTGACCCATTAAAACAAAACATTGAGCATCATTTTGGCTACCTAATAGAAATAAAGGGCATGGTTGAATGAGGTCCAAGAAAACGTTAGTGCATCACCTTGGCTCCATAGATGGGATCTATAAACATTGGTAGTTAATGTTTTATTTTGTTAGAGAAGAAAGACAAAAAAAAAAGGGAGAGACCTACCTTTTTTCCGCTGGAAAAATGTTCTTGTGCACGAATCTGGTGTTGCCTTCTCCGTTTTCCGAGCTTTTTTGCGACCATTTTTTGTCCTGTTGCCGCCGAGATTCAAGCTTCCCTGTGGCGCACAAATCTGCCGCAGATTCAGAGCGGAAGCTGCCAAGGAACCCAGGGCCGCGGAGAAGCATGCGGCCATTGCAAAAAATGCTGTAAGGTTTATCTTTCCTGGTGAGCTTGCTAAGCACGTTGTTTCTGAAGGCACAAAGGCTCTGCTCCCGATTTGTCATCTTCTTGGCCTTCATCTTCTTGATTTGTATATTTTTGAATGTCATCTTCTTGGCCTTCATCTAGTCGATTTCTTTTCTTACACAGATCACATTGCAGATTCATTGGGACTCGGGAGATGCCACATTTACATCGAAGTATATGACCTTGAATCGATCTGCAGGTATGTAAATCACATTTCTGTTTAGTGAATTGTCTTGAGGCCTGTCTGTTGAGGCGTTGAAAATATGTGAAGACTTTTCTTTTCTTGTTGCTATTCTGTGAATGGGAGAGATAAGTTACCTGTAGTCCATCTCTTTTAGATATTATCGTTTGGTTTTGAATCAGGCCTTTTAGATCCATCCAAAATCTCCATTTTATGAACACAGACCAAATCAGCTTCTTTCCGTTCCCTGTAATTTTGTACTCAGTTCTCTTTTTTCGGAGGGCCTTTCTGTGCTTTTTTACATTGCACCTGTAGCTTGTCCCTCTCCTTTTTCATGCAATATAGCAGTGCGTAAAAGCAAGAAGAACTATTTGTTTTAGTGCCAAATTTTTTGCCTATTCAGGTTCGATCACGGACACAAGTCCACGGCATTTCATTAACTTATCTTATATCCAGTTTTTTATAAAAACCTGAACGAGCCCCAAATGCACTAGCTATGGACACATGACTTAACAAGTGGCTTTTTGAGTTTTGCCGTAGATGCGTCTGTGGTTTCTTCTCCTCCTTGCAGAACATCTCCATAACTGACCATAGTTAAGCTTAATCATTCAACCCCATACAAGGGAAACAGGCTGTCGTTTAGGTTTTTTCGCCCTTCCTTGTTATGAATACTTCATTGTATTGACCTCTTCCATCAAGTTACTCAAACTCGATACTATCTCATGATTGATTGCAACGTCTCCTTCCTCTCTTGTGGATGCATTTGCAGAAGCGGTCATGGCTCAAAGGTTGAGTACAATGGAATGCTGCTTCTTCTAAAAAGGTTAGAATGAAAGAATAAGGAATGAGACAATTTTATCCTTGTCTACTAGGGACGAAATCACAGACAGGAATTGCTATAAGTGAACAGCTACTATCTATATACAATTCAGGGCAGTCCTTTTTGCAAAAAAACAGCACAGATGCAATTAATTTTGTTATATATGATAGACATTGATGTTTTATGTTTGTGTTATATTTTTGTCTTGCAGAAACTATAGAGAAACATGCATGTGAAGCCAAACGACATGACTAGAGATGGTGGTTACAGAACAAGTAAAGAATGGGAGTTTGTTTTGATCAAGCTTGTAGTCTATCTGCACATAAGATGTATCTAAGTAGTTTGAGAATTTATCCAAGATATAATGAACACAATGTGTGGAATTCTCTTCTACAAACATATGAATGTCCAATTTGAAAGATGCGTTTGAAATTATATTGTTGTTGAAAAAGTTGAGTGTATGATTATACTTCTTACTTGCAAAAATGCATCATATCTCTCAATTTAATTGCATAAGGCTTTAAGGAGGATGGTTAAGAAGAGGAGTAATGAATGGAATAAGGGGATATTAAACATAAAAGGAGTATGAACGGAAAAGGAGTATAAACATAAAAGGAGTACTAGTAAACGGGTGCCCGGCGTTGCCGGGCTAATGTCCTGGGATAGTCTTTACTTGCCCTTTTAACATCTATATATGCAAATTAGACAACGACGCATGTTGATATTCGAAAGAATGGGCATTATTTGCTTTTGTAATTATTTTTTTTTATTGAAATTCCCTAATGACAGTATCATCTTTGTTCATGGATTTCAGTAGAGAAAACAATGCTCAAAATGTGTGCCCGATGTCGTTGCTCATAAATACGTGACAATGTTCATATAGGGCTTCAATGTAAGATTGATCCTATGGAGTCGGTACCCTATGGATTCATATAGATTCTTATCAATGTCCATCTCAAATCTACATGCACTTGTGTTGCCATGATGCTGCATAAGTGTGTGGTGTGTGTGTTAATATGGACCTTACTTGGGACAGGGTTGTACCCTTAATGGGGTTCATGCCAAAGAAGTTGTGGTAATATCTCTCAAAATAACCTCTCATAAATAAATTCTCATAAATAAATTCTCATTACGTATTGCATTGCATAACCTCTCATTACATTTTTTGCATTGCATCATGGTCATAGAATCGCTTTGTTGATGTGCGCTTTGTTGATGTGTTTCTGGAATTACCAATCATAATATATTTTCGTGATATTTCCTTGATCTCCATCTTTATTTTAAGGCCAGCCAAATGATCTCCAATCTTCAAACATCTTCAATCAACAGCTTATAAAGGTTGCAACACATTCATCACAAAAAATTTCTGAAACAATCTCTATAGCTCGATAACAATCTCTAGCATCCAAGCATTGTATTTTGATCCTGGCTGTGGATGTGCCCGATTGCTGAGCAAGCTTGAAGAGCATCATATTTGTTGTCAAACTATGTCGAGGATGTGCAGGCACACAAACAGATGTTAAGTTGTTTGAAAGGTATGAATCAAGCATGCAGGGTCTTTTTCTTGCCACGGTCGGTCTGGCTTTTCTTGCCACAATCTGTTAACCCCCCAAAAAAAAGGAAAAGATTGTACCTTAACAATCCTTTGCTTACAGCAGATATAAAATCCAAGTGTGGCATCTTTGACTCTGCAAAACCAAACATGAAATTACTATTGTAATAATGAAATAACAACATGTCAGTTTTGCAGCAATAAACTGATGAATGGCGCAATCTAATCTACTGTCCAGAGATCTTTCAACAATTAATGCATAGATGTAGAGATATACCTCTATGATAGAACATGTGGCAGGGCACTTCTGGTGCAGGAAGGCCAAACTGTTGACATCCGTCCTTCAAGTTTGCCATGGCATGTCTTACTAATATTGAGGTATCGAACCTTTAGATGCATCTATATTTCTGAAAATGGTAGAAGATCAATCTGAATATTCCAACATGATGCGATAGACATCGCATTACCTACATTTACCAAAAATTTAAGCCTTTAAATCTCGTTAACAAAATATAAGACAATCAGTATAAGAGGCGATAGAATGGCAACAAATGCAATAGCGTAAGAAAAATAGTAACTATTTTGTATTGAAGAAAAGCAAGACAGGTTCTGGAAGATGTAGCTAATCAAATCAGAATATGTAGATGCTTTCCAAAATTCCGAAGGCAAAGCAACCTTTCAAAAAAAATTAGATTCAAATAATACAACATCGTAATATAGCATTGGGTAAGCGGTAGAAAAAATGGCCCTGGATCACAGATTTTGACCTGAATATGATGCATGAACCCTGCAAAAAATGGATACGACTTAATAGCACCAAATCTCAAACTGTGCAGTGTTGCAAGGCATCTGTGCCATAGCTCAAATTGCAAGCTGCAAACATAATATGAAGAATGCAGACCTTGAAGACTACCGTGCCTAAAATTGGCCTGCCATCTCCAAGAATAGAAAATGTACATACAAAAGAACCTAGTCACAATCTTTGTGCAATTTTCATATTCGCTAAATCGATATACTGCACACATTGATGGTAAAAAGTTCATGTAGTGCAAACTTTTATTGTACAAACACACATACTTCATGCAGATGTTCTACTATATCAGCTAAAAACTTGGATATGCCATAACTTCTGTAAACAACAGACATTGATTGCCACACCCAAACCTGCCACCTACTTCATCTTTATAATTCCTACTTAATCTTCTTTCAGCAACAATTATGTACCTTGACTTAGGGGTTTAGTTTCAACTGCTCATACCTTACTGGAGCTGAAACTAATCGTGAGACTTCCTTGCCCAGGTCGCCAAATATAAAATAAGAAGAAATGGAATAATCTGTAAGCAAATTTTGAGATCCACTGCAGACCAAAGATTGGGTCGTTTGTAAACCTGTTTCTTATGTATTCTCGGTTTTGCCTGAAGAAAGAGCATATGTTAAGAGAAGCAAAGAAATTTACGGCAAAAATCCACCCTAAAAGAAACCAATCGTCTACCTGATGTTGAATGTGAAGCTCCAACCTGCTATCCAGCCTGCTATCCGGCCGGTTAGGAGCCTTCTTCAGACGGAATGGAGGATAGTGGGAAAATACGTCTCCACAGGTTTAATAAAAAACATGTCTAATAATCGGTAAGAAATCACCTGCTCTAGATATCCTTGCAAGCAAGAACCATTTCGATGCAGAGAAGAAAGCAAAGGGAAGAATAGTCATTCCAAAATGGCCGCTCAAAATATCTGCTTCAGCGACTCCTCTTTATTGCGATTCCTCTGCTTCAGTGACTCCCGGCTATGGCGGGGAGCCAGCCCAAAAAATTATTCCATCCGTTAAAGCCGAGAAAAAAACGTATGTCACTCAACCCTTGCCCTAAAAATTTCACATGCCGGATTTCAAATTTCTGATCACAAAATTTCGCTTTTTGGCCGGATTTCGATGTCCACCGGCGGCCGGAAAAAGGAGGACACACCCCCCCAAACACAATTTAAGTAAGTAGATGAACGGAATAAGGGGATATTAAACATAAAAGGAGGATGGTTGAGAAGAGGGGTATGAACGGAATAAGGGTATATTAAACTACAAAATCACAAAGGGGGATTGTTCCTAGAAAGGGGTATGAACATTATTTGTGAGGAAAGGGGTATGAACATTATTTGTGAGGAAAGGGGCAGGGGATAAACGCCCTTGCTCGCCCATTACCTCGAATAAATGGGCGAGACCGGTTCGTATTCTTCATAAGCATAGAATGCAGAAAACTACCATTTTTTGACCCTTCTGCAATATTCTAATTTGTGAAGACATCCTTGCTAGCAATGCAGATCCTGTACCAAGAGGGAGACACTTTCAGTTGAATTTACAATTGAAAAAGATTGACAGCCAGAAGATTGTTATGTATGAAGAATAGAGGTTGTAGACCCGAAATGACAGGCATCGCCATTGCCATTCTTCCTTTCATGGATGCCAAGACTGTAATATTTGTGATGAGATATCCACAAGTTTTGCATCCACATCCATTGAAATTCCTCTTTCGCTGCCACAAGATGTCCCACTTCTTTTGCTATGCTATTCTTGAAGAAAACCCGATACTAGTAACAGAAATCTTCACATCACTAAGCTCTTCTTCCAAGCTATAGACATCTTAAGTATCTATGCATCAATCAATGTTTTATTAAAATCAGCTCATAAAACACAGCACACCTCTTAGAACATATTTTTCCATTCAGCTCTGTTATGGCCGCAGCAGTTGCATCTTTGCATCGAATGTGCCTAGCCTTTACAACACATATCAACTTCTCCGCTCCTTTTCAAATAATAATAAAACACGTTCTCAGGATTTGCAACAACGAGATTGCACATCATCTAATAGACACAAATATCGATGTGTTGCTTCATATAGAACCACAGACAAATGTAGCGCACTTAACTTTACCGCAGATTTGCAGATTTCATCTTGTCACAGGCCTCTTGATCAAATGTAGAATATATATATTGTCTTGAGGCTCTTAGTCATGGCCATTAAGAAATAATCCAAAAGCACATTCATGTTCAAAACTAAAAACTCTGTGCAATTGCAACAAAAAGTTCACAAAAAAAAAAAATGGAGGTATATAACTTCTAGATAATCATATACACCTCAGTAAATGTTGTAATCTAGCAAACCAAACTGGCTTTTTAACGAATAAAAATTTCTATGGAGAAGATGTCTTACCAAGAAAACATCCCGTGTCTCAACCTCATTTAGCTTCATAAGGTCGGGCAAAGCTCTGGAGGTGCCTGTGAAGAGAAGCGGTTTCAACGGGGTTTTCCAGCACACACTGGAAATCGCCAAGCATCTGGTACGTATTTGAATGATGGAATACTAAAAAACACCTCTAGACAACCATCTACTGCCACTTCCCTGCAATCAAAGCACATGCCTATGAGACTATATAACAAACTTATAACAAAGTAAATGTCATAGATGAAGCATTGAAGGATGGAAAGCGACCTTTCATAAAGTCTCTTTGTATTTATATTCTTCCGAAGCACTGCCCATTTTTGTAAACCACTCCAGTAAGGTAAGATCTTCCATTATGGACATAAGCAATCGACCTCGTCTGCCCAACATTGTAGCAGGTGCAACCACTAAACAGGGTCCCCAGATATTCTGTCCTGAATATAGAATAATGAGAAATCGAGGATGGAAATCTTGAGACATACCTCTTTTGAAGAACAGTCGAAGCTGAAATCCAAGAAAGAGAAGGCTGCACATCATGTGTGCTGCCTCCTGTGCCTCTACATTGCTCCTCTATGCAATGGTAGAAAATTAAGTTTTTGTTCTTCCAACGAAAATACTGCAATATGAAGAAAAATAGAATTCATCTTAGATTCAAACAATAATGTTGATACAACCTGCCCTAAAATAATAATATTGATACAGCCTACTCTGTACGTAAAATATAAATGCTCGCTCGCTTTTCCAACTCTTGGTAAAATTTCCAAGAGGAATGAGGGCCAGAATAATTGGCATAGGAACGTTCGAGGCCAACACTCAACAGGTTACTTGATATTCATAAAACTGCATGAATCAGATGTGCTTCTTGTCAAATCATTCTGCTCTATAAAGCGTTAACACAACCTGTGGGAAAACATGAAAACATTTACTTAGCATGAAATGCTTTGCATATAGCAAGACAAAAGAAACCTTAGTGAACCACAATATTAGATCATAAAGCATACCTTGCAACACAGATTAATCATCTGTTCTCAGCCAAAAACATTGTCGACAGGTTACTGTGATTTTCTTGGCTTGTCTGGCTTACCATGCATAAATTGTTAAGTGAAACCTGCATGACAAATAAGTCACCTTTTCCTAAAGAAAAGGGATATAAGCAGTGATATTCTTGGCAACCCAATTTATAATTTTAAAGGGCCGCCATGCTGCCAGATTGCAGTCGGATTGAATGGAAAGAAGTTCAGGTTAACGTACCTCTTTGTTTGGCAAAGAAGATATGCACAGAATGGTCTGTAGGAGCTCCACTTTTGAGGAGCTCCTTTTCAACTCTGCCACTTGTAAAACGAGTCACACATTTAGACTATGATTTTTTCTTCTATGTTCTAACAAATTCTATGTTTAATAAAAACAACATAGGTGCTTGTCTGCTTCAAAAAGTTTGGGCATGTTCCCTTTGAGTGCCCAAGTTGGAATGTCGTGGTGGAACAATTGTTTGCCTGATCAATTTCCTTCCATGAATTCTGATCTTCATAACTATGTACGTGGCATGAAACAGAAAAAGTGCAGACCTCACACAGACAAACTTTTGAACAATCTAGCCTATTTGGAAACAATGAGCTGTCTCACAGCAAGTGATGTCACAAATAGCATGCAACGACAACATATTATAGGATGGTAACAAAACAAAGATGTTTACCTCAAACCACTTGTCCAGAACCTTTGATGCCGGTGCAAGCAAAAGCTCGAGGAAGGCACTGTTATATGTAGGATATATCAATTCTTTGTTTGGTAAAAACATAATTAATTGGAGTAAATTAAGACAAGAAGGGTAAACGGAGGAGAGATTGTTACCGCATAAGAAAAGAACTGTTAAGCTATCTATTAGATCAATTTCTCTTAGTAGAAAGCCAAGACTTATATAAGGATCTATATATGACACAACCCTGAAACTATTTTATAAAAGGATATAACAGGACCTACAGTGATCATGACATTTAGTTTAGAAAACTAGGAACTATATGGTTGTGTAATCATGTAGGCATAATTCCAGAAAATAAATAAGATGATCTTTTTAAATGGACAAATTTGAGGTGACAGATTTTGTTGAGAAGCATTTCACTACCATCACGCATTGCAGAAGACTCACGTCAATTCCTCCTGTCCCAAGCAAGCACCTTGCTGCAATTTCTACTATGGCTTGCATTCTCGACAGCTAACTTTGAAAGCGCCCTTTAGAAGGCTCACCTTTCACCGCTATCTAAAAGTGGCTCCACAAATGCGCTAAACTTTTCAAGTTGCTTTTCATACCTATCAAGAAAAAATATTCTAAGTTTAGTTTCCAGATAAGAAAATCAAGCAGATACGGATCTGCATACATGAAAATTAAACATAAGCAATAGACTATACTTGAACCCAGAAAACAACTCGGGTATTTCAGAAACATGTGGAAGAAAGGTACCCATGTGTTCACGTCTTCCTAAGGGGAGGATATAATCAAAAGTATACTCCACATTAACATTCCAATGGAATCAAGAAAATTACCAACTCCATATTTCCAGTGCAATGGGACTAACTTGGGAGTTCTTTGTGATCAGACCAAGCCAGTAAGGTCCATATTAACTCTCCAATGCAATGGGACTAACTTGGGAGTTCTTAGTCATGGCCATTAAGAAATAATCCAAAAGCACATTCATGTTCAAAACTAAAAGGTTTCGCCAAAGCCAAGCATCACTCTGTGCAATTGCAACAAAAAATTAAAAAAAAAATGGAGGTATATAACTTCTAGATAATCATATACACCTCAGTAAATGTTGTAATCTAGCAAACCAAACTGGCTTTTTAACACTAGACCTGTCCCTGGGACCATTCCTGATCCATGGACCAGAACTGGCCCACATGACCTCTGCCACTTAAACCCACGTAACTTACGAAAGAAATTTCAATTTTATAATATACCACCATCATTTGAGTCTTCACTTATTTTTTAATGATCTCTGAGAATTTCAAGACCAATGGGGTCACCTATACCTTGTGGTGATTGCTCAAACATTGGAGAATTTGGCAGTTTCTACACCAGTCCAGAACTGCCTTCTTCGATATTTCTAGCATAAAGTGACCTAAACCTTGCTAAAGTTGGAGGTATTTGCCTGTTTATCATAGAATACATTGAGTTTTATGTTCCCATATTTTCTTGCTATCATTTGAAATCGGTGGAAGCCGCCAAGCCCTATTTTGGTCAAAAAAGTTGCTTGAGGTTTATTATAACAAGTTTTGATTTAATTCTTGTGGCCATGGATTGTTAACTATACGAGCTATAGTTTCATGATTTTTTGGAGTTTAAATAAATCATGTTAACCTTAATATTTACTAAAAGAATCTACTATACAGAATTCTGGACAAAGGTATATGTTAAAATGCTCCAATAACAACCATCCATAATGCCATGTGGGCAATAAATGATGCGTTCTATTTATATCTACATAGAACATAACTTTTATCAACTTACATATAGTGTAACTAGGGTGTAACCATGCAATTTTTGGAATTCAAATATGATGTACAACAGCCAGATTAACACATTAGAGCATAAAAAGTTGGGTCAACTCCATAATTATAAGTCCAAAACTCCACAATGATTAAGCAAATGATGTTTATTGATGAATTCAAGTGGATGTTGTGAAGTTTAGCCATGACAATATATAAATAGACCACATAACATTTCATATATGCTTCTTTGGTTCATAGAAAGAGACACTACGTTTCCCCAAATATGCCTTTAAAATGGTTCAAAATGTGAGAAATGACATATATAGAGATCTCTTATATAGGTTGTATGGTCTTATTGAAAAAAATACCATGAAATCTGCTTATTTTATACTAGCATAAACTTCATATCTGTGTTACTGCTATAAAGCATTGTCATCCAAGTAGAATAACATTACATGTAAGTTATCTTTCATGTATATTATATTTTTTATGGATGCAAACCTTTCTTGGCAATAGAAATCTTTCTCCATAGAATGATACTATGGCTTTTTAGCTTCGATCACATGATTTTTGAAAGGTGTAAGTGAAAGTCCATGTAAGTTCAATTGGTCATAAATACCCTATAAATTCTCAATTGCTTGTGCTTCAATCTTACCCTTAAATTAATCAATTAATACTTAGACTTGCTTCTCATTCATCTCAGCAGATTTTCTACAATGGTGGATAGTGGGTAGCCGCACACATGCGAACTACCCCCAAAAAATAAAGGGAAAATCCAATTATATCATTTGGACCCCCAACAAAATACAATGCTAATAGAGATTGGGCTAGTGTACCTGCCGAAAGCTTATCACCGGGATTAAAAAACCCCGCCCTTTCGGGTTTTCGAGGAAAAACCCTAGTGATAAGCCTTCGGCAAGGGGCTTGGACAAATGCAAGGCATAAAAATCGCTCCCAAAACCCACGAATGGAAAAGCCAAAACAGATGCCGCTCGCTAACCTGTACCTGCACATCACCAACAAAACAACAAGACAAAACAAACCTCCCAGAGTGGAGGGGCTGATTACGCGCGTGCCACGCGATAAAAATACAAAAACAAAGAAGGGGGGGAGGGTGGGTTCAAAGAGAATAAGGTACTGTTGAGAGAGAAGAGGAAGCGCCGATGAGATGTTGATGCAGAATCGCGCCTAAAATAGTGAACTCCCAACCAGAATGGGCATGCGCCGCCCGCATGCATGCAAAACATGCATGCTCGTCCCATTCTAGAATGGCGATCCGATGTCTCGGATCGATGGGATTAATTTTGTTCTATAGAGAATCATACAAGTAAACTATATGTGAAAGTTGAGATCAAAATTGAATAAGGTGGCACCATTAATAATTTTTAAACTTTAAGTCATCTGGACCAATGATGGTCTGCAACTGGACTGCAGATAGCAATCTATCTTGATTTTTATAGTAAACATTTTTCATATTTTTCCTTGGTTCTTTTTGCATTGGTTTCTTGACATGAGATATTTTGAGGATGTGATTTTGTAAAGTCACACCTTAGGGCACAAATCTAGAACAAACATGGAAGATATAATATAATTGATGCTATCTATTCTAGTACAATCCTTAAGATAATGAACAACAAATATTTTTTGTGAACAAAGTGGTCCAAGAGCTACTAGTGTCCCAAAACTCAACTTGAAATGGACTAACATAAGGATATTATCAATTTTTGAATGAACTATGGACCAGTAATGGGCAGGTACAGATATTGTTTTTGATTTTTTTTTTACCATGTCTTTTGCTCTTTCCACGAGCTTGTTTTTGCATTGGTTTCATAGCCTTATAAACTTTTATCATGTGATTTTTTGGAGGATAACCTAGAATCATATGTAGCAATACTATCCATTTGTATAAATTCCCTAAAATTGAAAATAGAAGTAAAAGTCAAAACATCAAATTGAAAGTCAACAAATATTTTTATAGGATGGCGGACCTCGTGAATTACTTATATGCCAAATTTGGACTCAAAATTGATCTCCTTTTGAAAGTTGTCGTTTTTATATCACAACTGCTTTCTGGGAACCAGTATTGGTTCTCAGAAGGCAGAGGACAGTTTTGGCCCTGTCATGTTTGAATTGCTATATCTTCCTTCACAGAGTTCGAATTGAGATGTGGTTTTTTGTGCCTTGCTCTATATCTCGTGTAGAAAAATAACATTATAACCAAAAAAATCAAAAAATTCTTTTCATCAAGACAGTTTTACTTTGTGTGAACATGAAGCTTTTGGTACTTGACCCCCTTGGGTTTGCTAGAGCATAACTCACAAGAATGGGAGCTGATACATATTTTTTATGTGAAGCATGACTGCCATATATGAACTCCTAGGAAGGGTTTGGCTAGTTTTTGTGTTCTTGATTTTATATGATTTTTTTTGTGAACCTTCAAAATGCCCTTTAATGGTCCACCATGGGACAGGTCTAGTGTTAACGAATAAAAATTTCTATGGAGAAGATATCTTACCAAGAAAACATCCCGTGTCTCAACCTCATTTAGCTTCATAAGGTCGGGCAAAGCTCTGGGGGTGCCTGTGAAGAGAAGCGGTTTGAACGGGGTTTTCCAGCACACACTGGAAATCGCCAATTATCTGGTACGTATTTGAATGACGAAGACTAAAAAACACCTCTAGACATGTCACCTATTTATGGATTGCTTGGGCTTCATCAAGAACCATCTACTGCCACTTCCCTGCAATCAAAGCACATGCCTATGAGACTATATAACAAACTTATAACAAAGTAAATGTCATAGATGAAGCATTGAAGGATGGAAAGCGGCCTTTCATAAAGTCTCTTTGTATTTATATTCTTCCGAAGCACTGCCCATTTTTGTAAACCACTCCAGTAAGGTAAGATCTTCCATTATGGACATAAGCAATCGACCTCGTCTGCCCAACATTGTAGCAGGTGCAACCACTAAACAGGGTCCCCAGATATTCTGTCCTGAATATAGAATAATGAGAAATCGAGGATGGAAATCTTGAGACATACCTCTTTTTTGAAGAAACGGTCGGTTTGAAATCCAAGAAAGAGAAGCACATCATGTGTCTTTGCCTCACGATATCTACATTGCTCCTCTATGCAATGGTAGAAAATTA
Organism: Isoetes taiwanensis; assembly: GCA_021234155.1. Lineage (NCBI taxonomy): Eukaryota > Viridiplantae > Streptophyta > Lycopodiopsida > Isoetales > Isoetaceae > Isoetes > Isoetes taiwanensis. The sequence continues at coordinate 298,542 of JAJEKV010000120.1, read as the reverse complement.
AGTTTTGTTCTTCTTCAAAGAAAATCTTTGCAATATGAAGAAAAATAGAATTCATCTTAGATTTCAAACAATAATGTTGATACAGCACATACTAAAATAATAATATTGATCTGACCCTGCTCTAAATATAAATGCTGTTTCAAACTTTTCAACTCTTGGTAAAATTTCCAACTCTAAGATCCTATCAAAGGTTCACCTAGATTCTCAAACATTCTATGAAGATTCCCTAGGTTTCCATAAATTCTCTCGAGATTCCCATAGATCCTCAAAGATGTCGTCCCAAGGTTTACCTAGATTCCCCACAACTCAATGTAGATTCCTTAGATCCTATGAAGATTTCCTTGGGTTCTCCAAGATTTCATCAAATTCCCCTAGATTCTTAAAGATTCCATCGAGATTCCCCATTCTGAACTATTCTCTCAAGAATCATATAGATTCCCCAAGATTCTATCTAGATCCTCCTAGATTCTCTAATTTAAGATGCTATGAAGATTCCCTAGATTCCCATAGATCCTCTTGAGGGTTCCCAGGTCCCTAAGATTCCCCTAAATTCCCAAAGACTATTCCAAGATTCCTCTACATTCCCCAAAGTTTTTCTCTTAGCTTCCCTAAGATATTATGAGGGATTACCCTAGATTCCCAAACATTCTCTCAAAGAATCCTAAAAGATTCTCTTGAGATTCTTCAGATTCCTTAAGGTTATGTTGAGATTCCTCTAGATTCCTAAAGATCCCATGAAGGTTCCCCTAGATTCCCTTAAATTACCATAGATTTAAAGTAAAGTTCTAAGATTCTAAGAAGATTCTTAGGATCTGATCCGCGTTAGCTCCAAAGCTGCAAGGGAATAGTGCCAAAGCACCCGGTCATTTGAAAGCTCTCGTGAGGGATCCAATGGCCCGAGGCCCCATCTTCATCCGGACCTGCTGCGCAAGGATTCACGTGCCTTTGAATCGCGATAAAAAGAAGCTTGTTGGAAAGTGCATGCATAAATGCTTTGCCACCTCATTAACTTTTATTAATGAGAGTGCCACCTCATCTCTTAAAAAAACATATATCAATTTAATATAAAAAGTTAAGGGCTAGGATTTATCCTCACCCTTTGATCTAAAAGGTTACAATGCTGCTGCACCAAATCCACTTTTTTGGCACCTTCCTAAAAAATTTAGGGCTAGGATTTCTTCTCCCCAATGGCTTGGGGATGTGGTGCATGCCCCCATGCATACCCATGCATGCCCCCATGGAGATCAATAGCTATATGTTAAGCCACCTCACCAATTTTTTCAAATGAATGGCCTAGATCGATTTGAATATATAGATATCTATTTCATGGGGGCATCCAAAGTAATTTTATATATATTACTAGAAAAGGGCGGCGGCCGGTAGGGCCTTTTCTTTGCTCCTTTCCTAAAACTCGGCCAGGCCTCCCGGCCTGCCTCCCGTTTGGGCCCATTTCCTCTCTCCTTTCTCCTCTCTTTATATATAGATTCTTTTGCTCTTTTCCTCGGCTCGGCCGCCTCCCATTGCCTCGTTTCCAGCCCGTGCCCACCTCTCTCCTCTCTCCCTTCTCTCTTCTCTTCCCTCTCTCCTTTCTCCTCTCTCCTCTCTCTTCCCTCATCTCCCTCTATCTCTCTCTTCTCTCTCCTCCCTCCTCTCCTTCTCTGTCCTCCCTCCTCTCCTTTTCTCTCCTCTCTCTTTGTCTCTTTCGCTCTTCTCTCTGTCCCCTCTTCCTGTGTCTCTCTTCTTCTCTCTCTCTCTCCCATGTCTCTCTCTATCTCTCTCTCCCCCCTCTCCTCTCTCCTATCTCTTCTCTCCCTTCTCCTTTTTCTCTCTCTCCTCTCTTCCTCTCTCTCTCTCTCTTCTCTCTTCTCTCTCCTTCTCTGTTTTCTCTCTCCTCTCTCTCTCCTCTCTTCTCTCTCTTCTCTCTCTCCCCTCTCTCTCCGCTCCCTCTCATCTTTCTCTCTCCTCTTTTTTCCTTCTCTCTCTCCTATCTCTCTCCTCTCTCTCTATTTCTCCCCTCTCTCATCCCTCTCTTCTCTCTTCTCCCTCCTCTCTATTCTCTCTCCTCTCTCTCCTCCTCTATCTTCCTCTCCTTTCTCTCTTCTTCTCTCTTGTCTCCCCTCTCTTCTCTCCTCTCCTCCCTCCTCTCTCTCTCCTCTTTTTTTCAAGAAAGGCTTCCTTCTCTTCTCCCTGTCCTCTCTATCTCTTCCCCTTTTTTCCTCTCTCTCCTCTCTCTATTTCTCCCCCCTGTCTCTGTATTTCTTCCCTCTCTCTCTATCGCATCATACCCATCACACTTACTACCAATTCCAAAGTATCACCTCTAGAATATTCTATTTTGGGCATTTGCAAGGTTTCAAGAAACTTTCTATTTTTAGACTGAGGTGCTTCTAGAGCATAGGTGGTTGCCCTATAGCATTTGGAACACTTTAGAACATTCTATTTTGAGTTTTGCAAAGTTTTGTAAACTTTTTATTTTTAGACTACCATACTTTCTATTTTTTAGGTGAGATGCTTACCCTAGAGCATCTGAAACATTCTAAGACATTCTATCTCGAGTTTTTACAAAGTTTAAGCAAACTATCTATTTTTTAGACTAAAACTTTCTATTTTTTAGGCTGAGGTGCTTATCAAAAGCATCCACTGGTATCATTCATGAGTAACATACTCACACATGCCCATGAGGCCATATCTATTACCTCTACCACCAATTCTAAAGTATGTCAATTCTAAAGTATCACCCGTATTGCGACTTACACACCCATCATACCCATCACACTTACTACCAATTCCAAAGTATCACCTCTAGAATATTCTATTTTGGGCATTTGCAAGGTTTCAAGAAACTTTCTATTTTTAGACTGAGGTACTTCTAGAGCATAGGTGGTTGCCCTATAGCATCTGGAACACTCTAGAACATTCTATTTTGAGTTTTTGCAAAGTTTTAGCAAACTTTTCTGTTTTTAGACTACCATACTTTCTATTTTTAGACTGAGATGCTTACCCTAGAGCATCTGAAACATTCTAGGATATTCTATCTGAGTTTTTACAAAGTTTAAGCAAACTTTCTATTTTTAGACTGAAACTTTCTATTTTTGGACTGAGGTGCTTATCCGTGAGCATCCGTGAGTATCATTCATGAGTAACATACTCACACATGCCCATGAGGCCACATCTATTACCTCTACTACCAATTCTAAAGTATGTCAATTCTAAAGTATCACCCATGTGCAGCTTACACACACCCATGCTACCAATTCCAAAGTATCACCTCCAGAATATTCTATTTTGGGCATTTGCAAGGTTTCAAGAAACTTTCTATTTTTAGACTGAAGTGCTTCTAGAGCATAGGTGGTTGCCCTATAGCATCTGGAACACTCTAGAACATTCTATTTTGAGTTTTTGCAAAGTTTTAGCAAACTTTTCTGTTTTTAGACTACCATACTTTCTATTTTTAGACTGAGATGCTTACCCTAGAGCATCTGAAACATTCTAGGACATTCTATCTGAGTTTTTACAAAGTTTAAGCAAACTTTCTATTTTTAGACTGAAACTTTCTATTTTTGGACTGAGGTACTTATTCGTGAGCATCCGTGAGTATCATTCATGAGTAACATACTCACACATGCCCATGAGGCCACATCTATTACCTCTACTACCAATTCTAAAGTATGTCAATTCTAAAGTATCACCCATGTGCAGCTTACACACACCCATCATACCCATCACACTTACTACCAATTCAAAAGGTTTCAAGAAACTTTCTATTTTTAAGGCTGAGGGTGCTTCTAGGGGCATAGGTGGTTGCCCTATAACATTCTAGAACGATTCTATTTTGAGTTTTTGCAAAGTTTTAGCAAACTTTTCTGTTTTTAGACTACCATACTTTCTATTTTTAGACTGAGATGCTTACCCTAGAGCATCTGAAACATTCTAGGACATTCTATCTGAGTTTTTACAAAGTTTAAGCACACTTTCTATTTTTAGACTGAAACTTTCTATTTTTAGACTGAGGTGCTTACCCATGAGCACCTGGAACATTCCACAACATTCTATTTTGAGCATTTGCAAAGTTTCAAAAAAACTTCTATTTTTAGACTGAGGTGCTTACCCATGAGCATTTGGAACATTCCAGAACATTCTACTTTGAGCATTTGCAAAGTTTCAAAAAGCTTTCTATTTTTGGATTGAGGTGTTTACCCATGAGCATCTGCAACATTTCATAACATTCTATCTTGAGCATTTGCAAAGTTTCAAAAACTTTCTATTTTTAGACTGAAACTTTCTATTTTTAGACTGAGGTGCTTACACATGAGCATCTGGAACATTCAAGAACATTCTATTTTGAGCACTTGCAAAGTTTCAAAAAAAGTTCTATTTTTAGAAAGAAACTTTCTATTTTTAGACTGAGGTGCTTACTCATGAGCATCTGGAACATTCTAGGACATTTTATTTTGAGCACTTGCAAAGTTTCAAAAAAAACTTCTATTTTTTGACTGAAACTTTCTATTTTTAGATTGAGGTGCTTACTCATGAGCATCTGGAACATTCTAGGACATTCGAAAAGATTACATCCTAGAGTATCCTTGAATTAATTATGCCCCAGCCTTAACTAAGCATGGACTTCCTATTTTTCCAAGGAAAGACTGGTTGGTCTAGTGGTAAGGGTGGGGGTTTTGGGGAGCAATGTCGGGGTTCAAGTCCGTGGTAAACCAAAAAAATTTGTCCACCAAACTTGGGAGCTTTTTATCCTACTCCAAGGCCCACGGGCCGGCCCGAGATCGCTCCGTGTCGCATCCTCCTCCCGTCGGATGGGCGTGAAATACTCCTCTCACTCACTCCTCTCTCCCTCGGACTCTTCTTTATTTATATTATTACTAGAAAGGGCCGGCGGCCCTCTATCACCCTCCTCTTTGCTCCCATTCACTATTTCTTCTCTCTCTACCTTTCTCTCTCTTTTCCCTCACCCATCTCCCTCTTCTCTCCTCCCCTTCTCTCTCTTTCTCCCCTCTCTTCTCTCTCCCTCCATCTGGGACTATTCCTCCTCTCTCTCTATTTGTCCCCTCTCTCTTCTTTCCTCCCTCTCTTCCCTCTCCCTTCTCTCTTCTCCCTCCTCTCTCCTCTTCTCTCTCCTCTTTCTTTCATCTTTCCCCTTCTTTCTCTTGTCCCTCTCTCTCCTTCTCTCTTCCTCTTTCTCTCTCCCCCTCTTCTTTCCTCTTCTCTCTCTTCTCTCCCCTCCTCTCTCTCTTCCCTCTTTCTTCTCTCTTCCTCTCTCTTTTCTTCTCTCTCTCTTTCCTCCCCCCTCTCTCTCTCCTCTTCTTCTCTCTCCTCTCTCTCCTCTCTCTCTCTCTTCCCTCTTTCCTCTCCTTCTCTTCTCTCCCTCTCCTCTCTCTCCTCTCTCCCTCTCCCTTCTCTCTCTCCTCTCTCTTCTCCCTTCCTCTCTTTTGTCTCCCTCTCTCCTCTTTCTCTTCTCCTCTCTCTCTCTTGCTCTCTCTTTCTCCTCTCTCTCTCTTCCCTCTCCTCTCTCTTCCCCTCTCTCTCTCCCTCTCCTCTCTCTTCTCTCTCTCTTCTCTCTCCTCTCTCTCTCCTCTCTTCCTCTCTCTCCCCTGTCTCCCCCCTCTCTCTCCCCCTCTCCTTTTCTCTCTTCTCTCTCCTATCTCCTCTCTCTCTTCTCCTTTTCTCTCATCTCTTTCCTCCTCTCTCTCTCTCTCCTCTCTCTCTCCCCTTTCTCTCCTCTTCTCTCTCTCTCCTCTCTCCCCCTTTTTTTATTCTCTCTCCTCCTCTCTTTTCCTCTCTCTTCCCTCTCTCTTTTCTCTCCTCTCTCCCCCCTCTCTCTCTCCTCTCTATCTCTCCTCTCTCCTTCTTTCTCTCTCTCTTCTCTCTCTCTCCTCTTCTTCCCTTCTCTCCTCTCTCTCTCTCTCCTCTCCCCTCCTCTCTCTCCCTCTTCTCCCCTTTCCCTTTCTCCTTCTCCCCATGTCTCTCCCCTCTCTTCTCTGTTTCTCCCTTTCTTCTCTTGTTTGGATCTCCATTCTCTCCCAGGCTTTTCCTCTCTTGGACCTCATCCTATTCTTTCATGAAGGAACCTTGTCTCTTAGGCCTTCTCTCTCTTTTCTCTCCTCATGGGGGGGCTTTTTTTGGGTTGAATCCTCTCTCTTTTCTCCTCTCTCCCTCTGGTTAATCTCTCTCTCTCTTTCCTCTCTCTTGTTTCTCCTCCTCTCTCTCTCTTTCTCTCCTTTTTTCCTTCTCTCTCCTCTCTCTCTTCCTCTCTCTCTCTCCTCTTTTCCCTCTCTCTTTTCTCCTTTATCTCTTCCCTCTTTTCTTTCCTCTATATATCTCTCCATCTATCATCTCTCTCTATTTTCTGTCCTCTCCCCTTCTCTCCTTCTCTCTCTCTCTCCTCTCTCTTTTCTCTCTCTCTCTCTCTCCCTCTCTCTCTCCCTCTCTCTCCCTCTCCTCTCTCTCTCTCTCTCTCTCTCTATCTCTCTCTTCTCTTCCTTCTCTCTCTCTTTCTCCCTCTCTCTCTATGTATCTCTCTCCCCTCTCTCTTCCCTCCCCCTCTCTCTTCTCCCTTTCTCTCTCTTCTCTCTCTCTCTCTTTTCTGTCTCTTTTCCCTCTCTTCTCTCTCTCCTCTCTCTCTCCCCTTTTTTCCATCTCTCTCCTATCTCTCTCCTCTCTCTCTATTTCTCCTCTCTCTCTCTATCTTTCTCTCTCTCTCTCTATCTTTCTCTCTATCTTTCTCTCTCTCTATCTTTCTCTCTCTCTTCTTTCCCTTCTCTCCTCTCTCTTCTCTCTCCTCTCCCCCCCTCTGTCTTTCCCTCTTCTCTCTCTAGCTTCATTCTAGAACATTCTAGAAAATCATCAAGGCTTTTAATTAACCAAAGGAATTTCCATTGCTCTAGCCTTAACTAAGTATGGACTTCTTATTTTGTTAAAGAAGAAATGCTTGGTTTAGTGGTTAGATTTTTGGGGGGGGGGAGCTAGACTTGGGTTGAATCCACCATGCAACATAAAATTTTAGATAGTGGTTAGAAAAAAAGGAGGGGCACAGGATCAGCGCCACATGGCGTGGCATGGCCTATTCGTTAGGACCCGTCGGGATCTTGCCAAGTGGTTTTAGGTGGGTGCCTCGATGGGGTGGAGTTACATTAGATTACAGCAAAAAAATTTTGTTATTAAACTTGGACTAGAAAGGGCCGGCCCAGATGGCCCGGCCCTTTCTTTGCTCCGTTTCCTCCGGCTCTAGAGAGGCTCTTCTCTCTTTTCCTATCTTAGACTCCCATCCCTGCCCCTAACTCCCATCTCTCCTCTCTCTCTTCTCTCTCTTTCTCTCTCCTATCTCTTCCCTCTTTCCATTATAGGCGGGGCCCTTTTTTCTTACACCATTCCCTCGGCTTCAACCTCCAATGCCGATAGTCTCTTGGACCAACCCGGCTTCTTTTTTTCTGTCCTTTCCTCTCCTCTCTCCTTCCCTTCTCTCTCTCCCTACCATCTCTCTCTCCTCTTCTCCTTTCTCTTCTCTCTCCCTTCTCTCCCTCTCTCTTCTCCCTCTCCTGGCTCTCTTTTCTCCTTTCCTCTCTCTTCTCTCCTCCCTTTTTATCCCTCTCTCCTCTCATCTTTCTTATCTCTTCCCTTCTCAAAATTTTTTTTCTCTCTTCTCTCTTTTTCTCCCCCCTTTCTCTTTCCTCTCTCTCTCTCTCTGTTCCCTCTCCTCTCCTCTCCTCCCTCCTTTTCTCTCTATACTCTCTCTACTCCCTTTCTCTTCTCTCTCTCTCTCTCTCTCTCCTCATCTCTCTCTCTTCTCTCTCTCACTTCTCTTTCTCTCTCTCTCTTCCCTCTCCCCCCTCTCATCTCTCTCTTTTCTCTCTCTCTTTCCTCTCTCTCTCTCTCTCCCCTCTCTCTCTATCATCTCTCTCTCTCTCTCTCTTTAGTATTTCTTCTCTCTCACCCTTTCTCTCTCTCTCTCCTCTCTCTTTTTTCTCTCTCTTCTCTCTCTTCTCCTCCCCTCTCTTTCTCTCTCCTCTCTCTTCTCTTTTTGTCTCTCTTCTCTCCTTTTTCCATCCTCAGCATAGGAGGTTTCCCCTCTATTTCTCCCCCTGCTCTTTCTCTATTTTTCTCTTTCTTTCCTCTCTCTCTCTCCAATCCTCTCTTTTCTAGGACTCCTCTCTGTCTATCCTCTCTCTTTTCTCTCTCCTTTCTCTCCTCCCTTCATAAGGAGCCTACTTAACTACTACCATGGAACTCCATATACACACATGCCCTACTACCAATTCTAAAGTATCCTCATGAACTTTCTTCTACCAATTCCAAAGTATCACCTATGAGGATCTTACTCACATCTATTGCACTCCATGGTATTTCTTTGTCTTATTCACACATCTTTTGCTCATTTCTATTCCATTATCAACAAAGTATCATTCATGAGTAACATACTCACACATGCCCATGAGGTCACATCTACTATCTCTACTAACAATTCTAAAGTATGTCAATTCTAAAGTATCACCCATGTGAAGCTTACACACACCCATCATACCCATCACACTTACTATCAATTCCAAAGTATCATCTTCAGAATATTCTATTTTGAGCATTTGCAAGGTTTCAAGAAACTTTCTACTTTTAGACTGAGGTGCTTCTAGAGCATAGGTGGTTGCCCTATAGCATCTAGAACACCCTAGAACTACCGTACTTTCTATTTTTAGAATGAGATGCCTATTCTAGGACATTCTATTTGAGTTTTTACAAAGTTTAAGCAAACTTTCTATTTTTAGACTAAAGCTTTCTATTCTTAAACTGAGGTGCTTACCTTTGAACATCTGTAACATTCCAGAAAATTCTATTTTGAGCATTTGCAAAGTTTCCAAAAACTTTCTATTTTTGGATTGGGTTTACCCATGAGCATCTCAACATTCCTCTCTCTTCTATTTTGAGCATTTGCAAAGTCTTAAAAACTTTTTATTTTTAAACTGAAACTTTCTATTTTTTAGGCTTGAGGTGCTTACCCATGAGCACCTATAAAGTATTATTCATGAGTAACATACTCATACATGCCCATGAGGGCACAATTCTAAAAGTATGTCAATTCTAAAGTATCACCCATGTGAAGCTTCACAGCACACCATTATACCAATTCCAAAGTATCACCTCCTCGAGGAATATTCTATTTTGAGCATTTGCAGGGTTTCAAGAAACTTCTTATTTTTTAGGCTGAGGGTGCTTCTAGAGCATAGGTGGTTGCCCTATAGCATTTGGAACATTCTAGAACATTCTATTTTTGAGGTTTTGCAAAGTTTTATGCAAACTTTTTTGTTTTTACTACCTTATTTTCTATTTTTTTAATTTGAGATGCTTACCTTAGAGCATCTGAAATATTCTAGGACATTCTATTTGAGTCTTTTCATTTTTTAGACTAAAGCTTTCTATTTTAGATTGGCATCTACACCATTCGAACATTCTATTTTGAGCATTTGCAAAGTTTCAAAAACTTTCTATTTTTTTTGGATTGAGGTGTTTACCATGAGCATCACGCAACATTCGAACATTCTATTTTGAGCATTTGCAAAGTCTTAAAAAACTTTCTATTTTTAGGCTGAAACTTCCTATTTTTAGGCCGAGGTGCTTACCCATGAGCACCTGGAACGTTCCACAATATTCTATTTTTTGTATTTGCAAAGTTTCAAAAACTTTCTATTTTTAGGTTGAGGTGCTTACCCATGAGTATTTGGAACATTCGGAACATTCTATTTTGAGCATTTGCAAAGTTTTCAAAAACTTTCTATTTTTAGTTTTGAAACTTTCTATTTTTTAGGCGAGGTGCTTACCATGAGTACACGGAACATTCGAAACATTCTATTTTGAGCATTTGCAAAGTTTCAAAAACTTCTATTTTTAGATTGAAACTTTCTATTTTTAGGCGAGGTGCTTACCCATGGGCACACGAACAATCTAGAACATTCAAGAGATTCTAGAACATTCTAGAACATCCTAGAGTATCCTTGAATTAATTAGGCCCCACCTTAACTATGCATGGAGTTCCTATTATTTTAAGAAAAGCAAGTGGTAGGGTGGGGGTTTGGGGGGCAATGTCGGGGTTCAGTCCACAGTAAACCAAAAAATTTTGTCCACCAAACTTGGGAGCTTTGAGAGGCCAAGGCCCTGCGGGCGGCCCGAGTCGGCGCCAAAATTCCTCCTCCACCGTTGGATGGGCATGGAATGATCTCCCTCCTCTCCTCCCTCACTCTCGGACTTTTTTTTTATTATATTAGATTATATTAGACTTAGACTAGAAAGGGCCGGCGGCGGTCGGCTTTCTTTCATTGCTCTCTCGGCCGACCTCCCTCCGACCTAAAGCAAAGGACCCACCATGCCCTTCTTTTTTTGTAGTATTCCTCTATTTTTTCCTCTTCTATTCTTCCTCTCATGGACCCCATTAACACTTTTGGTGAGCCCCTTCCCTTTTGTCATTTCTCTCTCCTCTTTTAGGCTCTCTCTCCTCTCTCTCCCCTCTCTCCTCTCTCCTCTCTTCTCTCTCCTCCCTTTATCCCTCTCTCTTCTCTATTTCTCTCTCCTCTCTTTTTCTCTTTTCTCTTTTTCCTCTATCTTCTCTCTCTCCCTTTCTTCCTCTCTCTCTCTCTTTAATCTCCCCTCTCTCCCTCTCTCTTCTCTCTCCTCCCTCTCTCTCTCTTTTCTCTTTTTTATCTCCCTCTCTGGATGTTCTCTATATCTCTCCTCTCCCTCTCTCTCTCTCTTCTTAATAATCTCTCTTTCTATATATTCTCTCTCTATAAAATCTCTCTCTTTCTCTCTCTCTCTCTCTCTCTCTCTCTCTCCTCCCCTCTTTTAATTTCTCCCCCCTCCATCTCTTCTCCCTCCATCTCTTCTCCCTCTCTCCTCTTCTCTCTCTCTCTCTTTCTCTCTTTAAGCTCCTCTATCTTCTCTTTTCTCTTCTCTCCTCTCTCTCTTTTCTCTCTCTCTCATCTCTCTTCTCCCTCCTCCTCTCTCATGTCTTTTCTTTCCCTCTCTTTTTGAGGCTCTCCTCTCTCTCTTCTCTCTCCTCTCTCTTCTTTCCCTCCCCATGTCTCCTCTCTCTCTCTCTCTCTCTCTTCTCTCCTCTCTCTCTCCTCCCCTTTCTCTCTTTCCTCCCTCCCTCTATTCCATTACCAACAAAGTATCATTCATGGTAGCATACTCACACATGCCCATGAATATTGTATTTTGAGCATTTGCAAGGTTTCAAAAACTTTCTACTTTTTTAGGCTAGGTGCTTCTAGAGCATGGGTGGTTTGCCCTATAGCATCTGGAATATTCTGTTTGAGTTTTTACAAAGTTTAAGAAAACTTTCTATTTTTAGACTGAAACTTTCTATTTTTAGACTGAGGTGCTTACCCTTGAGCATCTGGAACATTCAAGAACATTCTATTTTGAGCATTTGCAAAGTTTCAAAAAACTTTCTATTTTTGGACTGAGGTGCTTAATATTCTACCACATTCTATTTTGAGCATTTGCAAAGTTTAAAAGAACTTTCTATTTTTATACCGAAACTTTCTATTTTTAGACTGAGGTGCTTACCCATGAGCATCTGGAACATTCCACCACATTCTATTTTGAGCTCAAAAACTTTCTATTTTTAGACTGAAACTTTCTATTTTTAGACTGAGGTGCTTACCCATGAGCATCTGGAACATTCTAGGACATTCCAAGAGGTTCTAGAACATTCTAGAACATCCTAGAGTATCCTTGAATTAATTAAGTCCCAGCCTTAACTAAGCATGGACTTCATATTATTTTAAGAAAAGACTGGTTGGTCTAGTGGTAAGGGTGGGGGGTTTGGGGGGCAATGTCCAAGGTTCGAGTCCGTGGTAAACCAAAAAAATTTTGTCCACCAAACTTGGGAGCTTTTGAGAGGCCAAGAGCCACCCAGACGGCCCGGATCGCACCACCCTCCTTCCTTCCGTCGGATGGGCGGTTTCTCACTCACTCACTTTTTCTCACTAGCAGACTATTCTTTTATTTGGACCCCATTAACACTTTTGACTGAGCCCCTTCCCTTTTGTAGCATTTCTCTCTCCTCTTTCTGATCTCTCTCTCCTCTCTCCCCTCTGTATTCGTTCTCTCCTCCCTTTCTCCCCTCTCTCTTCTCTCTATTCTCTCTCCTCCCTTTTTTCTCTCTTCTCTTTTTCCTCTCTCTTCTCTCTTCCTCTCTCTTCTCTCTCCCTCTCTCTCATCTCTCTCTCCTTTCCTCCTCCCCTCTATCCCCTTCTCTCTTCTCTCTCTTCTCTCTCTCCTCTCATCTCTCTCTCTTCTCTCCCTTTTCTCTCCTCCTCTCTCCTCTCCCTCCTTCCTCTCTCTCTCCTCTCCCTCCATCTCCTGCGTCTCTCTCTCTCTCTCTCTCTCTCTATCTCTCTCTCTCTCTATATCATCTCTCTCTCTAATTATGTCTTCCTTCTCCCCCCTCCATCTCTTCTCCCTCTGTTTTCTCTCTCTCCTCTCTCTTCCCTCCTCTTCTCTCTCCTCTCTCTTAATCTCTCCTCTCTCTATTTTCTCTCTTCTCCTCTCCTCTCTCTTCTCTCTCTCTTTTCCTCTCTTTCTCTCTCTCCTTTATCTCTTCTCTCTCCTCCCTTTCCTCTCTCTTCTCTTTTTGAACTCTCTTCTCCTCCTCTCTCTCTCTATCTCTCTCCTTTTGAGCTCCTAGATCTCCCCTTCTCTCAGTCTACTCTCTATTCTTTAATCTTCTATCTTTATTTATCTTGTCTTTTCTCCTCTCTCCTCTCTCTATTTCCTCCGTCTCTCTCTCATCTCTCTTCTCCCTCCTCCACTCTCTCATGTCTTTCTTTCCCTCTCTCTATTTTGATATCCTCTCTTCTCTCTCCTTCTTTTCCTCCCCCCCCATGTCTTCTCTCTCTCTTCTCTCTCCTCTCTCTCTCCTCCCTATCTCTCTCCTCCGTCCCTCTATTCCATTACCAACAAAGTATCATTCATGAGTAGCATACTCACACATGCCCATGAATATTGTATTTTGAGCATTTGCAAGGTTTCAAGAAACTTTCTACTTTTAGACTGAGGTGCTTCTAGAGCATAGGTGGTTGCCCTATAGCATCACGGAATATTGTTTGAGTTTTTGAAAGTTTAAGAAAACTTTCTATTTTTAAAGTGAAACTTTCTATTTTTAGGCGGGGTGCTTACCCTTGAGCATCTGGAACATTCAAGAACATTCTATTTTGAGCATTTGCAAAGTTTCAAAAAACTTTCTATTTTTGGACCGAGGTGCTTAATATTCTACCACATTCTATTTTGAGCATTTGCAAAGTTTAAAAGAACTTTCTATTTTTATATCGAAACTTTCTATTTTTAGACTGAGGTGCTTACCCATGAGCATCTGGAACATTCCACCACATTCTATTTTGAGCTCAAAAAACTTTCTATTTTTAGACTGAAACTTTCTATTTTTAGACTGAGGTGCTTACCCATGAGCATCTAGAACATTCTAGGACATTCCAAGAGGTTCTAGAACATTCTAGAACATCCTAGAGTATCCTTGAATTAATTAAGCCCCAGCCTTAACTAAGCATGGACTTCTTATTATTTTAAGAAAAGACTGGTTGGTCTAGTGGTAGGGTGGGGGTTTGGGGGCAATGTCCAAGGTTCGAGTCCATGGTAAACCAAAAAAATTTTGTCCACCAAACTGTCTATCTCCTATCTCCTCTCTCCTCTCTCTCTCCTATCTCTCTCCTGCCTCTCCTCTCTTCTCTCTCTCTCTCTCCTCAGGGGATGAATTGCATGCATTATGAAATTATTTTTTTCACGCGGGCCTTCTTCAAAATACGTATTTTTGGGAAAAAATACCTTTTTAAAGGGGCCACTTACTCATTTGAGCCACCCAAAAAAAATTTCAGCGTTCTCTTCCCCACTTTTTAAACCTCTGTGAAACCCTTTCTCACTGAAAACCTCCCCTTAAAACTCTAAAAGTCTCTCTCTCTCCTCACTGAAACCTTTTTTTTAACTTTCTTCTCTTTGTCCTCTCTTTTCTCTTCTCCTCTAATTTTTTTTCGGCGTGCCTTATCTCCCTTCGCTCTTCTCTCCTCTTCTTCTGTCTTCTTGGCTCTCTTTCTTCCTCTCTGTTTCTTCCTTCAAAATATATATATATATATATATATATATATATATATATTTTTTTAAGTTCAGCATCCCTAGAGTTCCCTCTGTCAAATTTTCGACATCCAGCATATATATTTTTGGGCCCGTTTTGGCGTGCGTCAAATTTGTGCCGTATCAAGCGAAAATCATTATATATATATATAAGCATTATCTGATGTTGAACCTATCCACCTCTCTCTCCCTATCTCTCTCCTCTTTCTCTATTTCTCCCTCTATCTCCTATCTCTCTCTCTCCTCTCTCTCTCTCTGTTTCTCTATCTCTTATTTCTCTCCTCTCTCTCTTTCTCCTCTCTTTCTCTACCTTTCTCTCTCTTTTTCTATTTCTCTCTCCCTCTTCTCCCTCCTCTCTCTTCTCTCTCCTCTCTTCCTCCTCTCTCTTCTCTCTCTAGCTTTTTTTTTTAGAACATTCTAGGGTTCTAGGATCATCTCTTGAATGTTTACCCATGAGCATTTGCAACCTCCATAACATTCTATTTTGAGCATTTGCAAAGTTCAAAAACTTTCTATTTTTAGACCGAAACTTTCTATTTTTTTTTTTGTGCTTACCATGAGCATCTCTGGAACATTCGAACATTCTACTTTTGAACATTTGCAAAGTTTCAAAAAACCTTCTATTTTTAGACTGAAACTTTCTATTTCTAGAATGAGGTGCTTACCCATGAGCACCTGGAACATTCCACAATACTCTATTTCGAGCATTCCCAAAGTTTCAAAAAAAAACTTCTATTTTTAGACTGAAACTTTCTATTTTTAGGTTGGTGCTTACCCATGAGCATCTGGAACATTCTAGGACATTCCAAGAGGTTCTAGAAATCCTTGAATTAATTAAGCCCCAGCCTTAACTAAGCATGGAGTTCCTATTCTTTCAAGAAAAGACTAAGGGTGGGGGGTTTGGGGGGCAATGTTTAGGGTTCGAGTCCGTGGTAAACCAAAAAAGTTTTGTCCACCAAACTTGGGAGCTTTTGAGAGGCCAAGGCCTCTCTCTCTCTTCTCTCTCCTCTCTCTCTCTTCCCTCTATCCTCTTTCTCTTCTCTCTCTCTCCTCTCTCCTCTTTCTCTCCTCTTTTCTGTCTCTCTGCCTCTCTCTCTTCCCCCTTTTTTCCTTCTCTCTCCTATCTCTCTGCTGTCCAAAGTTTCAGAAAAGTTTTCTGTTTTTAGACTATTGTACTTTCTATTTTTAGGCTGAGATGCTTACCCTAGAGTATTTGAAACATTCTAGGACATTCTATTTGAGTTTTTACAAAGTTTAAGCAAACTTTCTATGTTTAGACTGAAACTTTCTATTTTTACACTGAGGTACTTACCTTTAAGCATTTGCAACATTCCAGAACATTCTATTTTGAGCATTTGCAAAGTTTCAAAAAACTTTCTATTTTTGGATTAAGGTGCTTACCCATCAGCATCTGCAACATTCCATAACATTCTATTTTGAGCATTTGCAAAGTTTCAAAAAACTTTCTATTTTTAGACTGAAACTTTCTATTTCTAGACTGAGGTGCTTGCCCATGAGCATCTGGAACATTCCAGAACATTCTACTTTGAACATTTGCAAAGTTTCAAAAAACCTTCTATTTTAGTTTGAAACTTTCTATTTTTTAGGCCGGTCCTATATCCAGGACTTGTTTAGGGCCTCTCCAAAACCTTCTATTTTGAGCATTTCAAAGTTTCCTTTGTCCAGTGTTGCTCATCCATCTATTTGAGCCTCTCCCTTCTTCTCTTTTGCAGAAGTTTATCCGTGGTGAGTTCTTCTCACTCTCTCCCCCCCTTTCCTCTCTTTCTCTCTACTCTATTTTTCTCTCTATTCCCTCTCTCCTCTCTCTAAATCTTCCCTCTTCTCTTTCTCCTCTCAAAAGCTCCCAAGTTTTATGGACAAAATTTTTTCCCTCCTCCCTATTCTCTTTTCTCCTCTCTCTTTTGTCTTATATATTTCTTTCTCTCCCTCTTCACTCCCCCAAGCATATTTTCCTTCTCACTAAAAAATAGAAGTTCATACATAGTTATGGGTGGGAAATAATAATAATCCATCCCACATCACTATGTTTTACTCTTATATTTTTAAATAGATATCCTCCTCTCTTCCCTCCTCTCTATTTTTCTCTCTCTTTCCTCTCTTTCTCTTCTCTCCTCTCTCTTCTCTCTCCTCTCCCTCCTCTCTCTTCTCTCCTCTCTCTCTTCCTCCTCTCCTTTCTCATCTTCTCTCTCCTCTCCTCCCTCTCTCCCTTTCTCCTCTCTTCCTCTTCTCTCTTCTCCTCTCTCTCTTCTCTCTTCCCTCCCTCTTCTCTCTCTCTCTTCTCTCCTCTCTCTTCTCTCCTCTCCTTCCCTCTCCTTCTCTCCTCTCTCTGCTCTCCTCTCTCCTCTTCTCTCCCTCTCTCTTCTCTCCTCCTCTCCTATCCTCTCTCCCCTCTCTCTATCTCTCCCTGTCTCTCCTTTTTCTCTCTTCTCTCTCCTCTCTCTCCTCTCTCCCTCCTGGGCTCTCCTCCCTCTCCCTTTCTTTCTTCTCTCTCCTCTCTCTCTCCTCCTCTCCTCTATCTCTTCCCTCTCTCTTCTCTCTCCTCCTCTCTCTTTCCCCTCTCCCTTTTTCCCTCTTCTCTATCCTCTCTCTCATCTCTCATTGCTCTCTTCTCTCTCTTTCTTCTCTCCCTTCTCTCTCCTCTCTCTCTCCTCTCTTCTCTCCTCTCTCTCCTCCCTCCTCTTCTCTCTCTTCTCTCTTCCTCCCTTCTCTTCTTTTCTCTCCCTCTTCCCTCCCTCTCTCTCTCTTTCTCTCTCCTCTCTCTCTTCTCTCCTCTCTCTCCTCCCTCTCCTCTCTTCTCTCTCTCTCCTCTCTCTCTCTCCTCCTCCCTCTCTTCTCTCTCTCCTCTCCTCTCTCCTCCTCCTCCCTCCTCTCCTTTCTCTCTATCTCTCTCTTTCTCCCTCTCTCCTTCTCTCTCTCTCTTCTCTCTCTTCCTCTCTCCTCTCTTTTTTCTCCCTCTCTCTCTATCTTTCTCTCTCTCTCCTTTTTCTCCCTCTCCTCTATCTTTTCTCTCTTCTCCTCTCCTCTTTTCTCTCTCTCTCCTCTCTCTCCTCTCTCCCTCCCTCTATCTTCCCTCTTCTCTCTCTGGCTTCATTTCTAGAACATTCTAGAGGTTCTAGGATCATCAAAGGCATTTAATTAAAAAAGGAATTTCCATTGCCCCAACCTTAACTAAAAATGGACTTCCTATTATTTCAATAAAGGCGGTTGGTCTAGTGGTAGGGTGGGGGTTTGAAGAGGCAATGTCAGGGTTTCAAGTCCAGGTGGTAAACCAAAAATTTTGTCCACCAAACTTGGGGCTTTTGAGGCGGTCAAGGCCAAAATTCAGGAGGGCCGGATCAAGAATATCCGTGGGCCCTAACCTCCTTATCCAGTTTGAGGTCGATGGGGTTTGTGAAATACTCACTCACTCCACCGGACTCACCCGGGCCCGGTATTCTTTTTATTAGATTAGGCTCTGAAAGGGCCGACGGGGCTGGCCTTTATAATATTAGAAGGCCACCCCCGACAGGGCGACCTCCCTGAGTCCTCTCTCCTCTTTGAGGCTCTCTCTTCTCTCTCCTATCTCCCTCTCTCTCGTCTTCTCCTCATCTCCTTCTCTCTCCTCTCTCTTCCCTCTCTCTTCTGTCTCTTTCCTTCTCTTTTGTCCTCTCTCTGTCTTTTCCTCCCTCTCTCCTCTCTCTTCTCTCCTTCTTTCTCTATCTCTTCTCTGTACCTCTCTCTGTTTTTGCTCTCCTCTCCTCTTCTCTCTCCTCTCCTCTTTTTCCCCTCTCTCTCTCCCCATATCTCTCTCTTCCTCTCCTCTTCTCTCTCTATCTCTTCTCTCCTCCCCCTCTCTTCCTCTCTCTCTCCTCTCTCTTCTCTCCTCCTCTCTTTCCTTCTCTCTCCTCTCTCTCTTCTTCTCTCCTCTCTCTTCTTTCTCCCCCCCTCTCTCTTCTCCTTCTTCTCTCCTTCTCTCTCTTCTCTCCCTCTCCTTTTTCCTCCTCTCTTCCCTCTCCTCTCTCTCTCTCTCCTCCTCTCCTCTCTCCTCTCTCCTCTCTCCTCTCTATCTTCTCTCTCTTTCTATCTCTCTCTTGTCTTCCCTCTCTTCTCTTCTCTCTCCTCTCTCCTCTCATTCTCTCTCTCCTTTCTCTCCTCTTCTTCTCTCCTCTTTTTCCTTCTCTCTCTATCTCTCTCCTCTCTCTCTATTTCTCCCCTCTCATGCCTCTACACACATGCCCTACTACCAATTCTAAAGTATCCTTATGGAAGAATACTACCAATTTCAAGTATCACCTATGAGGATCTTACTCACATCTGCATTCCATGGTATTTCCGCAGTTTTATTCACACATACTCACACATGACCATGGGGCCACATCTACTACCTCTATTACCAATTCTAAAGTATGTCAGTTCGATGTATCACCCATGTGAAGCTTACACACACCATCATATCCATCACACTTGCTACCAATTCAAAGCATTACCTCAAAATATTCTGTTTTGGTATTTGCAAAGGTTTCAAGAAACTTTCTACTTTTAGACTGAGGTGCTTCTAGAGCATAGGTGGTTGCCCTATAGCATCTAGAACACTCTAGAACATTCTATTTTGAGTTTTTGCAAAGTTTTAGAAACCTTTTTACTTGTTTTTGAACTGCCGTTTTCTATTTTTTGAGGCCGACATGCTTACCCTAGAGCATCACGAAACATTCTAGGACATTCTATTTGAGTTTTACAAAGTTTAAGCAAACTTTCTATTTTTAGACTAAAAGTTTCTATTTTTAGACTGAGGTGCTTACCTTTGAGGATCACGCAACGTTCGGACATTCTATTTTGAGCATTTACAAAATTTCCAAAAACTTTCTATTTTTGGATTGAGGTGTTTACCCATGAGCATCTGCAACACTCCAGAACATTCTATTTTGAGCATTTGCAAAGTCTTAACAAACTTTCTATTTTTAGACTGAAACTTTCTATTTTTAGGCTGAGGTGCTTACCATGAGCACACACATTCCACAATATTCTATTTTGGTACTTGCAAAGTTTCAAAAAACTTTCTATTTTAGTGAAGTGCTTACCCATGAGCGCTGGAACATTCGAACATTCTATTTTGAGCATTTGCAAAGTTTCAAAAAACTTCTATTTTTGAATTTTGAAACTTTCTATTTTTAATTTGAGGTGCTTACCATAAGCACACTGGATTCTAGAACATTCTATTTTGAGCATTTGCAAAGTTTCAAAAAAACTTCTATTTTTAGACTGAAACTTTCTATTTTTAGGCTGAGGTGCTCACTCATGACATTCCAAAAGATTCTAGAACATTCTAGAACATCCTAGAATATCCTTGAATTAATTAGGCCCTAGCCTTAACTATGCATGGAGTTCCTATTCTTTCAAGAAAAGACTGGTTGGTCTAGTGGTAAGGGTGGGGGGTTTGGGGCAATGTCCGGGGTTCAGTCCTTGGTAAACCAAAAAATTTTGTCCACCAAACTTGGGAGCTTTTGAGGGCCAAGGCCCGCAGACGGTAGATCAAAACGTGGCACATCCTTGTCCGTGGATGGGCGTGGCCGTCTGAGGCATGCGGACTCTCGAGGGCTATTTTTCTTTATAATATTAGAAGGCCGGCCTCGCCTCGGTTTGGGCCCAACCACGTGCCCTATCTCCCTCTCTCCTCTCTCTCCTCTCTCTCTTCTCTCTCCTATCTCTCCTCTCTCGTCTCTCTTCCCTCATCTCCTTCTATCTCTCTCTCTCTCTTCTCTCCTCCTCCTCTCTCTTCTCCCTCTCTCTCCTTCTCTCTCCTTTCTCCCGTGTCTCTCTCCCCCATGTCTCTTCCCCCCTCTCTCTCCCTCTCTCTCACAACATGGATTAATGCCCAAGATCTTTGTACCTTCTTTACCTTGGGAGATAAGATTGGGGCACTTATATATTAGGTGGTGAGTGTGAGAGAATTGTCTGAAGAGATTGAATAACATTGGGGATGATAATATGTTGAGTGAGGTGACCCCGGGTTAGATGAGGTTGCGGCTCATGGCATGGTGATTATTATTTCTTTCCTTCCTTCTCTCTCCCCCCCTCTTCTCTTTCTCCTTTCCTCTTCCTCTCTCTCTCCTTCCTTCCATTCTTCCCTCTCTCTTTTCTATCCCTCTCTTTGTCTCTGTCTTCTCTCTCCTCCTTATCTTTCCTTCTATCTCTCTCTCTTCCTCTCCTCCCTCCTCTCTTCCTCCCTCTCCTCTTCTCTCTCCTTTCTTGTCTCTCTCCATGTCTTCCCCCCACTCTCTCTCTCTCTCTCTCTCTTCTCTTTCTCCTTTTCCCTCTTCTATACTCCTATCTTCTCCCTTCTCCCCCTTTCATTCTTCTCTCTCCTCTCTCCTCTCTCTCCCTCTCTTTCCCTGTCTCTCATCCTTATATATATCTTCATGTCTCCTCCTCTCTTCTCTCTTCTCCTCCTCTCTATTCTCTCCTCTCTCTCTCCGGCTCTTCCTCTCTCCTTTCTCTTCTCTCTCTCTCCTCTCTCTCTCTTTCCTCTCTCCCTCTTCTCTTTTGTCCTACATAAGGTCCTCTCCCTCCTCCCTCCCTCCCTCTTCCTCTCTCATCTCTTCTTTCTTCTCTCTTCTTTCCCTCTCTCTCTCTCTCTCTCTCTCTCTCTCTCTCTCTCTCTCTCTCTCTCTTTTCTCCCTCTTCCCTCTCTCTTCTCTCTCTTCCTCTCTCCTCCATTGCTCTTCTCTCTCTCTCCTCCCTCTCCTCTCTTCTCTCTCTCTCTTCTCTCCTCTCTCTCTCTCCTCTATCCTCTCTCCCTCTCTGTCTCTCCTATCTCTCCTCTCTCTCTATTTCTCCCCTCTATCTCCTCTCTCCTCTCTCCTCTTTCATCATCTCACTCTCTCATACATTTTTTGATGCTCCTCTCTCTCCTATCTCTCTCCCCGCCTCTCCCTCTCTTCTCTCTCTCTCCCTCTCCTCTCTCCTCTCTCCTCTCTCTCTCCTCTCTCTCTATTTCTCCCCTCTATCTCCTATCTCTCTCCTCTCTCCTCCTATTTCCCTATGTCTTCATTTCTCTCCCTCTCTCTATTTCTCCTCTCTCCTCTCTACCTTTCTCTCTCTTTTCTATTTCTCTCTCTCAGTCTTCTCCCTCCTCTCTCTTCTCTCCCTCTCTTCCTCCTCTCTTCTCTCTCTAGCCTTTTAGAACATCCTGGGGCGTTATAGGATCATCGGGGAGGGATTGAATGTTTACCCATGAGGCATTTGCAAAGCCATCACGCTGCCTGCCAGTTCCAAAGTGGCACCTCCGGAATGTTCTATTTTTGGGCGTTTTGCAGGGTTTTCAATAGGCTCTGCTTTTTAATTTGGGGATAGCTTCCTAGACATAGGTGGTTGCCCTATAGCAATATCTGGAACCTCCTATAACATTCTATTTTGAGTTTTGCGAGTTTTAACCAAAGTTTTACGTTCTTAATTCTACATTACTCTATTTTTAGGCGGATGCTTAGCCTAGAGTCACGAGAGCATTCTAGGACATTCTATTTGAGTTTTTTACAAGTTTAAAGCAAACTTTCTATTTTTAAATTTGAATCTTTCTTTATTTTTGGTAGAGTTAATACCTTTGAGCATTTACAACATTCTAGAACATTCTATTTTTGAGCATTTTCAAAGTTTCAAAAACTTTCTATTTTTTGGATTGAGGTGCTTACCATGAGCATCTGCAACGTTCCATAACATTCTATGTTGAGCATTTTGCAAAGTTCAAAAGTTTCTATTTTTAGATTGAAACTTCCTATTTCTAGAGGTGCTTGCCATGAGCATCTGGAACATTCGGAACATTCTATTTTGAGCATTTGCAAAGTTACAAAAAACTTTCTATTTTTAGGTAGGCTTTCTGTTTAGGCGGGGTGCTTGCCATGGGCATGCGGAACGTTCCACGGCATTCAAATTAGATTCTGCGTACTTTTACGTTTTTAGTGAGGATGCTTGCCACAAACGCTCTGAAACATTCCTAGGACGATATTATTTGAGTTTTACAAAGTTTAAGCAAACTTTCTATTTTAGGCTGAAACTTTCTATTTTTTAGGTAGGGTGCTTACCTTTGAGCATTTGCAACATTCTAGAACATTCTATTTTGAGCATTTGCAAAGTTTCAAACTTTCTATTTACGGATTGAGGTGCTTACCATGAAGGCATCTACGAAACATTCCACAACATTCATGTTGAGGAGCATTTAAAGTTCAAAAGTTTCTATTTTTAGATTGAGAACTCTATTTCTAGAGGTCTTGCCATGAGCATCACGGAACGTTCGAGGGAACATTCTGTTACGGGCATTTGCAAAGTTACAAAACTTTCTATTTTAATTTGGAAACTTTCTATTTTAGTGAGGTGCTTGCCCATGACATCGGAACATTACACAACCATTCTATTTTGAACTTGTTCACAAGAGTTTCAAACAACTTCTATTTTTTAGGTAGAGCTTTCTATTTTTGGAACTGGGGAGTTAACTTACTCATGAGCACTGGAACATTCCACAACATTCTATTTTGAGCATTTGCAAAGTTTCAAAAACTTCTATTTTTAAAATTTGAGACTTTCTATTTTTAAAGAGTGAGGTGCTTACTCATGGCGTCTGGAACATTCGGACATTCAAGAGGTTCTAGAACATTCTAGAACATGCTAGGTATCCTTGAATTAATTAGGCCCGGCCTTAGCAAACATGGACTTCTTATTATTTTAAGAAAGGCGGGTTGGTCACAGCTAGTGGAAAAAGGGTGGGGGTTTGGAGAGCAATGTCGAGGGGTTAGAATTAAGTGGTAAACCAAAAAAATTTTGTCCACCAAACTTGGGAGCTTTTCCAGGAGCCAAAGGCCCACGGGCGGCCGAGATCAAGCTGCGTGGCGCATGCTCCCACCGTTGGATGAAGTGGAAGGAGCCAGACGGTGAGACTCACTCCACCGAGCCAGTGGGGCGCTATTTCTTTATAATAGACTAGAAAAGGGCAGCGGCGGCCGGGCTGCCTGACCCTCGGCTTCGGCGGCCTCAGGCAGGCTTCCTGTCCTTATTCCACCCTTTCCGGCCCGGCCTCCATTCCATTCCCCCTTCCCTTTTCCTTTTCTCCTCTCTCCCCTTTCTACACTCCTACTCTCCATTTTCTCCTATTCTCTCTCCTCTCTCTTCTCTCTATTCTCTCTCCTCTCTCTCTCTTGTCTCTCCTCCCTTTCTTGTCTCTCCTCTCTCTCTCCTCTCTCCATACATCCTATTCTCCACTCTCTCTTCTCTCTCCCCTCTCTCTTCTCTCCTCCCTTTCTTCTCTCTTCTATCTTTTCTCTCTCTTCTCTTAGTCCTCTTCCCTCTCTCTTGCTCCCTTCTCCTTCTCTCTATGCTCTCATTATATATTTCTATATATCATTATCACCATGTCATCTCATATATATATATTTATATATATATACATATATATTATATCGTAGTAAAACGTAAAATAATGTGTAAAATGTTGGATTGGTGGTTATTAGCGATGTGTATTAAATGTATTATGGAACGTATAATATGCCCGATGACGCGATTAAACTGATCGGGCGATGGATGTGTAAATGTATTATTAAAATAGTTATTGTTTGTGGACGTGTAAATATGGCGTTAAATAGTTAAATATGTAATATGTGTAATGAAGTAAATAGTATGTTAATAAATATGTCGTTAATGACGGTGTGAACGTAATATGTAAATATTAAAATATGTTTAAATATTGTGGATATGTTTTGGGTCATCAATAAGTAGCCAATATTCTCTCCTCCTCTCCTTTCCTCTCTATCTCCTTCCTTCTCTCTTCTCTCTTTCCCCTTTTCCTTCCCTCTCCTGTCTCTCCTCTATTTTCCCTCTCTCTATTTTCTCTCTTTCTATTCCTCTCTCTTTCTCTTCTTGCTCCTCTCTTCTCCTCATGTTACTCTCCTTTTTTCCTCTTCTCTTCTCTCTTCTTGTCCTCTCTTTCGATCTCCTTTCAAACATTCCTCTCTCCTCTCTCTCCGTCTCAGCTGTCCTCTCCTCATCTCCTTTCTCTCATTATCTCTTTCAGCTCTCCCCTCCCTCATGATATATTTATATATCCCTCTTCTTATATGTCCTCTTTATATAATATATGTAACTATCATATATAAGCTATATTTTCCATTGTTTATATATATATAATAATAATATATACATGCCATTTATATGTCATGTCTGTATAACATAAAAGTCTCTCCTCTCCTCCCTCTCCCTCCCCTTCCCCTCTCTCTCTTCTCCTTCTCTCTGCTCTCTCTTCTCTATCTCTCTCTTGTCTCTCTCTCTTCTCTCTTCTCTTCTCTTTCTTCTCTCTTCTTACTCTCCTCTCTCCTCTCTCCTCTCTCCTCTCTTTCTCTCCTCTCTCTCCTCTAAGCATTTGTAAAGTTTCAAAAAACTTGCTATTTTTATTTGGCTTTCTATTTTTAACTGGCCGATGCTTACCCATGAGCTTCATCTAGAACGTTCGAACAAATTCTATTTGAGGCATTTGCAAAGTTTTAAAAAACTTTCTATTTTTAAGTGAAACTTTCTATTTTTTATTTGAGTTAACTTACCCATGAGCACTGGAACATTCCTGGCTTGTTCTATCAACATGCGCGGCATTCATAACATTCTATTTTGAGGGCATTTGCAGAGTTTTAAAACTCTGTTCTTAGACTGGAACTTTTATTTTTTAGTGAGGTGATTTACCCATGAGTATTCGAGAACATTCTATTTTTGAGCATTTGCAAAGTTTTAAAAAACTTTCTATTTTTAAACCCGAAACTTTTCTATTTTTAGGTGAGGTTAACACCCATGAGCACTGGAGCATTCTATGATATTCTATTTTTGAGCACATTTGTAAAGTTTTCAAAAAACTTCTATTTTTTAGACATTCTAGAAGATTCTAGAAGATTCTAGAAGATTCTAGAGACATTCTAGAAGATTCTAGGACATTCTAGAAACTTAAAACCCTAGAACATTCTAGAACATCCTAAGGCCATCCTTGAATTATTTGGCCCTCGCAGCTAACTATGTGAGAACTTCCTTTTTTCAAGGAAACCAATGCTTGGTCTGGTGGTAGGGTGGGGGTTTGGGGCAATGTCGGTTCGAGTCCGTGGTAAACCAAAAATTTTGTCCATCAAACTTGGGAGCTTTTGAGGCCAAGGTACGGACTGACGGTCGGCGCCCGTGGCGCCTCCTTTACCGTCGATGGGGTGGGTTACTCACTAACTCACTCACCCGGGCGGACACTATTTCTTTATAATATAGGACTAGAAAGGGCCCGGCGGCGTCGGGCCCTTTTCTTTACACTCATTCGGCTGGGCCTCGTTCCGTACCGGTTTGGCCCATAAGGCAGCATCTACTACATCCATTATTTCCTGGTAGGGTGCTTTAGGTTGTAGTCGGAATTCTAGAACATTCTATGTTCGTGTTTGCAAAGTTTCAAAAACCTTCTCTAAAAGTATTGCTCATGAGAAGAACACTGCCAATTCCAAAGTATCCCGTAGCCAGTTCTCTTACTAATAATTCCCTTGATATTACCCATTAAGTCTACAATCTAGCCCATTAAAGTTGGCTCCTACTTGCTGTATACACATGTTATTATTCATATTATTCATAAAATTTAAATACTGTTATATAAGCCTCCTTATACACAACATTAGGTGTATGTTCGATGAATATTTAAGTAATGCACCTTATTGATGTCTACTGTACTTGGCGGTTACGGCCCGTCTTGTGGAGTGCACCTTGAGGCTTAGTAGAGTTGTCCATGGTGGCGGAATCGGTAAAGCCTTGATTCAAAGATTGACCTGTGATTTATTGATTGTCATTGAGAATGCTGGGATGGGATATTGTCTTCTAGTGAAGAAGGGGTATGTGTGAATCGGGATGGCGTTAAGTTGATTTTGACAGCGATTTGGGAGTGCCTCACGAATTCACCCGTGACTATTTCCATGCAAAATTCTTTTGTGTTGGAGTGTGTGATCGCGTGGCGTGTTCCATTGCATAGGCCACCTAGGTAGACGTACATTTCCTAGTAACATCACTATTGCTCCCCACCTTGATGTGAAACATGGCGGCATTCCGGGAAGGTGTAGAGGTGATTGATGAATTCAATCGGAAATTTCTAATGTCTCTTCATCTTTCAGTTGAGGGAGTGTCCAATACGATTATATGGGTGCAAGTCTCCATGCAATCTTTACTTGAGGGTTTGTCACTAAGACTCAATGTATCCACACTCATTTTTGGAGATAGTATAGATTTCTCGAATAGATCTTCCATCTTGTTTGAGTCTATACTTGTTCCAAACACCTCATCGATAATGTTATTTTTGGGCAATGCACTTTCGGGGAGTTCAAGCGTCTTGAGGAGGTATTTCGTCATTATTCGTTTCCGTCGCCAAGCTTGGTAAATATTAGACCATTCCTTTTTAAGCCCTTGCCCGACACATGTTGGTTGTTAGTTTGAATGTCTTGAAGTGTGTCCCGCGGGGGAGTTTGCTCTTGACACATTTTGCAGAATCTCCATCTTTTAGCTGGTTTGATTACGGGCAATTTAGCGCCTAAAATCGCGACTGGCACATTCCCTTAGAGATAGTGCGGGGTCTTGTCGAATTCCTTTAAGCGGTATCTACTAGCTGTGGCCAGCGTCAGTCGTCATGCTTAATTCATCCCACACCAAAAGTGTTGCTTTTCTTATTCTATCCGCTGTTTGCTGCAGTAGCGTAAAGTCGAGATGTTGCCCAGTGTCAAGTTTATGGGAGTTGAGCGTAGAGTGCCTTGTTTGGGCTCCCTTGAGTAAAAGGCTAAGCTATGCACGTCCATGCAACTGCAACAACCATAGAGCTCTCTTCCTCTTAGCATGCTAATAAGCGTATTAGCGAGACCAAATGTTTTCGGTCCCGGGACCATCCACATTTATACACGAATGGGATGGTTGGACTCCTTTGTTGCAGGGAGGCGACATCCAGCTATTTCCTTTGATCACGAGTTAATTTTGCACATATCGTTCATCACCTTTTAAAAGCTTTTCAAGGCTACATCGAATGTTTGATTGGCGATGCATCATGATGCTTGATAATCATTCTTGGTTACGGAGGATCAGATTAGTAGCGGTTGTCCGGTTGCAAGGAAGATTTCATTAATGGATAATCTTTGCATTGTATGCATCTTCCTCTGGCATCATCACGGGCATAATCTTACGCCAAAGTGCCGGCAAGGAACTTCTCCACGGTTCGATGGATGGGGTTCCTAATACAGGCGGTACGTTGAGAAAAACAGCCGTAAAGTCAGCGTTCTTTTCCATTAAAATAATGCCGCTGAGATCCCAGTTTACTTTCGCTGTTTTTAAATGAAATATATTGCATTGCTTTTCGTTATTTTCAGCCAATGCAAACTGATACCACCACCTATGTAGCGAAACAGCACAAATCGCTCGTTCCATATGCTTTTTTGGGCTGACATTCTTGAGTAATTTCGCCGCTTGCCTTCTTCCGGATACGCCGGCACTGCGCAAAAAGTATAAACGACGATGAAGTTCCGGATTCTCACTCATATTCCGTGCATCGACTGGCTCGAGCCAGGGTGATAGTGTGCTGTTCGTACGTTCAAGCTGTCATGCCGAACGCGCTCGTAATATGCAGTTGCAGCATGGAGCCATCGAACGAACCATCGTGCATAATCATGACAATTAAATAATCAAGCAAAACCGTGTGGGTTTCGTCGGCGAACCACAATGCCGATGTGGGATCATAACCGTGCAAAAGCACTTCAATCAATACTCCGGCCGCCAGTGCGAGGAATGTATCTATCGGAAACTAACTATATCTGTCAGACTATAGCCAGACACATCTCCCATCCCATGAGATCATCGCATTAATCCATCGCGCCAGAATGGTGGCCTTTGGATATACTTAAAAATGTACTTTTATGCTTGCAATGCTGAAACAACGCTCTACATTTATATGGCAAGCATACTTCTTTAAGAGTAGGCATTATGGAACAACCATGCTTGTTGTCTATCATTCTATTCCCTTACTCATATTAGATACCGGGCGTCTTCTATATTACGGGTATCCATTCATAACGTTAGGTGCAAACAGTAGCTGAAGCCTTTGAACGCTCCATTGTTCGATCTTTCGTGGGTTTCATGCATGGAAGTGAGGGTGCGCGGTCCATACACCATGCATTTTTACAATTTCATGCAATTCGGGGTCTTCCAATGGGTCTAGTATATAAATAAAAAATAACCACCGGACTTTACTTACATTGTTGTCAAGAGCTGAGTAACAATGCAGTGTACGTACACGGTATTTCAGCACTTTCGTGTCTGTCAATATCATCGCTGCTTATCCAGTATTTTATCTGTTTGTTCCATTATTAATAGCATGTGGCAGTCGCGGTAGACCCGTTTTGGTATTCAATTATATGAATAGGCTTTAACTTTTCAAAATATCTCTTTCTAAGATATCGCCAGAGGATTGCCATTAGTTTTAGGTAGCCAGTACTGCGAGCATACGTCGGGTCTATCCTCTTTGCCGATTGGCCTACCTCTAAGTTATCGTGATTTACGGCCAATTTGTATTGCGTGCATGTAATGAATAGATGCGGCACCAAATCTCCTTGCAATGCCATGGAATCTTGATAGTTTTGTTTGCGTAACGTGCACCACCAATAAGCGATGATGGCAAGATAACCAATGAATCCCGGCAATCCTTGTGCCTGCGGCTTCATGGTTCACATAATCAATCAGAAGCCCTCATACATCTCGGCTCCGGAAGTTTTTTTTTTGGTTGGTAAAATTCAAAGGTGTTGGCCTCTATTCTTGCGTAGGCATCGGCTATGGCTATTCGCGTCGACCTTCCACCGCTCGAGTTGAACTCAAACTTAAGGGTGCTATCGGGTTCCGTATTCAGCCCGGCGTGCTTGGTCTATGCAAATGAGTATTGCAACATGGACCACGTTTGTCACCGATGGGAAACCGACGTACGTTGCCCAATTCCCTCATATTCATTTACCCTTACTTGTCGCCGGGCAGTATGCTCGCAGGTAAGTAAGAAGCGTCTATGTATGGATCGGTGATAAGCGATGGCCCCGATCTGCCCGCCTTTTGATGGATGCATATATCTATTGAGCATTCATACGGTTGCAATATTTGACAACCTCATTGGCCGAATGCGAGTTATCTTCGCCGAAGTCTAGTCGAATCTGTCATCCAGCTGAAATTACATCACTCATACCGTGCATTTAGCTTGTCGGCATCTTCCTCTACCTGGAGTGCATCATATGCAATGCCTCACCAAATGGGTTCTGCTTCTTATTTCTAAGTCAAGTTGCTTCATAAGCTCCATGTCACTGCATTGTACATTTTGCGCCGTTCACCGTTAGCATATTCCATATCTAGAATGTATGGTAGAACCATTGGTGATACATTATCATCCCGAGGGATGAGCGGTGAATCTATAATTTTTGGCCATGGATCTTAAGCAATATGGGCTTTGACCTTTATTGAATTGTTGTATCAATGCGCTCGAGAATGATACAAATACCAATACATTATTATGGAAGATACGATATGTGACTTGAGACTGCACTTTTTGGGTGATATTAGTAAATGGTATAATACTTGAACATTATGAAGCGTCAAAGGAGGAGGCTAATCTTGTCCCTTAACGCCGTGTCGTCATCCTTAAATGTTAGTGCATGACAATAATGCAGCACTCTCGGTCTAGTTCTCCACGGTGATGAGGCTTGACATGCATGGAATGAACAGTCAGAGCTATTACGTAAGTCGAAGGATTATCTGCGTCTTACTGCGTCTTTGTTGGGCCTCTGACCCGATCTCAACATGTTCCTCCTGCACGTGTCTCTTTCGTTGTGCTTTCGTCTACTGCATTAAGCCACTTGCTGCACTTGTCTGCGCCAACCTTGCAATCACGGCTGGGTCCTCACGTTTCCTCTTTGGCTGGCCTTAGGTCCTCGTGCTTGCTGCCAATCACGCTAACCGCCTGGTCGTTAGTCCCTCTGTTCCCCTGTTGCATTTCATCCCTGCGTCGCCACTTACTCACGCATTGCGCCATCCGCACGCCGCGCTCCTCATCCGTCTCTCCTCCAATTGCGCCATGAGCCTGCTGTTGCCACTTCCTCACGTAGTGTTGCAACCTTGCAACACATTTCGTCTCTGTCTCTCTATTTCTTATTTGTGCTCTTCTATTCCCTTTGTGTTTGTGTCTATCCAGTCTTGCTCGGCGTTCCTCACGGTGTCTCTACATTTGCAGGCACTTTCGTTGTCTCCTAATTAGGGATCTTTCTGCATCGGCGTCTTGGCGTCTGGCTTCACTGCTCCTCGCGTCTCACTCTCTGCGTCTACATTGGCATTGTTATTTTTGTAAACTACGGTCCTTGGTATATAGAAACATGATGCAGTTGACGCAAGTGCATGTGCAGCTTCCGATTATTTTTAGATGTTTTTTGACTGGGTTTCACATATGAGAGGCATCTCACGATATTCCTATTTTGGCTATATCTCAAAGGTTCTTACTTTTACACTCAAATGGTTACGTAATGCAAATTCTTAAAAACTTTCTATTTTTTGGGCTTCTCGTCAGGTATGTTTCTATTCTTGGACATTGTAAGGGCATCATTTTCGTGCTTTTCTGGGCACTACGTTTCCTAGATTACCCACCCCACCAAAATAGCATATTCTGAGGGTGTGATCCTAAAACTTTCCATTTTGGACATTGTAAACATTATGCATGTAACCCCTATGTTTCATTCTTGGACGTTGTAAAGGCATTCTGTTTTCGTGCACTATGAGCTTTCTGTTCTGGATTACCCACCCTGCAAGCATGGCATCCTAAAACTTTCTATTTTTGGACATTATAAGGCACTCCATTTAGTTTGCTACTTCTTGATTATTTTCTTGATTCTCTATTTCTAGATTGATTGACTATTTATATTGTTCTAAAAGTTTTGGAATGTTCTGCTAGCTTGTTTGTAAAAATTGCAATGTTCTACTTCAATTATTTGTAAAATGTCAAAATTTACTATTTTTCATTACAAAACATTCTAGGGTTTAGGATAGTATACAAAGCTTTATACTTCTAGGCTAAGAGATTATTTCTAAAATTTGAAAAAAAGTTTCATTTTTTAGATTAGAGGTGCTTACTACAGTTCTAGAACTTTGTGCGGCACTAAGGCGGAATGTCCATCTTCATATTGATTGCCTCTTTATATGCTAGGAAAAAGTCTATGACATGAATGCATGTGGGATATTTATTGCAAACCTAAATCCATGCTCATTTATATCTTGGAAAGCTCTTGCTCTTTTATGAGAGAATGCATGTGGGCATTTCATCCACCACTGCTATTTCCATTTTATTCCATTATTACCACTTGTGCAAATATTTCCATAATCCAGTTGTCCATTCTCCTTTCTTTTCCTTCCATTTAAGTCTCCACACCAATTCTGTAAATTTAATTCCATTACCCCCGTTCCATAGCTAGAACATCTCTCTCTTCTCTCCTCACACTCTCCTCCCTCCTCTCTTTTTTATCTCTCCTCCCTCTTTGTCTCTCTCTCTCTCCTCTCTCCCCCACCCTCTCCTCTATTTCCTCCTCCTCTCTCCTCTCTCTGCTTCCCTTTCTCTCTTCTTTCTCTCCCCTTTTTTTCCTTCTCTCTCTCTCTCTCTCTCCTATCTCTCTCCCTCTCACCTCCCTGCTCTCTGTTCTCTCACCCTCCATATCCTCTCCTGTCTCTATTCCCTCTTTCCTTTCTCTCCTCCACCCTCCTTTCTTCCTATCTCCTCCCTCCTTCCTCCTCTTTTCCCTCTTCTCTCTGTCCATTCAGAACATTCCTAAATTCCTGGGGGTGTCCACACCCCAAAGTCTTTTCTTCTTCCTTTCATTTAAGTCCCTTCCCCATTCATTCCAATGAGCCAATGCTTGTCCTGGTGAGTTCACATTTGGGGATTGCCAAAGCCACAGAGTTGGAAACCCTCCTAAAATAGAGGTTTTAACACCAGACTTTGGGGTGAGCAGGTTTCATTGCCCCAAGCACCTTAACAAAGCATGGACACCTGTTGTGAAAGCCCAGTTGTGGTCTGAGTAGTAAGGGTGGGGGTTTGGGGGGAGGCAATGTCGAGTTCAAGTCCATTGGTAAACCAAAAAATTTTTGTCCACCAAACTTGGGAGCTTTTTGAGGAGGCCAAGGCCTGGGGCGACCCGAGATCAAGCCGCGTGGGCGCCCTCCTTAACTTAGCCAGTGGGGGTTGTTGCTCACATACATGCACGGGGCTTCTCTTTTTTATAATATTGGGCTAGAAAGGGCCGGCTTCGGCTGGGCGGGCCCTTTTGCCTTGCTCCTTTCACCGACCGGCCGACCTCGGCCGGCCTGGCCTAAGTTTGAGGCACACCCGCGTGCCCTATCTCTCTCTCTCTCTCTTCTCTCTCTTCTCTCTCTGCCACTCTGCCTGCCATGTTCCCTTCCTTCCATTGTCTCTTCTCTCTTCCTCTCTTCCTCTCTATCTTCTCTCTATCTCTCTCTGTCTCCCTTTCTGTCTTCTCTTTCCTCCTCTTCTCTCCACCTCCTCTCTCTTTCTCCTCATCTTTCCATATATATATCCTGTCTCTCCTCTCTCTCTTTCTCCCCTCTCATCCCTCTTTCTCTGTCTTCTCCCTCCTCTCTTCTCCTCCTCTCTCTCCTCTCTCTTCCTCTCTCATGCTATATTTCTCTTTATCTCTCCTCCTCCTCTTTCATATATCTTTTGTGTCTGTCTTCCCTCCGTTCTCCTCTCTCCCAGCATATTCTCATCATCTCTCTGTTTTAATACTCATATGTGTTTTATGCATAATATGTGTATGTAATATGTAAATATATGTATTTGTATGTAAGGTATAGATTAAATATGCGGCATTGCATAATAATATGTAAATATGTATTTTTGCATGTTGTATGTGTTATGTGTAATATAGCATTAATAAATGTAGGCCAATATGTAAATAAATGACATAATATTAAATAATAATAAACTGGACGTAATATGTTTACATAATACATAGTTAATAGATTATGTAATAATAATATGTTGGCTTATATATGTGCATCATCGTCTTTATAATATGGCTGTATATAAATAAAATATGTTTTGGCAATAAATAATACGTCATATATATTAAATAATATGTAATCTCATCACTCTTATACTCATATATGTCACATCGAATATGTCATATATAGCATTTTACATTGATAACCATCATGCCATATACCATATATGGTATATATATATATGTTTATCAACAACCGTCGTATTGATGGTGGACGTGCCATTGTTGTGGGCGTGGTTGTGGATGGACGATGACGTGGATGATGAAATATGTGGTGGCGGATGGCGTGGTGGTTGGAAGCGGTAAATGTGGAACGGGCGAAAAAGAATAATGGACGTGGGCGGCCGGTAATGGCGTGTCCGGACGTGGCCGAAGGCCGTTGTCGTGGGTTGACGTGGTGGATGCGTCGTTGTTGGTTCGCCAGAC